>JASCZW010001305.1:0-198781 GCA_034211315.2 Aedes japonicus | reverse complement strand
AAACACTACTCGGAATTCGTGAACGGTTACAAAATCTATAAAAAATGGAAATTATTCATAAAATCCACCAATATGATTGTCACAAATCCACCAATATGTTTGTCACAATATACGTTTTTATATCTTAAGAATGATCGGTAATAAAGTACGAACAACCCATAAATATATTGCAAATAATCCATAAAAGGTTCAATACTATCTTTTATTCTTTAAAATTGATCTTTAAAATGTAACCTTTGTGTAAAAAACTATTTCCACATACTTCATAAGTAATTAAAAGAGTTCCAAACATTTAATGTCCATGATCCATGAAACGATGGATGAAGAAATATAAACTTATTAAAATGATCCATGGCAAATCAACACTGTGAACTAAAATATATAGGTATGGTACATAAATTATGGTTGCATTTTTCCATTTTTGGGCATTTTTTTTATTAAATCCTAATCCATCAAGATTGGGAAATTGAATTGGGAGCATTACGGAATGAATCGAAAATAAGCTATCAACGTACATTTTCGTTGCACGCGTGGATTTGTAATGATTTTAATGTGTTCATCATAGCAAGCTGTGCGTATGACTATCATCTTTCGTTGGTTTACTTGTTTGCACGGTTTAAGGAGAATCGCTGCTCCATGTATTTTTTCTTAATTTTTATCTCGCTCTCGCAAACTCACCTTGCTATTTCAAATTGATAAATCTCGATTGCTAGTGAATGAACATCGAATCGAACTCTATCAGATTGCTCACAGCAAGTAAGCATACAAACTGATGAAATTAAATTTTCAATATCTAGTACAGACTCTAAATTATATCAATTCTAAATGTTGAGGTAATGATTGCCATCATTAATGATTCAGCATAAGCCCTTAAATCATTCGTTTTCAAATTGTGAAAATTAGGATTTTTGACACTTGGCTTCGTGAAAAGGGTATAACTTTGCGACAATTGATGAAAAGCTTAAAATACATCATAACCAAGTTTGGGGAATACTGTTCTTTGGATGAACTGCCAGAAAGAGGCGTGCTACCCGGATCTTCCAGCCCGAAACCGCACACTACCATGAAAGCTGTGCATGTATGTCCCCTGAGACGGATAAATGCAAGTACCCTCTAGCACAGAAGAAAGAGTTGAAAGAGAGTATAAAATAAATTCAATCAAACACAAGCCTTCGTCGAATTGCTTATAGGTTTATATGTCAGTTTAAGAAGACAAAATTTTACACGAAATCTTTCTTTACGTTCCTCGAAAAAAATTACGTCATGAATTACATCTCGTGTAAAATCCATAATTTCTGATTGTGCGGATCAAAAAGTGGTAGCTCTAATTCGGAAGAACAAATCATTGTCAATACGTGATTTGGCCAATAAAGCGGGAACCAGGGTCGAAGAGATTCAACGTATCAAGAAACGGAACAACCTTAAGACCTGAACAGAACAGAAGACACGCGCAGCAACAAGGGCCCGGAAATTGTATTCGCGAGTTTTGCAGCAACCGGTTGCTTGTATTTTGATGGACGACGAGACTTATGTCAAAAACGACTCAAAACCCCTACTGGTCTACAAGGTTACACTGCCGTAAGCGATGCAGACAGATCGATGCAAGTGGAGAAATTTGGTCGAAAAGTGCTGGTATGGCAAGCAATGTGTTCCTGCGGAATGAAGCCTACCATACCAACACTACCAGAACAATCAATGCGGGAATCTATCGATCTGACTATCTGCATAATCATATCAGTTATATCAGATGCATAGTTCCCCAGTTCTGTTTTGGACGGATTAAGCCGTGTGCTATGTTATACTATACACTAGGTGTTCTCTGAACTCCGTCATGGGTATTTTAAGTATTGAGTTGATACTATGAACTTTCAATCTATTTTGAAATCAGTAAAGTAAGGCGTAAAATTTCGTTGTTTCATACAACCCGCACCTAAGCAGAATCCAAGAACGAACACTCACGCAGCTGCCATACAAAAAGCCTCCAGTCCATATGATACAGAATGCTCTTCCAGTTAATAGCTTCTCATAAATTTGGGCCGTCGGAAGCTCTCTCATCACTTACGGTCACTTCGAGCTGCGGACCGAAATTTCATCCAGTTAACACTTGACTTTAATCTGGTCCGCCGGTAACTCAAGCGGAGTGAATGTTACACCCAGAGTCCTGTGCATACACAGCCAATTGGAAATCCACTCCCGATGTATGGCACGTTATCCACAACAACCGAATGTTTCCGGTCAGGATATATGTAAATAGCTATAGGAAGATGATGCCGGTTATGGCAGTGGAAATCCAACGGCTCAACTTGTTGTATCGTTTGGACACACCATGCCGTAAAACGGCCCGAGCTGGCCGATCGAGATACGTTCATGCAACTTTGCCATCCAAAACCGAGAAGTGGAAAATATGCAAAACAGAATGGACTGCTTTCTATCCCAGCTTCACATTTCCGCCAACCTATCATGGAGCGATATTTGTTATCCTAAAGGGTTTAAGGTTTTTCGCCCATTCGGGATGGAGAACTTTTGTTTCAAACACTCACCGACTGGGATAGGATTGAAAAGTGTGCACTCAATGGAAGAAAAGTTTTGTAACCTCCTGTCCGGGCGAATTATCCCGACTGCGAGCTCCAGCCGTGGGAATGTAAGTGCAAATTTGTCACCATTAGATGGTTTGATACAGCATAAATTTCCATTCGGTTTACTTCTGGCCATTAGCATGGGATGGAAGTTGAAGCTCGGCTCGTTTCCGGAAGAGTGAGGTGCCGGTCTGTTTGCTTGTTGTAAGTTGATGTGAATTTAGTGCTGTCGGACTGGGGTGTTTGGTTTGTGGGGATCGTATCTGGAGAAATTTCATTAAGTGAAATAGTTTTCTTGCACTGGGGTATTTCCTGGAGGTTGTTTGCTTCATTCTAATTGACATAAGAAATATGGATACTTTTGCAAAATGTCAAAGTGTTTACTCTCTGTGGAGCTAAGTTGATGTTTGTGACATTTATTGGATTGCATTGTGTTTGCCTGGCCAAGGAATATGAAGACGAGTTGACAAATTGTTTCATTTGATATGAGGAAGAAATTTGAATAAGTATTTTGTAAATATTCGTACCACCTTCATCGCTTGAGTAATTGATTAATGCAATGAAAAATACAGATACTACAACTAAAATCTACTGGATTTAAATCCAATAATATATTGAATATATTGAAAATAAAATCCAAATCAATCAAACTATGAATCATAATTTAATTTCATCTAGGAAAAGTGAGTATGTAAAATAATGTTCATTTCAACTTATGTATTACTAATTAATCGGAAAAATTTGGTATCTCGTTGAAGCCTGCTAGAAATTATCCATAATACAATCAACTCATTCAACGGTATTTTTTATGTAATAATGTATGAAAAACCTAAGTGTGACAAAGCAAGCGGACCTACGAACGCAGTTGGCCATGACATGATTGATGGCCTTGTTGAAGTACTATACAGCACTGTCGACGCAGGTAGCTGTTTCAATATAATTTCAGGCGATTACGGACTTCATTTCGCTTGATGTTTCATAGTAAGCTCGGCGAAAATCCAGGCTTGATGGGGTAAGTACAATTAAGCGGATTGTTTTTCAGTATAAGGTCGATTAATCGTGCATTACTATTAAGAACAACAATCGATCTGTGTCAGGTCATAGATACTAAATACATCTCACTGTAGATATTTCTCGATAGTCTTCTTCTTTTACTTGACTTTTATACGACCCACGGGACTTTGTCTGCCACTCAAAACAATGTTCATTGAAAAAAGTCTACAAGGACAAAACGTCCGGTTATGCTTCAGGGCAGTCGAATGAATTTCCCAGCCGAAAAGACATTCGACTGTATCCGGAATCGAGCCCGTGACTACGCTGTGAGGCGCCTTATGTATGTATACGATATATTAATCAATTGGGTGATTTCCGCGATTCAAAATCGACCAGACACCACTTGATTGGTTGTAATACCGGAACTGCAGAATCTGGCCCAATTGGATGCATATTACTACTTAAGGTCTGTATCCGCTATAAACACCAACAATCTAATGTAAAACACACATGAAGCATTTTAATTTTAATGTATTTATTATGGTTCACAAATTGATGATGCATTGATATGCAATCCTCCACAGACTCCTTAGTGACATTTCTGCTAGCTCTGGTCCAGATTTGTTGAATGGAAATATTTGAAATTTTTTTAACTCCCTGCTTCTTTTTGGAATGTACCCGCTTTCTTAGAGCCTAATATCTTTGGATTGGGCATTAATTAGGACTAAAGGGAGGATCGGCAAAATTTGGAACTAAGGAGTGTATTGAAAATAAGCTATCCACAAACTTTCTTTCAAATATTGTTGAAACCCGATATTTTATTCATACAAAAAATTGATCCTTTATTGTACGAGGTTAAACTTGAACATAATGAAGACCGGATGAAATTTAAGTTATTCCTTCACGAACTTTGGATCGAATGCTCTTCATCAAGTTCCGGACAAGTGTTGCATCGCATTTTTTGGACGCTTGAGCCCAATTTTTTTTGAACTCCTGCATGTTCCCAGCTGCCTTACCAGTCTTCTTGAAGACCCTCTTCACGATTTCCCAGTAACGTTCGATGGGTCGAAGCTGAGAGCAATTTGGTGGATTGATATTTTTCTCAACGAAATCTATACCCTTTTCCGCAAGCCAATTGAGAGTGGTTTTGGCATAGTGAGCCGACGCAAAATCCGGCCAAAACAGTAGAGGTGTACTATGCTTTTTATATAAACGCAACAATCTCTTCTGGAGACACTCAGATCGATAGATTTCCGCATTTATAGTTCCGGTAGTGTAAAAAATGGTTCAAACCACAGGAACATATTGCTTGCCATACCAGTACCTTTCGACCGAATTTCTCCACTTGAATCGACCTGTCCGCATCGCTCACATCCTTCCCAACGACGGCAGTAAAGTATTGTGGACCTGGAAGGGTTTTTGAGTCCTCCTTTACATAGATCTCATCGTCCATCAAGACGCATGCATCCGGACGCTGCAAAAGACGCGAATACAATTTCCGGGCCCTTGTTGCTGCTCGCTTTTTCTGTTCTGCACTTTGTTTCGAGATTTTCTGCTTCTTGTAGGTCTTCAGGTGGTTTCGCCTCTTGATACGCTGGATCATTCCAACACTCGTTCCTGTTTTTTTGGCCAAATCACGTATTGACATTGATTTGCTCTTTATGATTAGAGATACCACTTTCTGCTCCAGTTTCGGGTTGGAAGAACCGGGTTTTCTGTCTCTTCCTGGTAGCTCATCCGAAGAATAGTGTTCCTTAAACTTATTAATGATGGTTTTAACACTCGCATGATGAATTCCTAACCGCTTCGCCAATTTTCGCATAGTAATACCCTTCTCACTTAGCCATGTGTCCAGAACCTTAATTTTCACTTCCTTTTCAATATTTTGAAAACGCAGAATTTGAACCGCACAAAAAAGTAAACAAACGATATATGACAGTCAAACGTACAGCATGCAGTGTTCAGAGCATAAAAAAACATCACAAATACATGCGTACAACGCAAATGTATGTGGATAGCTTATATTTGATACACTCCTTATATTAACTTTATCGGCTTCATACTACTCCATTTTTAGCATAGTTGTATTTAACACTGAAGAAGCCTATAAGTTGTCGATGAAATAGACCTATCTATCAGAAGATAACCCTTTGTTAGTGAAATTTAAAAGAATTTACTCGCGTCTACTATTGGTTTGAAAAGAATGAGTTTAAGTTTCTATTTTTTTTATTTTAAACCAAAAATGTGATCAAATGAATGTGAAAACTGGTTAGTAATCCATCGAAGCGGCACGTAGCAGCTGCAGAAAAACACCCCACCTTTACACTCCAGCAGAACATCCACCTTATCTAATACGAAACCCTCACTTGAGGTAGACACAATGTCCTGAACCGGGTAATTGCTCGTCATCAACAGTGCCGCCATATTGGACCAATCCGCAACCCAGTTGACGTTTCTTGCAAGTTCAGTTGAGTTACCTGCACTGTGATTAGCTTCTTGGTTTACCTAGACCGGCCGCCTCAAGCCCTCCGTTACGTGCTTATCGTCCGGTTTCCCAGCACAGGTCAAGCACTTGGGGGCTTCGTGCAGTCCCTGTCGAGGTCTTAGCACTCCCAGGACATGCGACCGCTTTCTTAACATCTTTGGCCTTTGGCGGCTCAGTGAGCAAACCGACCATCCCACTTTGAGTCAGCCCACTTTTAGAGCCGAGTCCACGTCAGCCATCGACAGCCGCATCGTGGCTATCTGGGTTGCAAATAGTCCCTTCCGCAACCGTACTGTCGTCTTGGCTTCTTCGACCCGGCAGTGCATCCCACGTTTCCGTGATCTCATCCAGATTCTTACACTGGATAACCACTTATGTGGCAAAGATACGCACCTCCATTCCTTGCCCAGGACTTGTTCGGACAACTCCTAGTAGGTCGGGCAGACCAGTTCTAGCGATGTGAAAATTATGTTTGCACTTTCTCAAAAACCTACAATACAACTTCTAATTTTACCGGTAATGTATTCTCGTCAGCATTTACTTAGAGAAAATCACGATAGGATTTCTTTTGCTGATCCTCTTGAAACAGCATGATTTGATGAAATCCCCATCATGGATTGAATACATTTACTAATTATGTTTTGATAGCGTTAAGTACGTAATTAATTGCTTTTTTTACTAGAAATGAGAAGAAACATTTGTATTTTCAATTTAATTCCAACTACCATTATTGCTTAAAGGGCGATACGGTCAAAATTTGGTCAATATCAACTTGACGTATTTCTTTCAATTTTGCATTTAAAAAACCTGAACACCCCTCATTTTGAAGGTGTGTGTGTGTGTAGAATGTTGCTCCTATTTTGATTTTGGAATTCACTTTTCAGTTGTCAAAATGCCGTCCAAGCAAGAAGAGCAGCGTATCAAAATTTTGCTCGCGCATCGCGAAAATCCGAGCTACTCGCACGCAAAGTTGGAAAAATCGCTAAAAGTTGCCAAATCAACCGTTACAAATGTAATTACAGTGTTTGGGGAACGTTTGTCGACAGCCAGGAAGTCTGGATCGGGGGGAAATCGAAAACCGGAAGCCGCTGAGACGAGAAAGAGAGTTGCCGGTAGTTTCAAGCGAAACCCTAACCTATCTCTCCGAGATGCCGCAAATAAGCTAGGTGTATCGTCTACAACCGTGCATCGAGCCAAAAAACGAGCCGGACTATCGACTTACAAGAAGGTAGTGACTCCAAATCGCGATGATAAACAAAATACCACGGCCAAAGCGCGATCCCGGAGGCTGTACACGACGATGCTGACGAAGTTTGACTGCGTGGTAATGGACGACGAAACCTACGTCAAAGCCGACTACAAGCAGCTTCCGGGACAGGAGTTTTATACGGCAAAAGGAAGGGGAAAGGTAGCAGATATTATCAAGCACACGAAACTGTCAAAGTTCGCAAAGAAATATCTGGTTTGGCAAGCCATCTGTACTCTGTGGCTTGAAAAGCAGCATTTTCATAGCTTCCGGGACTGTCAACCAAGAAATTTACGTGAAAGAGTGTTTGAATAAACGTCTGCTGCCTTTCCTGAAGAAACACGGTTGTTCCGTACTGTTTTGGCCGGATTTGGCATCTTGCCATTACGGTGTAAGGCCGTGGAGTGGTACGTCGCCAACAACGTGCAGTGTGGTTCCCAAGGACAAAAACCCTCCCAACACGCCAGAGCTCCGCCCAATTGAGAAATACTGGGCTATTGTCAAGCGGAACCTAAAGAAGACCAAAAAAACTGCTAAGGACGAGCAGCAGTTCAAGGCAAACTGGCTTTCTGCGGCGAAGAAGGTGGACAAGGTGGCTGTACAAAATCTGATGGCAGGGGTCAAGCGTAAGGCCCGGCAATTCGGATTTGGAAAAGCGGAAACCTAACTGAATATTTTTCCTGAATTTTATACTAATTGAACTTGAAAAAGAAATTTAATTTGATTTTTTAAATAAACGATTTTACCGATTTACACGCGTTTTCCCTTGACCAATTTTTGACCGTATCACCCTTTATCTTAAAAGATACGCATATTTTGTCTACAATGTGCTGACTTTTGCAGTGTTGTGTACTGTTTTTTGTTGCTTTCCGAAAGTTTTCAGGGATTTCGACTCACCTTGCTACAACAAACCATCAACCAACATTACCTTTCGGTATGATTCTACAGACATAATTAATCCTTGTGCTGATGTTGGATTAAACTCTCATCATCATCATCACTATTATTTTTTCCTTGTTATAAGTTTGTGAGAGTTTTATGTTTTGATTATTTATACCGTGGAACCCCCTGGAGGTATGCATAAAATATGCTTCTCGTTCTGTAACATCATGTTGAAAAGAGTGAGCATGCTCAGTTATTTGCTTCGTGCTACAAGTAGTCATTAATTACCAGAAATGATTCCGTTCTATTCACTTATAAATTCATATCTAAACACTCTACAACACAATTCAAGGTTATTTGAACCTAAAGCTTGCTTCAGATAGAATTGGAACAAAAACAATTGCCTGTATTTCAGTTATTTATTATTGAATTCAAGATCTTTTTTTATACAAATGTAGCGTTTTCTTCATACTTTTAAGAAAAAACACGGATAAAATTATTCGTCACGGTTTCGAAGGAATTCTCGAATTTTTCCTGTAACACGGCTCATTAGGCGGCGCACACCTTCTTCGACCATCGTTTTAGCTATCTTATTCCACCAGGTCTTCATCTGATTGATGTCTTTGACAACCTTTCCCTTTGCCTTGAGTCTCCTCTTCATGATTGCCCAGTATTTCTCAATAGGGCGGAACTGGGGGCAGTTGGGTGGGTTAAGGTTTTTCGGAACAACCTGGACCCCTTTCTCTGCATACCATTTTTGAACAACTTTGCTGTAATGACAGCTTGCCAAATCTGGCCAAACCATTACGGGATGGTCGTGGGATTGAATGAACGGCAAAATACGTTTTTGGAGACACTGTTTTTGGTATAGTTCCGACGTCATTGTCTTATTTGTAACGAAAACTTTCGTTTTTTTTGCCACAGCTGCAAATGCCCTACCAAATCATGAATTTTCGTGCAAATTTGTCGGCAAAAACAAATTTAAATTTTTCTGGAACATTCCCCCGAGCCGTTGCCAAGTAAAATTTTTGACCTGGGATTTGCCCGAAGTCAGCCTTGACATAGGTTTCATCGTCCATCAGAAGACACCCGTCGAACTTGGTCAGCACCTGGTCGTATAGCTTCCGAGCACGGATTTTGGCCACACTATTCTGTTTTATGGTCCGATTTGGCTGTTTGCTAGCTCGATACGACTTGATTCCTTCCCGGAGTCGAGTTCTCCTCACGGTACTATGGGCAGCACCGAATTTTCTGGCCAAATCACGGTCCGACAGATTGGGATTCTCAATCGTCTCAAATCTCACGCAGTTTCGTCGACAGTTCCACTGACGATTGGCGAGGCTTCCGAATCGTCGTCAATGTTTCCTCATACCGTTTGATAACTCGCCATACGGTATTTCTGGGCAATTTCAGTTGTTTAGCTAGCCTAGATGCAGACCACAATGGATTTTCCAAATAACTGTGCACACTTGTTTCCCTTCTTTCGGCTTCTATGTTTATTTTTTACAAAGTACAGTCGATTTGCGGAATGTCAAAAATACATACGTGAAGCTGACAAAATTCCCGACACGTGGCGCCAAGAAATTCCAAATCCGTCCACCAGAGCGCCACAATATGAGCAAAAGTTTGTTCCACTCTAAATGAAGCAAGCCTTAGTCATATCAATAAAATGATCAACACACACCTTGTCATCTGAGGGCGTTGGGTCGCTAGGTTCTCATTAAGTACACCCAAAACATTATAGAAAAGCGAAATTTGAAGGAGATTTTGCAAAATTTTGTCCCATTTTTCACAATGGATCGAGACTTGAAGAAAAAACGCAAAGCTGATCCTACAGCTAATGTGTAGGAAAATATGCAACACATCAATTTACTTTGCAAAATTCAATGTTTGCGAGAGGAGGTTTCGTGAATTGATTGATGACTGTGAGATTGGAGTTTGATGATGGTTTATATGAGATAACAAAAAATCAAGATTCGTCATTAAGATTCTAACCGTGGCCGACAGCGTTGTGGTTCTCGAAGGTATTCACTCAGCCACATTAGCCACGATTGTATAAATACCATACAGTTGCCTTGATAGCCGCGGAACGAATGTTTTTCATCAATCTGCATGCCACCAATTGCTTGCACACGTTGTTTATTTCAAAAAATCCTTAGTGGAGCAAGGTGGGAAAAACTCAAGAGTTGGAGATGTTAGTGCCATAATAGCAATTGTTAAAAAAAAATCAATTTTGATTTGATGTAGAAGGAGATGTTCGCTCATCACCATGAGGCACCAAGAGTGAACATTAATGTTTTTGGCTAGAATGAAAGACATGAAGAGAAAGTGTTGAAAGTTCCGTCAGTGTACGGTAGGTTGGAAATAGAATAGAAGTATTGAAAATTGAGCGAAAGGGCATGGGTAAAGTAGTACTCGAACCAAGGACATTACCTTTGCTTATCATCCCACTGCGGGGTAGATCGAGGCTCGGACGAATCTGCCATCTCAACAGGCAAAAGTAACGTGTTGGATCGCGCTCATGTGCCACAGATCGCTTTGTGATAGTTTCTAGCGCTAGTTTGTATGCACTCTGTTTGCTTTTCATATCTTTCATACTAGCAAACATTACTGTCCACTCTTAGTGCCTTATGGTGGTGAGCGAACATCTCCTTCTACATCATAATCGTTACTCCACGCACGAAGAATACAAAACATAACAATTAGGGTATGCAATTACGATTTTTTGTTAAGAACCGAACTGGGCCTACAACGTGGGGACTCTATAGGATAACCACTCAGTCATAGTAACAAGTAGGATCTCGTTGAATAAAAACACCAAGGTTGCTTCAATTGTCAAGGTTTCAAATGGTAGAGCGATTTGAGAAAGTGACAAATCCCTTCAAGTATAGCACTGGATACAGAAGAAGTCTTTAAGTCGCATACGAAATAGACCTATCTGTCAAAAGTAAGCTTTTTTTAGTGGAACTGAAAGTAAATTACATGCGTTTACTAATGATAAGGTACATGTACCTTGACTCAGCTTATTATGCAGTGGTGGATTACAATTTTAATTATAACTCAAAAAGCAATTGCGCTAGAAACGATATTTAACTAGCTACACTTTTGCTCAGGCATTCCTAATAAGACATTTGCTGTTCTGAATCATAGAAAGTTAACGAATTAATTGTATTAAGTTGAAAATTTTCGACTAGTATGGATGTAATGTCGGTCTATGAGCACCGTATTGGGTCTATTCATAAATACAACTTCGTTCCATCGTTGAGGATTGTTTAAAAAAATCGCCATACAGTTTATTTTTATCATTTAATAGATGAACCCGGTGCGAGTCTTGCTACGCTTTCAACTAAATTAATGAAAATATAACAGAACTTGCGCTTCTATGGTTTCATTTAGTAATGAGTTTTGTAAAAATATTTTCGTTTGCTAACCTATATGTAATTATGTAATATGTGTTATTTCTGCAAAATAAAACGTAGGTGTGAATTTTTAATTATACTCTCTGATCTTTAGTTTCTACCATAGTTTTTCTCTCTGTGTAGAAGCATTTCATTGATAAAACATTTATCTTCGAACAACGCCGTATCCTGTCAGTTTGAACGAAATTTTCTCTTGCATAACCTTAGATTAACTTCTTGTGCATATGTAGCAGTGAGAGTAAATCATGCATCCCCAATTCTTAACTAAAAAGGGGTTCAAACTTCAATCAGAACATGCTGCATTCCCCGCGAAATACACATTTTGTGTTTAAATTGCCTGAATAATGCTCATTTTTGCTGCATTTGTATGGAGAAGGGATGAGTCTCAAACGACCATGGAAAAAAATCCTGCCTCCAGAACCCCTACATGCCAAATTTGGTTCCAGTTGCTTGATTTGTTTTCGATTTATGCACAAATTGGTGTTTCATTTGTATGGGAGCCTCCCCCTTCTAGACAAGGAAGGAGTTTCGAACCATCATAAGAAACTTATCTGGCCCCAGAAACTCCTTCATACAAATATTCATAACAGAAGGAATGATTCTTATGATTGGTATTTGTATTCCATTTGTATGGCAGCCCCCACTTCCAAAGAGGGGAGTTGTCTCGAACCACCGTGGAAACACTTTTTGCTTTCAAAAACCTCAACATGCCAAATTTGGTTCCTTTTGCTTGGTTATTTCTCAAGTTATTGTTTCATTTGTATGGTTTTTTGTTCCATTTGTATGAAAGTCATCACTTACAGATAAAGGAGAGATCTCAAACCACCAAGGAAACATTTTTTGTCTCCAAAACCTCTAACATGCCAAATTTGGTTCCATTTTCTCTCGAGTTATGCGGAAATTTGTGTTTCATTTGTATGGGGGGGGGGGGTTTCTAACCACTGTGGTAACATTTCTTGCCTTCAAAATCCCCCACACGCCAAATTTGGTTCCATTTGTTTGATTAGTTCTCGAGTAATGCAAACAAAATCTGTTTCATGTGTATAAGATGCATCCCTTCCTGCTGGGGGAGGGGTCTCAGACTACCATAGAGACATTTCTTGCCTGCAAAATAAAACCTCCACATGCCATATTTGGTTCTATTTTCTCGATTAGTTCTCGAGTTATGTTGAAATTTGTGTTTCATGGGAGTCCTCCCCCTTTCAGACGGGAGAAGGGTCTCAAAACATCGTGAGAACCTTTTGCTGCATACAAATTTTCATAACAATAGGAAGAATTCTCATGATTGGTTTGAATTTGTGTTTCATTTGAATTCAATCCCCCCCCCCCCCCTACCAGAAAGAGGAGGGGCCTCGAATCACATTTCTTTCCTCCTAAATCTCCATATGCCAAATTTGGTTCCATTAGTTTTTTTACTTCTACGGTTTATACCGTCCTCCGTCGTAAGATTTCAATATCTTCCATGATCGCTTGGAAAATTGGCTAAATAAAAGCAGTAACAACCGCCATTGTCTAATTTTTGAAGATATGAATGTCCCAGTGAATCTGTCGAATGAAAATGTTGTTCAAAAATACAAAAATCTTCTACAGTCTTACGGATTTATATGCTCAAATATATTTGCAACGCGAGAGCACAAGCTGCATCACACTTTTTGTAACGAACTACTTTCAAAATATATGTTCGTAAATTAGCTTTCACTCGTTTCGTAAACATGGATTTTGAACCTAGAACAAATGTCTCGTATATTGCATTAAACATTCATATTGCTTTTAATCTGGTGAAATGCTATCATAACATCTTTTTTATATAATGCACGAAATGAATGTCGTGAAGACCAGCCAATCGCTGTTTCTCTTTTATCATACTCATGCATGAAGGTGTTCTTCCCAAAATAAAATGTTGATGAAAATGAGCGCTGTTGAGATATAACTTAATAGCTTTATATTCATTAATAAAACATCTTCTCACCAGTCATCATAACCTAGTGAGAATAACCACGGGTTCAGTAACAGCTCTGTCCAAAAATAAAGGATTCAATCCCATGCCAGATACATGAACAAAAAACCGCTGGACAACTCCACGTGGTTGCGTTTTTGTTTTTCAATTACGTTTTAAGTCGATATAGTAGATCTGTCTGTCATTCATGCAACCACTAAAGAGACGTTTCTTTTCAATTTGTGACAACATATTCGTTGCTCTTGGTAATATTTTCGTACAATGAACGAATGTTCTTTCGGTGTTAACAACTCCTTCACGCTTTTGACAGTTGCGCGTGCGCAAGGTAATTACGAAGGTATCTTCATAAAACCAACATATCAGTTTCAGTGTAGGAAACCACAAATAGATTGGTAAGTTCTACCTTGGATTTCATAATATAAACAAATATAAATTTTCAGTGTAGGTGATCATGGCATTATATTTTTAGAGTTCAAAATGCAATTTAAAACTGATAAAAAAGCTATCCAAAAAAAATCATGACAGACTAAAAACCTAATTCAAAAGATATATTGACCACTTTGGTCCCATTCGGGATGTAAACATCTACCAGCAAAATATTTTTTTCAATTTATCAAGCTAATTTGGCAGACTGTGCTGAAGATATAACAAAATATGTTGATCTTAAAGGTACACAATGCCCTTGGATGAGCCTTGATTTATGGATGCTCATAAAAATGAAAAATAAATATCTCAAAAAAATCCACCAAGACCTCAACAATACTCATTTGGCCGAATTCTTGAGACATATGTCAACATAAAAAAACAAGGGGATCTGGGGAAAAAAAACACTCAGAAACAAAATATCTTGACAGACTATTGAGTAATACTGCACACTTTAAATTGTGGAAAAATATCAATATTAGGCAAAACACAGAATAATCAATAGTAATCTTTGGAAATTAATGGCATCCATACAACTGACAGTAAAACTATATGTGAAGTTTTTAACTAAAACTTTTCAACTGCTGGTTCAAAGTTGGCAGAAAACATCATCCCGATACAGACACGATTGCAACCATCATGTGTTAATGAAGTTGTGCTGTTCATCAATAGTTTAGAAAAAACAATGTTGTTACTTTCTCTAGGATTTTATCTGATTGTTTCAATTCAATTATTGAAAGAGGTGTTTACCCTAACTGTCTTAAAACTGCGAAACCAACTCTTATCTATAAGTCAGGAGATGCCACCAAACCATCGACCCATATCAACTCTTTCAGATTTCAATAAGATATTCGGAAAAAATGATGATTACTTGCAAAGTTCAATTCTTAGATTGGCATAAGGTGATTTAAAGGTTGTACGGAATCAAATTGCAACACTTTTATATGGCTGTACCTTTTTATCGGTTGGGATTTTCCTTTGATTTTTTTTTTAATTATTTTTCATCGGCCTATTTTCTCACATGGTGGCAATCACCGACCCTAGGGAGACGACTATACCACCTGGACTCTACCTAACCTAAGTAGCAGTCACGCTTACCACTACACCACCGACGACGGTGTAAATGTCTGCATGTCATGATTTTATTTTTGCAGAATGTCATGACATTTTCAATTGCAGTATATTTTTTCTTTCCTGAGCTAACTTTGTTCATTTTGAAAAATGTCTAATGTTTCCAATAAAATGTTAAAATCCAGTCCCCGTGCCACCACTGGAAAAATACATTGCTTTGAAAATGTGTGGATTGTCTTTAGTTTCATTCCAATTGAATGTTGATAACTACTTTTCAATACACTTTTTACTAGGATATAGTTATAACTCATGTTTAATAACACTAGTCAGCAAAATCGGAACTTTTTTCGCTCCCGTTGGCATTTCTGGTTGAATTTTATAGATTTTGCTACGCTGAATCCAAATATGGGCTCAGAAATGCTGTAACACGTCCAGTTTTTGAGAAAATTGTGATTTAAACTCACAAAATCACGTACTTCCGTAGTAATATGATCTACCTAAGCAACAACCAGAATATTGGCTCTGCCCTTTGCAAGTTGGACTTGGATTTTATGGAATGGACCTCCCTGAATCCATTCGTGAACACAGATTTTTCGCAACACGTAAGATTGATGAAATAAACCGGGTTTTCATTCACGAAATTACGAATTTTCATGAAAATCAAGATTTTCTATTTTGAAAACATGAATTTTCGCTCCGCCCTTTGAATGTTGGACTTGGATTTTATGAAATAAACCTCCATGAATCCATGCGTTATCACAGATTTTTCGCAACACGTAAGATTGATGAAATAAACCGGGATTTCATTCACAAAATTACGAATTTTCATAAAAATCAAGATTTTCTATTTTAAAAACATGAATTTCAGCTCCACCCATTGAATGTTGGGCTTGGATTTTATGAAATGGACCTCCCTGAGTTCATTCGTGAACACGAATTTTTCGTTACACGTAAGGTTGATGTAAAAACCGGGTTTACATTCACAAAATTACGAGTTTTCCTGAAAATCAAGACTCGTCCTTTAATTATGTCACTCAAAAATACAGGTTTTGAACCCTCTCCTTTCTTTATCAGATTTTTTGTATGGATTTTTGAAAAAAATTGTATGCATCGTCACCTTTTAAACCCCTCCCACCTTCCTCTCAAAGCATAACGTAATTTATGAACGATCCCTTTAGCTGTGCCTCTTTGAGTTTATTGAGTATATTGATGTTGCTTCTTACGGCAGTTTGAGAACTGAAGAGCTTAAAAGTTCATTCATTAATTCAAAAGTCAGCTGCACAGAGCCCTTCAGAATCGCGTCATTAAATACTCTATTCAGCAGTGCCGTATTTTTAAGTTAGTGTAGGAGTGATCAAGACAGCATTAAAACACGCAAACACTCAAAAAACAAAAGAATAGACAGAGACAAAAGACTCTGTGTTAGTCACTATTGCTCGAGAGAATAAGGAAAAGATATGTTAAAAAAGAAAGCAAGAATCCTCAAGCACGTAGCTTAATGCGGCATTTTAAAGAGCTTTTTGACGTTTAATTTGCGCACACTACTGCAAGATTTGAATCGAAGCAGTGCGAGTGAGAAGTCAACGAAGTTGTGGGAAACCAAACCGTGCATTAATCCCCGCATGTTAGACAAAGAAAGACGATTAAATGTCGAATAGGTCCATTGGCGTATTTGCGGCACAAAATTTGTGTCATTATTGCTGTCTTGCTTTGGCGTCAATTAATGCTCATGTTGACTCTCTTCAGCCTTGCACAATCATTATTTATTCATTCAAAGCTAGCTATTTGAGTGTTACGGACGCGTTTTTTTATTTTTGTAAAAATGTCGCGAATGTGTCTGAACGATCCGCAAAAATTTTGTTACATTTGTGGAGACGTGATATTGAAGGAAGGGGCAAAAATTTTGTTACATTTGTGGAGACGTGATATTGAGGGAAGGGGTTTACACCTTTGTTGGAGACAGCATATTAGCTGTATTTTGACAAGGAGCTTCCAAATCGTGAGTTTCCATGGGTTCCAACATACTCCTGCTGCTCATGCTACCGAATATTGCTTGGTTGGATGAGAGGTACGCACAAAGGCTTACCTTTTGCCAAACCTATGGTGTGGACTAATCCAACCAATCACATGAGCGATTGTTACTTCTGTTTGACAAAAAATCATGGATTTTCCAAAGCTTTGAGGCATAAAATCGAATACCCATCAAGGCCAACAGTGCACTCCGAAGAAATGCCAGTTCCAATATCTCCAAATATTGCTGGACGTGCTGATGAATTGGACTCGGAACCAGGCGAATCTGAGAAAAGCTTTCAGGATGATCCAGTTTTTTTACCTTTGGAGTCTGAGGAACCGCATGTTATAATCCAAGAGGAGCTGAACGATTTGATTCGAGATTTGGAGCTACCCAAGACCAAAGCGCAGCTGCTAGCTTCAAGGCTAAAGTAGTGGAATGTCCTGGAAAAAGATGTAAAGGTGTCATCTTATAGGAAGAGACATTCAGATAACATTAAATATTTTTCGATGGACGGTGATCTTGTCTTTTGCAACAACATCGAAGGTTTAATGGAAGAGCTACAGGCAACTGACTGGAGGCTCTTCATCGACGCTTCAAGCAAAAGCTTGAAGGCAGTGTTACTGCACAATGGAAATAAGTATTCTTCAGTGCCAGTTGCATTTGCAGCTCACATGAAGGAAACTTATGAGAACATAAAAACACTTTTGGAAAAGATCAAATATTCGGAACACCAGTGGAATCTCTGTGCAGACCTTAAGGTAGTGGCATTGCTCACTAAGCTTCAAGGAGGCTACACAAAGCATTGTTGTTTCCTCTGCGAATGGGACAGTCGTGCGCGGGATAAACATTACCATCAGCAGCATTGGCCAGCACGTACCGAGATGGTACCTGCGAAGAAAAATGTGTCAAATCTGCCTCTTGTCGACAGGGACAAAATTTTACTACCTCCGCTACATATTAAGCTTGGGTTGATCAAAAATTTTGTCAAAAAGCTGGATATTCAAGGAGAACCATATTGTTTTTTTAGGAAAAAGTTTCCGAGATTGAGCGAAGCCAAGGTGAAAGAAGGAGTATTTGTTGGCCCTCAAATTAGGAAACTCCTTAAAGACGACAATTTTCAGCAAACTCTTAACGCGACAGAGTTACGAGCATGGCATGCGTTCCAAAAGGTTTGTGGTCACTTCTTGGGAAATGAAAAGTCTCCGGATTATGTACACATCGTTCAAGAGCTGGTTGATTCGTATGCTGCACTGGGATGTAATATGTCACTTAAATTGCACTTTTAGCATTCTCATCTGGACTTCTTCCCAGAGAATATGGGAGCCGTCTCAGATGAACATGGAGAACGATTTCATCAAGATATCGCACAGACTGAAAAAAAACTTTGCTTGCAAATGGAGCCCGGCAATGCTAGCGGACTACTGCTGGATGTTACAGAGGCAAACACCTTTGGAGAACTATGAAAGGAAAAAGAAAACAAAGTGAATTTAAGTTGAAAAATATAGAGAAAATTTCAACAAAATGACTGACTGACTGACTGACTGATAGGAATAGGAAATCTTGATTTTCATGAAAATTCGCAATTTTGTGAATAAAAACTCATTTTTTTCAACACGAATGGATTCAGGGCGGTCCATTCCATAAAATCCAAGCCCAACATTCAAAGGGCGGAGCTGAAATTCATGTTTTCAAAATAGAAAATCTTGATTTTTATGAAAATTTGCAATTTTGTGAATGAAAACCCGGTTTATTTCATCAATCTTACGTGTTGCGAAAAATCTGTGTTCACGAATGGATTCAGGGAGGTCCATTCCATAATATCCAAGTCCAACTTGCAAAGGGCAGAGCCAATATTCTGGTTGTTGATGAGGTAGATCATATTACTACGGAAGTACGTGTTTTTGTGAGTTTAAATCACAATTTTCTCAAAAACTGGACGTGTTACAGCATTTCTGAGCCCATATTTGAATTCAGCGTGGCGAAATCTATAAAATTCAACATATATACTTGAAGGAAGTGAAACACTGCCGACTAGTGTAAGTGAATAAAATCGATCTTATCCTCTGAAAGAGCTCATTATTACTATTTCCTTGAATATAACTCAACAAATTAAACACAAATGATTCTTTCAACTACCATTCCAAAGCCATTTGATTTATTAATCTGCCCCAAGATACACATCTAGTTCCAGCCGCATGTTGTTAATGGCGGAATCGTTCCAAACTGTGCCGAACAAACGTTCCCACTCCAAGCAGCTTCCCGGGCCTTCGGTCGACAAGTTACAAGCTAACAACACCGAACATTAAAGTTTTCAAAACAAATAAACTTTTTCACGCCTGCCGTGTGCCAGTTGCTACCATGTGTCTTTGCATCTTTAACATCATTCCCCTAAAAGATCATGAAATTTCGTTGATTTGCAATCCGTCTTCATTTTTTTTTTTGTGTTCAACCCAAAAGAGTAAATATGATAAATTATTCATTACCGCATCGCTGTTCACGAGCAGTTAAGTTTTTTTTTTCGTCGGCACATCCTTCCCATATATCAGGGAAAATGTATGTTTGTGGTTGATAAAGGGCCGCATTCTGAGCAGCACAAAAAAAAACACGCCAAAGTGAGAAAATGTTGGATTGGTTGGCGCCATTCTCCATTCTTCTTCATAGGATTTTTACACTCCGGTATCAAGCGTTTTACCGACTCTCACCGACTCTACCGACCGATGAACTGATGAAAGCTTTCGATGGCAACATCAAACATGGTTAGTGACAAGCACAATAATACTCTAATACCCACGGTGAAGGTGAAAGTGGTGAAAATAGGAACTCCGAAAAATTTCGTCGACCGAACCTGGATTCGAACCCACCACCCTCGGACGTGCTGAAACCGCTTCTTGGTCGACTAGGCCGTGATGCGCCCATTTCCCTTTCCTCTGTCCGATGACTTGTTCGAATTAATTGCAAAAAGATGAGTTTCGGAAGTAGGCCATTGTTGCTTCTGGTTCGTAGAATTGGCTAAGTTTTGTCACGGAAGACGCATGTTGGATTGAGAAATAAGTGCTTGAGGAATAGAATGGGGGCCGAACGGAATAAAGCAATCCGTCAGAAATGTTTTCCTCAGACAAAGTGAAATGGACAAGTTTTAATGGAAGATTATTCTTCGAGCCTGGGGCTCGAAGATGTTTCCGCCTGTTGAATGTTGAATTTGGCCTTCGATGGGAAACTTGTGAACTTGGGGTGAACTTATTATTCGGTTGTATCTCCGAAGTGCTCTAAGAAACAACGCCTCCTCCACCTTCAAACGATACGATTCCAGCAATCGGAAAATGCAATTTACCATATTGATTAGGCTCCTTAAGGAGTGTTTTGTTGAGACGTGCACGTTAAATTAAGTGGAATTGTTCGAATGGAATATGATCAGGTTCATCAACGCACCAGTAGGCAAATCTGTCGAACCTTAGAGATGGAAATGTCGGATTGTCATTTATTGATACGGCTAATTTTGTTTCCAAATTGGTGTTAAAGAAATGGGAGAAAAGAGTTCCTCTGGTTTCGACAAAATTTGAAGATTCCTTTTTCGAAGGCACGGTCATTGTTTACACTGAAAATGGTTACATCACGCAGAACGACTTCAAGAAAGAGACGTTTATTTTGCATTACCTGATCGTCACATAAAAAACTTCCTTCAATTAAAACAACTGTATCAAGGCCAGTTCCCTCGTTATTTTCGATGTGCCACTAGATGAAACTCTCGGCACACTATTCGGTTCAATCAACATTACTTATCTGGCTCGCATTCCTCCGTCGTCATTGATTATGCTGAATTGTGCATATCGATGCACAATAATGTGACTCAAATGCCATCGATTCTCTAAGGGCCAAAAATGAATCAGATCTGGCTGAGAAATGTCCTTGCGGTTGGTTGGAAGGAGAACGGCTAGAAAATCCCATGCAACCAACCGCTCATTCATAGGAGATAACAGGAAAATGCAGATTGTGTCGAACAGTTCTGTGCCATTTCGGAATTTTATCACCATTTCAGTTCGGAGCTACCCCTACACAGCAATGTCAACCACAGTCCAGGGATAAGGCGGCCAGCAACGACGACGTGGTTATGGAACAAACCAGGAAATCTTAATTTGATTACAGCTGAACATCTGGTCCAGCTCCACTTCAATGTAGAACTTGTGGGTGAATTGAAGGCTTTCGGATTTCCATTTGCCATGTTCGATTTGCATTCAGGATTCACAGCATTGAGAGAGGCAGCCGAATGGGATTATGCAAAGCTGCAGGAGGAGAATCGATTGGTTTATCATCATCATCATCTTCGTCGTCGTTGCCGTTGTCATTATGGTTATGCTTGTGGTGTAAACTAGAACCGGATTATCCGAGAGTTATGAGAGAAAGACATGTATTTGATAAGGGCAATAATAACGTTAGGCTGAATTCAAATTTGAACAGTTGCTTTAATAGGAACAAGCTGATTTTGAGGACGTGGTGTGAATTTGTATCCATAAATTAGTGTTTCGAAGATGATCGTCGGATATGTTCAATTATGTTGTTGCCTGGTGATTAGATATAATTAGTATTAGAGGAGAATGAATTCAATATTAAATGTTTACAAAGCGTAAGCTACACATATCTTATTACACAAGCAACATTCCGCATTTGCCGCACTACGAAGTTGCGAGTCTACTAAATTTTGGCTCAACCGAAAAACCTCTATAGCCATCGCGACATGGACTATGCTTGTCAAAGACCAACGCGCCTCTTGTCGTAAAAGGAAGGTGCTGCCATATAATCTACGTTGGGGTTGTTCAAGGAAGACAGAACGCGCAAGTGGTGAATGAATTGTATCAGTTGCTGAGTGAACATCCCATCGTTCATACCACAGAAAATGGTCAACTAAAGTTCTGTCCAGTTAGAATCCGGAATCACTTATTGTTGCAGCGGTACATAACCACTGCAAGAACTCTTTTACAGCGGTTTGTTCGCCTCGGTTTTTTTTTGCACCGATATTTCAATATCGGGTTAAAAAAGGAAATATTCATGTTGGTGCTTCAACTTTGACGCCAGCTAAAGTCCAAACTACTTGATGGAAACAGTTCAAATTTCGTGCAACTATTGATGATTGACAAAGTTACAGTGGATTGAACATGGCGTTTTTTGGAAGCAAAATTTTGCTCAGCTTATTTCTGCTACGGAGTGTATGACCGCAAGCTGAACCAGAAGGTGTTATGAACCGTCAGAGCAAACCCTGGACTATCAGATAATGAAATTGCACAAAAATACGCTGCTGCATACCATTCGAAGAATTCGTTTGCGAGCAGAATATCGTTCATATCGAGCCAGCAAGCAACCAAACAGAACGTTGAAGCAAAGTTTCGTTACCAAAACTCGAGCTCGGAAATTGTACCAGCAGGTTTTGCCGAAGGGATATGCAGCTGCGGAGCAAAGACCAAAGTGTTAGTGACGAATAAGACGATATAATCGAAGCTGTACATGGAAGAATACCTGAAAAAACGCGTACTACACACATAGAAAATTTTACAGTATTCGGTAATTTTTTACCGAACTTTCAACAGCTGAACGTTCGGTAATCCGATTTACTGGATTTCGGTGAAATTTAACAGTATTTCGGTACAAAAACTACCGGAACTTGTCAAATTTTACCGAAGTCCGTTAAATCGGATTACCGAACTGTTCAGCTGTTGAAAGTTGCTGGGCGGCCTCACAATGGTTGAGGTTTAGTTGGGTTACCTGCATTACGATTGGCACGTTGTACCCTTAGCGGCCGGGCACTTGGCCTTCCTCCAGATTGTGCTCATCGTTCGACTTCCTGGCACACATTAAGCATTTGGGGGGACCCTTGTTGCTCCTAACTGAGCATTTGCATTCCCCCTTTGCCCGCTCTCTAGGCACCTGAAGCAAGCCTTCGGAGGCTGGTGCAGGCCAAGGCCCATTCTCCCCTTCGCCACTTTCAACACCGCGTCCGCATCGGCTGCCGCTAAACTCATCGTTGCCGCCTGGGTCCCGAGTGGAGCCTTCCGGAGTCGTATCTCTACGGCGGCAACCTCAAACTTGCACTGTTCCTTTAGTGCAGCTGGAGCGGTGATCTCAGCCAGATTCTTGCACTGGATCGTCAGATGTGAGACGAGGGTGCGTACCTCCACACCCTCACCTAATGCCTGTTTTGCCAGGTCCTTTAGCTCTGTCGTCTTTCTTAGCTCCAGGAGCATCTCGCCGGTGCGGGTACGGCGTATATTCCGCACATCGGGGCCTAGGCCCGCGAATTTAGCGTCCCCGCCAATTTAGCGTCCCCGCGCAACGCTTTCAAGACCTCGGAGTACTTCGACGCCTCAGTATTGACGCTTGCGGGCCACCTGTCACTTTTCAGTTCCTTTTTTTCGGTTTATTCCCCTTTTTTCCAGACCTCGGTCCAGTGGCTATTCCTGTTACGCTTGGGGTCGTCGCTCGTCCCCCTCTTAGTACAAGCGTCCTTTACGCTGGGCTTAGCGCCGGGGCCTCTTTCTTTGCGGCCAGCTGGAGCTGGTCGCGAGAATGGACCCTCTGACCCCGCCGCCACGTTTGCATAGGTTTTCTGCCCAATGGGGGCATCGGACACTATTCGCTTCTTACAAGCGCCAGGTGCCGTTTCACCCGGGACTGTCTAGCCCGCTTGGAGCCCTACCCCCATGGTAAATGGGGTGAAGTCTCTCACGGAGATGGACTTTTCCGTCTGCATGTGCTTCGGGGCTAAGTCCCTCGCCTTCTCCGTGGCTGCTACCTGTGCCAACTCTTTGACACTTTGCTCGGTTAGGAGCTTGGCCTCCAGCTCTTCCCTCTCCTTGCATGCAGCCTGCACTGTCATGCGTAGCCTGAGAAGGCTGAGTTTCAGGTCCTTAGCAATGTTGTTGCGCGATAACGTAAAGTCAATTATCGCATCCAACTGCTCGGACACCTCCACTATCTTAGGAAACGCTTTCACGGATCCTATCCTTGCCCGGATGAGTCCAGGCCCATCCATGGCTACGCCTACATTGGTGGCACCTGCTTCCGATGTCGTGGCACTTCTGCAAGTGTTGGACACTCCAGATTCCACCACTTTACGAGGTAGGTACCTCACTAGTTCTACCTTTGATTTTGTAATACAAACTAAAACTAATTTTCAATGTATTCACTCACTAAGAAACATAAATCTGTTTTGTATAAGTAATCAGAGAACATTCTTTGCAAAAATGGATTTTTAAACTGAATTATGACATGCTGCATATTGTGGTTTCTACTACCATAAAAAAACTCGTAGAAATACTGTATTCTTAGACTGGGCAGTCAATTAGGGTTAAGTTAAAAAGCTAAGTACCTAATGTAATTAAAATGGTCTACAATAGATTGATGACAAATAAGCAATACAATAAATCAAGTACACTAGAGCCTCCCAATTTATCTGGATCATCATCTATCCCCCAATTCATATTCCAGTCGAGTTATTAGTACGAGACACTGAAGAAGTCTGCACATTGTAGACGAAATACGCGTATCTGTCGAAGATAAGCAAAGGTAGTCGGAATTAAATGGAAGATACTGTTCTTCTTCATTTCTAGTTACAGGTATTCACTAAACAGCTCAACCTCAGTTCAACCTAACGGCAGTCAATACGGTATGTGCTCGAAGAACAACTGAATTAGAAAACCTCAATGAAACCGAAACAATCCATTGATTTGCAGCGTAATTAACTCGACAAATAGCCACAATCACATTGTCACAGTGCAACTTAACTGGCTATCGCGTTGCTGCCCACCACTAATAGACCGAACGACCTTCTCATGCGGGGGGTGGCAATAAAGTAAAACATTGCCACGGGCTGTTTCCGGTGCGAAATCCTGAAATTCAATCAAATGAACGATGTAGACTCTCACATTTGTACATACTCAAGCGTGGGTACCGTAATATGGGGAAAGTTGTCCGTTGAAAGTTTGTTCACCGTTATTTGTCCATGGTTGTGAAAACTGGTGCACTCGGACGATTCAAACTCATATTACCACTTACCCTTAATTCATCTTCACGTGTGATTTGAGGTGTCACTTACCTCGTATTAAAAGTCAAACTAAGACCAGTTCATGGAAAAACTTCATCAGCCTCACAGTCTGCGTTGTGTCCACAGTTTGCCATCTACTTTGTTGAATTTCTCCGGATCGAATTTTCTGGGGCGTTCCAAAATCACTTTACAGCAGATGGGGCGCAATACCATACCTTCAAAACACCTCTGCATAGTCTTGTGGTCGTAGAGAGGCAAGTATTTTTTCGTAACCTTTCGATACCTATAATGTGTTTTGTATTTATCAGCTGATTTAACTATTGGCAGTCACAACGGGCCCCCACAATACGGTAAACAAACAACGAGCTCGTTCAGGCCCATAATTGGACAACGATGAACTAAAGAATGGGATTCTCACATCCTTGCCATTTGTCCTCTGATGGAAAATGTCCAGTGTCGTCCAGCCGTCCGTGGTGATCGACGACGACGACGACGACGACGATGATGATGATAACGTTGATGGAACGCGCTTTAATTGTTTCTATCCATTTGGGTATTTGCGATACTTGTAGTGGAAACGATATTGATACGTGCTCAGGGTCACATACTCGTTTGTTGGACCTACTAGAGATGGAATCTTCGCCTCCGATAACGGGGAAAACGCAATCGGACGGGAGACATGTCTTCGCGCTATTTCCACATGAAGCTTCAGTTGAGCTCAATATTTGCACAGTTTGTCCAAAAACCTATCACGACAGCTTAATGGTGTTTTACGTGCTCGGAAAGGCTTTGTCACGGCGATTGAAGATACTCCTATCTTAGCGATTCAATTATACACGCAAGCATGGGAAAACTCATTCACTCGCATGAGCACTACCGATTTAAAATAGCAACCCTCATTTGCTAATAGAATACTGAACGAGTGTGTCGTTTCTATCAAACTTGATTCCTACACGAATCCTCGAAAACAGAACATCGTAGAAAGAATAACACCAGGAAAACAGAATCATGCGAAATCAAATTATCAGCTAGATGTTAAGTTGAATGAAGGCGTTGCTACTTGAACGTATGCGATTTGAATACACCGAATGAGATTATTTTGACTCAGTGAATGCAATCAGCTGGAAGAATCAGAGCAGAGATACGGTTTAAAATGACGCTTTATGTTTTTTTTTGCATTAGATTGCTTAACATTATGTTAGATCATTATTTGAAATCTTAAATGATGTTTAAGGTACGATTTGAAGAAATGAGTGTGATTCAATCAATCTCGCTCAGTTGAATCAAACTAGAGATGGAATCTCGCCTCCGATAACGGGTAAAACGATCGGACGGAGAGACATGTTTCGCGCTATTTCCGCATGACTTCAGTTGAGCTCAATCATTTGCCAGTTTGTCCAGAAACCTGTCACGAACGACTTATAGGTGTTTTAACGTGCTTCGTGAATGGCTTCTGTCACGTGCGATATGAAGATACTGACCTATCTTAGCGATTCAATTATACACGTGCTCTTTTCGACATATCCATCGGAAATCATTCAAAGTGTATCGGGATCCAAAGGATACATAAGAATACTAGCGAATATGTTTTCGATCGGTTGAAAAAATCGACACTCTTAAGCCGTAGACATTAGAGTTGAAACAATTTAGTG
This sequence comes from Aedes japonicus, assembly GCA_034211315.2. NCBI lineage: Eukaryota > Metazoa > Arthropoda > Insecta > Diptera > Culicidae > Aedes > Aedes japonicus. The sequence continues at coordinate 172,031 of JASCZW010001305.1, read as the reverse complement.
TAATACAAGTTTACATGCACTATATATTGTGGAAGTCTGCTTCTACAAAGTAAAGCCTGTCCACGATAAATATCGGACGATTTTCGTTCAGTGTAGATAGTGAAAAAGGTACCCAACCGTGATGATAAGCAAAATGCCACTGCAAAAAGTCGTGCTAAGGAGGTTTTACCTTTTTTCTTGCAAAATATGTCTTGTATCACATTGGACGACTACACATACGTACTCGATGACAGTAAAAGGCTTCCAGGCCTGGTTTTTTATACCGCAGGAACGTCGTTACCGAGCATTTTTTGGACAAAGAAGGTGCCCAAATTCCCGAAGAAGTATTCGATTTGGCAGGCCATATGAAGTTGTGATCTAAAATCTAAAATTTTTGTCTCTACCAGCACTATCAATAAGGATGTATACTAGAAAGAATGTCTCCAAAAAGGGGTTGCTACCGTTTATCAGAAGTCACGACTCTCCAGCTCGTATTTGAACTCTTCCTGTCCTGGAATAGTATAATGCACAAGAGGTCTAACACGTGGCCAAAACAGCCTATCCACCCAATCTCCCAGAACTTCGCCCATTAGGGGAAGTACTAGGCTCTAGTTGAGCGGAAACTCTTCGAAACTAAGAAGAAAGCAAAAGGTATCGATGACTTCAAGAGAAGATGAAGAATCTTCACGGCGGGGTTATCTGAGGATACCGTATGGAACCTGATGGCGGTTGCACTAGAAAAAGTTCAAGAATTTAACAGAAAGAAGGATTGACATCTAAGCCAACTGTTTCTAATGTAGATATAACCCTTATATTTTGAAATAAACAATCGGTTTTGTTGAAATTTGTATATTATTTGTTTTGCTCCTATTATATTGATGTCCGAAATTCAACGTGGACAGGCTTTACTATCGGAAAATAAGTATCAATCAATCAGAAAAGAGTGGCCGTAGTACTTTGTTCATCAATGCAGCCAATTTATAAAGTTTGAGGATTCAATTGTAAGCAGACTTCAGTGATAGAAGCAATTATCATTATTATATTATTATTAATATTATTATTATTAATTATTTTTGACACTTTACCACTGATTTGGCATTTGTGTCTTTTTTTGTAACTTATAACTAAATACATTTGTATAAATTGATTTCTTTTATGAACTTAATTACTGCTATTTCTCTACTATTATTGTTGCTAAGTATTTCTGCCAGAGTTCCTCTGATCCTTCAATTTATTCGAGCGCCAATGAATCCTATACAGTCCATTAGAATGTGCTTCACTGTGAGATACATTCCACAGATTGTGCAAGTTGGTTTATTATTGTTCTCCAAAAAGTACGAATGAGTCAGACGGGTGTGTCCGATTCGTAACCTTGTCAGAATTCGTTGATCAGAGGCATTAATTCTGTCACTAGGTTTTATTCGTCGTAAAAGTGCGTGCGACTGTTTCCAGTTGTTTTCCCATGCGCATCATATCCGGTTTTTAACATATCGTATGGCATCCTGCGCCGGGACAGCTATATTAATTGGTGGTTCACGGCGCGCTTGATTTGCTAGTCTATCCGCTTCTTCATTTCCAGGAATTCCCGCGTGTCCTGAATCCCAGCTGAACACTATTCTTTTTTTCTGAACATCACGTTCTACAGCCTGAATCCATGGATGAGTTGATTGTCCTTTTCGGATAGCGTCTAGGCAACTAGCCGAATCGGTTAATATGATAATAGGTTCGTTAAGGGGTGTTTCTTCTGCAGCTTTTTTCAAGGCGCTGAAAAAACGCTAAAAATTCCAGGCAGACAGACCTGGAGCTCGAAGGTATCGGACACTATCCCTGCACCCACCTTATTAAGGTCTTTGGAGCCATCAGTGTAGATTTTGTTGTATGCTGTGTACTTAGTGGTCATAAGCTTGATAAATCGGGGGCCTACTATCTTGCTGGCAGTACCTGCTCTGATGCTATTGTTTAAAGTGTCGTCACTGTGAATTGTGGAGCATACCATTTTCGGTTGGTTAGCCTTATAATGGGGCTGATGGTTGGAATTGACAATCCTGTAGTTTTTTGGAATAGTAATCCGGCACGTTTAACTACAGGAATTTATGATGCTAAATCAGAAGCAATTATGAAAGAAATAGTATATCCCACTAACGATGATATGCAGGCTGGATTATTGAAACAACAAAACTTGAAACTAACACTCACATAGGAAAGTTGTTTCCAACAACAATAATCGATTGGATAACGTCGGGGACACCTCCGAATTGACTCCGAATTCATTAATGGATGTTAGTTCAGATATTGTTAGTTTCTCAAGCCACACATCGCTGTCATAATTGGTTACAACAACTTGATTGTGACTTAATTGAGTCTCATTGCAGTTACTTCGACTCTTTGCAACAAGTGTGCTACTAGGGTTGGAAATCGAATATTTTATCCGTGTTAGAGAAATTGGTACTCCTAGCAACAAAGCATTCTGCTTCATCAAATCGCTTATTCTGAAAAATTAGCTTTCAACCCTTTTTAAAGAATTGAACGGAATTGCGAATACCGAATAAAATGTAAATATAATGATGAATTTCCGGTTCATAAACTTTTCTAAACGTGTCTAAATACCAATCGAAAGTTCACAAATTGTTGTGACTACACCAAACTAAAAAGTGTATCATATTTCAAAAATCAGTCGGCGAATTCTATTTTGGCAGTTGATATCGAGTTTCGATTCATAAATTTTAGCTCAAACGTTTAATCACTAGGCAGTTTAAACGTTTAATGCTTTATTCAATAAAATAATGTTTAATGCATCGTTCATTGTCCAGTGCACAAGCAAACGGTGAAGTTCGTTCCGTCCACTCTCCGTTGCTTTGGAAGTTTTCCACACTCCGTTATCAATTCGTTATCGTTATCTCAAGGCTCAGGTTTTTTTATTCTTCGATGTTGTTTCTATCGCAATTTAAGTCGACTTTTTACTGTATAAAGAAGAAAACGCGCAGCTTTAAGAAGTGCCAAAACGTGATTTATTTCAATTGGAAAACAACAAGCCCTTTAGAACTGCATCTCTGCGAAGCCCAGGATCTTAATAACCAGATAGAACAGTTGGAAAAGCAACAACTACAACTAGCTACGTTGTTGTCAACTTGGTAACAGAAACCGAATCAGCACCGCAACTTGGGTATCAGTAGCAGCGCCAAGTAGAAGAAAATGTCGCTTCAACATTGTTTGGATATCGATGACGGAGACATCGAGCACGGCGACAGCGATCGAGACCATTGGTCAACGGAAAGTGTGAGGTCAGTAGTAACCATAGTAGCGGCGAGTTGCACATCAGTTAAAATAACTTCAATACAACTAAATTAGGTAAAAATCGAGTAGCTGAAACCAACTTTGACGGTTTTGTGCTGCTTGAGTACGGCTTTGCCGTCAAGGTAGATTAAGTTAGGATTAAATAAACGTTTCCAGTTGGAGTAGCAGCGAAATAGAAAGATGTAATACTCTAAAAAACACACCGAACTTCCTGCAATTTATAACTCATATAAGATAAGTCTTTTTTGTCTCTCTCTCTCTCTCTCTCTCTCTCTCTCTCTTACCCTCCTGAATTCGTTGTTATTCTATTTTGTGTTTTCGTATTTTGTGTATTGTATCTATGTTTTTGAAAATTGCGTTTAGGGAACGACCATTAATTACGTCACGCAAAAAGTGACATATAATAAGCCCGCCCCCCACCCCTCCTTGTCACGTTTTTTGTATGTGCCTTCAATTTTTTTGTATGGATTGTCTCTTTTTCCCAAACCCCCCCTCCCCCCTACTGCGTGACAAAATTAACGGACCTTCCCTTATGGTTCAGTGATGATTTGTCGGAAGATGATTAATTCTTGCCACAAAATGATAAGGTATCTCATAAAGTTATATAAAGTTCCAAAAGTTTCGATGGAATCCCCTGTTCTAACATGTTTACGCAAATATGGCTTTTTTCAGGGTCCAAAAAGTTTCGATTGGTCTAACCTGGGGACATTTTGGATGATTCATCTCCTTGGGTATGAATTCGACTCTGTTGGCTTTGCACCAGGATAACGTGTCTTTCGCGTAATACACTGATGCCAAATCTGGCCAAAACCGTACTGGATTATTATGTTTCCGGATCATGAAGAGCAGGTGCCGCTCAAAAAAAATCACTTTGTTTTGGCTTCTTCTGCTTCATGAAGGTCTTTGCTCGGTCAACGTTAAGGGTCAAAATTTGGTCAAGGTAAAACGCGTTCAAATCGGTGAAATCGTTTATTTAAAAAATCAAATTAAATTTCTTTTTCATGTTCAATTAGTATAAAATTCAGGAAAAATATTCAGTTAGGCTTCCGCTTTTCCAAATCCGAATTGCCGGGCCTTACGCTTGACCCCTGCCATCAGATTTTGTACAGCCACCTTGTCCACCTTCTTCGCCGCAGAAAGCCAGTTTGCCTTGAACTGCTGCTCGTCCTTAGCAGTTTTTTTGGTCTTCTTTAGGTTCCACTTGACAATAGCCCAGTATTTCTCAATTGGGCGGAGCTCTGGCGTGTTGGGAGGGTTCTTGTCCTTGGGAATCACCTGCACGTTGTTGGCGGCGTACCACTCCATGGCCTTTTTACCGTAATGGCAAGATGCCAAATCCGGCCAAAACAGTACGGAACAACCGTGTTTCTTCAGGAAAGGCAGCAGACGTTTATTCAAACACTCTTTCACGTAAATTTCTTGGTTGACAGTCCCGGAAGCTATGAAAATGCTGCTTTTCAAGCCACAGGTACAGATGGCTTGCTAAACCAGATATTTCTTTGTGAACTTTGACAGTTTCGTGTGCTTGATAATATCTGCTACCTTTCCCCTTCCTTTTGCTGTATAAAACTCCTGTCCCGGAAGCTGCTTGTAGTCGGCTTTGACGTAGGTTTTGTCGTCCATTACCACGCAGTCAAACTTCGTCAGCATCGTCGTGTACAGCCTCCGGGATCGCACTTTGGCCGTCGTATTTTGTTTATCATCGCGATTTGGAGTCACTACCTTCTTGTAAGTCGATAGTCCGGCTCGTTTTTTGGCTCGATGCACGGTTGTAGACGATACACCCAGCTTATTTGCGGCATCTCGGAGAGATAGGTTAGGGTTTCGCTTGAAACTACCGGCAACTCTCTTTGTCGTCTCAGCGGCTTCCGGTTTTCGATTTCCCCCCGATCCAGACTTCCTGGCTGTCGACAAACGTTCCCCAAACACTTTAATTACATTTGTAACGGTTGATTTGGCAAGTTTTAGCGATTTTGCCAACTTTGCGTGCGAGTAGCTCGGATTTTCGCGATGCGCGAGCAAAATTTTGGTACGCTGCTCTTCTTGCTTGGACGGCATTTTGACAACTGAAGAGTGAATTCCAAAATAAAAATATGAGCAACATTCTACACACACACCTTCAAAATGAGGGGTGTTCAGGTTTTTTAAATGCTAAATTGAAAGAAATACGTCAAGTTGATATTGACCAAATTTTGACCGTATCGCCCTTTACTCTATGAAGTTCCCAGCCTTTTGGCCACACATTGAACGGGAAAAAATCTTATGTCATTTTCTGGTTTTGGTCCACAGGGCCTGGTTTACGTCCAGGTATTGTCTTGTTCTGGAAGAAAGCCTCCTCACCTTCCGTCCGAATCTCGTTACAAACTGCTCCACTGCTGATAAAGTCCACGCTTGTGGCTTTTCTCTATTAATGAGTAACTTTTTGTATAATTTTCAGAAATAAAAACATATGAGCTTTTCTCATGCGTACTCTACAGCTTCTCAATTTTGCTATATTGGTCTGCTCAAGGGACGAACACTTAAGTCTTTTTTTGTGTCATAGACATTAATGTTTATCTAAGACATTAATGTTTATCTAAGTGACCACGGCACGTAGAGACAACTTGCAGATGACGCCTTAGTGTATGTTACGAGGCCCAATGGGGTCAACCGGCAAGTAAATTTATACTAGGTACATGTTTTTTGTTGTTACATGAAAAAAACGTAATCAATTGTATTGTTTGAAAACTAGTTGCCGATATACTGTGAAAATTTGAGAGTTCCATCAGTTTGTTTTCGGCAGCTATGGCGAGAACAGTGAAACAACTTCGACTTATGGTATGTTCGTACTGCCTGCTCCATTTGAGCCAACTATGTGTCGGCCGGATACGATCGCGGAAACATCTACAAGATTCTGGCACTTCTGTAGACGGCATCGAACGGAAGCCTAATTCAGGCCGTTCGACCGTTATAAGCCACAGGAGGATTCAATATAAGCTCGTCGGTACAAGCGACCGAACGGTCAAGAAGTATTTGTCCAAAATGGATCCACATGTCCAAAATGAATCCACATCAAGAAGTATTTGTCCAAACAGATCCACATCCACATATGATCAAGGAACCCAGGAACATCGGCAGAATATTCTGCTCAAAGAGAACGCGGAACGTGCGAAAGCATGCCAACCCTCACAGCGTGCCCCAGCTCCGCCGAATCGCCCAAGTTCTGGGCCAATTTGAAGAGGAGAGTATAGTCAAATAATTTCGTGGCCAAGACGACGGATGATTTGATCAAAAAGGCGACCAAAGAACTTATGAATATGCCCACAAGCTTCATTTTTGTTATCAATGGCCAAAGTCTCGGCCTACTGCCACGAAGAGGTGCATCAGGGAGTATAAGTACTTGTGTAAAGTTTTTAGTTTCTTGAATAAAATGCAAGTTGGTTTATTCAAATATATTTCTCTGTTCTTTTTTACCATCCATCCGAAAAAATATTCGTTTGTTCAAAATGCTGGTTGGCATTTTGCCACTTTCCGTTCGGTTTTCAGAATTGTCTCTCCGGCTCCTCGCCATGTGCGTTGTTATGAACCCCCAGGTAAACGAAAACTTTGAGAAGCTTCTTGAGTTGCAGCCTCAAACTCGCTTCATGACTTTGTACCAATTGTACTTACAACAGGATGTTAGCCCATCGCCGAATATTCTCAGTGGTACTTGCGTCTCCAGCTTCGGCAATTTGAATCATTCGGATTTATCCATGAAGCAGGACCGTCATGGAATCCCATAGAATTATCGTCCTACGATTGCTCCGGTGATATTTGCTGCAAAGTTTGTCCTAGTTGATTCCACTATAACCTTGTTCCACTAACTGGTCTTTGATAGAGGCGTCCATTGGTTTTATTGTAGACAATAGACGAGTGGCGCTATGTAAACTACAAGATCCTTATTCTGTTTTAGTCCCTAAATTGTCAACAATGAATTTTTGGTTAGAAACTGTTGCCTCACTAACACGGGATAAATATTGTATTTCAAAGGATAGTTCTAACGAGACTTTTGCTCCTTGGGGGCACACCTTCAATTTCCTTATGAAAAAACGAGGTCTTCTACAGCGTGAGGCAGAAAATAATGCGAATATGTTCAAACTTGAATATTGGGTTAATTCGTGTAGCTAGTGACTAATTTCTGTCGAAAGTGTATTTGTTTATGTTTACTTTCAAGTGCTAGATCCAAACATTCTATTTGTTTTATAGCAAATTCGTCAAAATGTTCGCGAAAGAAGTGATCACCAGTTTGTTGCTCGCACAGAAGAAGCCGAAAGAGATTGCCAAGATGGTAGGGTGCCATTTGGCAACAGTTTACCGCATAAAAAAGTCCCTGCAGGATAGTCTTAAGCAACGGAAGCCGGGAAGCGGACGTCCGCGCTTTGCACGCACGCCGAACGTGATCAAATCTGTCCGTGCAAAAATTGCTCGCATCCCGGTGCGTTCCATAAGAAAACTTGCAAAGGAAGCCAATATTTCGGAGAAATCCATGTGGAGAATCATCAAAGAAGACCTGCCTGCAAAACATCACACCCTGGTGTGAAAACCCTGAAGTCAACCATTGCAGTCAATGTCGGAGGACTACGTCCGAAAGGCATGCTCTGGCTTTCGGCGTCGGCTCGAGGATGTTATCAATAAAAATGAAGGACACATTGAATAAATGTGGAGGACTTTATAAAGATAACTGCACTCGAAAATGTTGATAGTATTGCTTAAATTAGTTGAACATGGGATTTGAACGAAATAGAACAAATTTACGCATTATTTTCTGCCGCACCCTGTAAGTGGTTTATCTTCGTGTTGTTTTATCGATATCGTTATGTGGGTCCCATCTCATTGTTCGATTGCTGGCAATGGGAAGGCGGACTCGCTAGCAATGGTGGGCTGTTGTTAATCCTGTTAAGCTCTACAAGACCACGAGTAATCGGTTCTTCACCCCTATTTTAGTTATAGTTTTAGCTTTAGTATAGAAAAACAAAAACTTGGCTTTGTAAAGTCGATTCGATTGGGCCTATACAAATAAATGAATTTAGAAAAAATAAAACTGTTTGCTTATCTTCGACAGATACACGTATTTCTTCTAAAATTTGCAGACTTGTTCAGTGCTCGGTTCTAATACTCAACTTGTCTGTAAGTTCTGCGCGAAAGTTTACATACAGTATATTAATAAAATCTCAACTGTTCCAATTGAGTTATTCCCGGTTCCAGAACCATTCCGTGAGTAACAGAATTTGTTCCTCCGGCATAAGAACACAATTTTCGAACACATTATTAATGATGCTGCCTACTCTGCTCTAGGCCACGAATCGGTTCGCCTTCAGAACATATATTATATAATTATTTTTACTGCGCTGCGGTGAAAATTTTCGAAATTGTTCTCTTCTGTTCCCGCTTACTTGTACCTTCTAAAGGAGGAACGCGGTGGCCTCGGTAGACTCCAACGGGGTGCCCGGGTAATTAAAGCTGAGACGCAACCTTGCGGTGCTGTTAGACCTTGATTGAAATTCTACCTTTTCGGTAAAAACATTCTACATTCCTTCTTAATGTTCCATCCGACCCCATCACTCATTGCGTGTGGCTGATCAAACAGCAGTAACAACTTTTTGGATTATTCTCAAAGTTCACTTTGTGCGATAAAATATTCACCAGCTTCAAAGGAAATGAAGATTGATTGGCGCCACGAAATCTTCTGAAGTATTTTACGACGGCAGAAAAAAAGAGAAGTCTAGCACACTTTTGTTTCATCTGTTCCTTCCGGAACGTGAAAAATCATGAGCACTTACTAATTATGTATTAATGGACGACGAGAGAAGCAGTGAACTGTTTTGATGAAAAGTGCTTTACGTGAAAAAGAATATGCTTTTCCAATTACCGTTCAGTTGTTTTAGGTGTTGAGTCATTTGTGTTGCTGATTTTGTCAGGTGGTTGATGTTTTGAAAGCATACCCAATTTAATGGATTCTGTCGGGACTGTAGCGTAGGTGTTTATTTATTTTAAGGCATGCCTACGTCATTTTTTTCGACGTCAGATCAGAAGGTGACGAGCATGTTTGACAATTGCGAAGTTGTTCTCGAGTCGTTTCATATATTTTTGGGATGATCCCAAACACGAATCTGACCTGCTAATGGTTTCTTCTTCTTCCTTTTCTTAGCGTTTCAAGTTTATTGCTTTCACAATTCGCTTATTGCTTTCTTCCATCTTAGTGTTCTAAGATTCCACTTCCACAGTTATTAATTGGGCGCCAGGTACCATTTTTGCATGAGTAGCTGTGTGGCAAATACTATCTCTCACGATATACCCAGGGAGTCGAGAAATTTTTCTTTACGAAAAGTTCCTTGACCAGGATGGGAATTGAACCCAGCCACCTCCAGCATGGCGTTCCTTTGTAGCCCCACCTGTTAATGGGTGTTACAATCAAAATTTGGTCGACTTAAAGTTGAGGCATTATTTAAACCGTTACATTAAATATACTTCCACACACTTTTTTTTGTAGATTTGTGTGTACAAAATGATGCTTTTGAAATGTGTTTTTCATTTATCAAAATGGTATTCAAGCTTGAAAAATCACACATAAAAATGTCTATTGAACTTCTCAAAAAATGTATACCACTCCCATGTTTGGGAACATTGGCCAATGACCAGAAAGGTTGAACTGAGAAGAAATCAAAAACCGGAAGCCACAGTGACCACAATCAGAGTACCCAGCGGTTGCAAGCGGAATTCCGACATACCCATACAAGATATCGCAAACAAGGAGAGGGTGCCGTCTACAACCGAGCTAAGAATAACTATTATTTTATAATAAGGTAGTGACTCCAAACCGCGATGATAAACATAAAAAGACGGTGCTGACAAACTTCCATTGCGTGGTATTGGGTGACGAATCCTATGTCAAGGCAAACAACACCTGCGCAGGAGAAAATGACCTAATGAATTCCTAATGTTATTCTTGGTAACTGGCCTTGATATTTAAGTGCACAGCATTAAAGGTAAAATACCTAAGAATTGCAAGCAAAATATCTCTCGAATAACAAAACTTATTATTTGGGATACCTGGTACCTGAGGAATTTGGGATAACTGGTACCTGTGAGGTACTATTTTGGTATTGTCTTACCTCAATTTGGTATTCTTCATTACGAAAAAAGGCATCCTGTCATTACGAAAAAGGTCATAAAGTGGTATGCCATCAACAACGTTAAGAACAAAAACCATCTCAACACATCAGAGCCCCGCCCAATCCAGAAATATTGGCCCGTCGTTGAGTGGAACCTGAAGCAGTCTAAAAAAAACTGGTGGAAGCAACTTAGTGACGAACAAAACGAACCTTTAATTCCATCACTCCTTTAACCTCGGTCACTCTTGTTATCAAAATACAATGAAATATCGGCACCGTAAAGTTGACACGATTGAGCCATCAAAATAAGTAAACTAGATGAAAAAAAATTGACAAGGACACTGTACAGAATCAACTCGTAGAAGTTAAACGATAGGCCCAACAATTTTGATTCAATCAATCAGAAGCTTTGCTGAATATTCTTTCTATGTTTAATATTGTTTCAAACACACGACTGTAGATTTTTAACCCAAATTCTATCAGTCGAAGTTGGGGGACGTTGAGAGGGCTTGCGATCTTCGATATAACGTTTATTTCCAGCTTCAATTGACTATGTCCGTCATGCCCAGGTACTTCTTCGCCGTTTGACCGGTTCCACCTACCAGTCGGCCTTAGACGCGGAACGATGAGGCCACCTTGCCCTCAGTTTTCGTTTCTTAAGAATACAGAAGATGTTGTAAATGTTGGATCGGCTAAATCCAGCTGACACAGAGTATCTAAGAGGCTATTCATAAGCCACGTAGACTCTTCTGGGGGCCGGAGGGTTTAACCATAGTCTACGCTCCATACAAAATTTCAAAAATATGTATGGAGAAAAGTCTATGAGGGGTGAGGGGGGGGGGGTCTTAGATTTTCAAAAATGAGTCTACGTGGTTTATGAACAGGCGCTTACCGTAGACAGACGTTTCAGAAATAACAAAATTAATCGATAGCTTTGTTCTTCAACAATTTCATATCGCTAGCAAGTGCTAGCGTTAGCAATCACTTATTCACTAACGCCACGTACTTCACTTAGTCTACGACAGGACCTGCTAGCTAAGAAAGATATGCCCTCTTATAAATTTATGTTTGCTATGATACGAGGGTCACTCCAGTGTAACCAGATTTGTTTACACAGTAATCCCATTTTGCTTCCGACCACTACTTCACTCGAAGAACTTTTCCGGAGAGAAGTTCAATTGATTGTCGTTGAAAAATGATTTACTTGTATTGTATCCAACGTTGTATCCAACGAGTTCGAATCTACGACGTCCGAATAATCTTTTTTTCTTTCACGTAACCAGATTGCCGTAGCGATTTCTCCAACGACGAATAAATCTTAAGTAGAAGATGCGATTCAATGAAGCTAAAAATATGCCATCCAATCGAATATTTAGCAACCTCTTAAGCTTGGTAACATGCTCTCTCAAGCGAAAAATTTCACCTCGTAGACTAGATTTTGACGTAGTATCTCCTCCCAGCATAAGTACCTGTTCAATGTTTTCAACAATTTCAAACACCGGAAATCCTCCATTTGATGCAGCATAGTTTTTTCCACTATTCTAACTACCATCAATGTTCTCAACCATCACCATTTCCTGCCACCCTTTATCCGACGGAGTGACGACAATTGAAATATTCCAAGTTCCATTGGAATTTCTTCTGCCGTTCGGGAAATGAAGCTGCATCGATCTAAACGTTAATTAATGAGGTTTCATTGAATTTCATAGATGATTACGCCCCAATTTCTGCTGTGGGGAGATAGCTTGAGCAAGAGAATGTCCTTCTCGCTTACGTTTCCAAGCCAGGCCTTAACCCACTCTCGGCGAACGATTGGATCTCTCGGAAACCGATGAAAATGGAGACCCGGATGTGACACGTTACTGCGACCACAATTTGTCACTTTGCACTTTATTTCAAACTGATTGGAAATAAACCACTGCAAAATTGAACTTATATTTTTTATATAGTTGTCACAAACGGAAAAAGTGAAAAGCAGTGACTACTTGCAACACGGCCAAACCAACAACAAACTGCCTGCTTGTGCCTGCTTGTAACATAACTCGACGGTAGTGGTAGGGGCGGTTGTCACAGCGACCAATAAAAACGTTCTTTTTTGACAGGTACATGGTGATATTTTTGCACTAACTGGCATGTCCTGTTCTAGCACTTAGTTGCAGTGCCCACTGATGAGGCAAAGTTGTGGCATCTGCTATCATGTCAAAATATCAAGCCAACGATCGCCACACACCACCCGATATTGATACGATGTTGTAAAGTTCAATGAGATGCATATAGCGGCAACAAAACTGACAAATTTGCTTGTTGTTAGTTGCTTATTGTTTTCTGGCGTTTTTTTTTTATTGACGGGTATGGAATTTAACACACACTGGGATTTAAGCTGGAACAGCTGTGATCTTACGATGCCAAACAACCGAGATGTACTAGTACGAGTACGAGCAAACCATCGAGCATAGTTGCTTGACTGTTTTCGACATGGCTGCAGCAAATCAACTGAAAATGCTGTCAATTATTTTTCTGTGAACAACAGAGTTGCTACGATTGGTGATGCACAAGAGGATTCACTCAGAAGTCGACACATTGTAGAAGAAATACGCGTCAAGATTAGCAATAAAGGCAGTTAGAATTAAGTGGAAATTACAAATTATTCCTCGTATTTTCTAGTTACAGATATTCTACTAAACACTCACACTCATAAGGATTCTATTATATTGGTTGGTAAATCCTCGTGCCAACGTGAAACTCAAAATAGTGATGGTCAAGGCAAGTAAAAACAAAAACTAACAGAAGCCAACAATCGTTCCGAGCCTTTGTCCAAGAGGTTGGTGGCACCGGCAAAGAAAAACGGTAATGAAATACCTGGACAAGATGGATAATGTTATGCGGAAGCGTCAGTCGAAGCCAGCTGTGTAAGCAGTAGGCAATCACCCAGATGAAGCTTCGATGACGATACCTATTTGACGCTGAACTTCAACGACTGGATAGGATACTTAACGACCCCCACCAAGGAGGTAAGTGTTGACGTCCAATATATCTTCCACACCAAGTTGCCGAGAGAAGTCCTTCTGTAGCTGACGATCAGCGAGAAGGGAATGAGAAGGAAATGTGAAGCCACTGTTTGTTCAATCGGAGTTTGCGGTGAACGAGGAGAATTACAGTACGACCGAGCCCTTCGGTTCAGAAAGGGATATGGGCAGATTTCATGTTTGAACAGGATGCCATACAATGTTCAAAAGTACCTGAACCAAATGGACAGTTTTTAATGATACCTTAAAGATGCGCTGAAGGATCATTGCCCTGATATTCCCAAATGTAGCACTTATTAAAAGGTTTTTCTCTTCTATAATAAAACGTGATGGAGTTGAGTATACAAGTGGTAATTAATCGGGAATGATCATAGAACATCACCAAGGCTTTTTCTCCTTCCTACTGTTATATTCCCTATTCATTACCGCGAGCAATACCATACCTGAAGACATCCAGGACATTACATCAAATTAAAGCAATAAGTAAAGAATGGTATACAACCCTAACCAATTTTACTTTCAGCCAATTTTTCTAACACAAGGTAAGCAACCAAATGATCACAACGAAAAATACGAAATATAAAATTGCATTAACTAACATAAAACGGGGGAAGGGAGGGACCATCAGGGCACCCAAAAGAAACAATTTGGATAGGAAGCATGGGACTGCCTCCTCTCTATTGTTAACATTTTGCAGAGCTAGGGCGGGCTCTTCGACCCCATCTATTGGGTTTATTCTGTCAATCGAGGGCTCGATTCTAGTGCAGTGTGTGCTTTTGGATGGAGAATCTTTTCATTTTGTTCGCGAATTTTGCATAAGTGTCTTTGCCCCAGTTTGGCCCATCATACAGAAGCTTGCTGGTCACAAACAACAATAGAATCCTGATAATACCGTTTATCTGATTATTCCAGTGTTATGGAAAGTTACCTTGCTACAATAGATGGTAGAATAACATCATCATCATCAACGAAAAGAATTACAGAACGAAGTGCCTGTCAGGAGTTGGCGTCTCACATCAAGAAGAATCACTCAAAAGAGAGTGTGGTCTATTGGCTGGACCTGGCCTCGACACATTATGCCATGAAATTTCTGAAGAAGTTCCAGCCGGTCCGGAGATGCAACTTGAACCAAAGACGTCCTTCATTTGTGACCATTCGAAAAAAAAATTGAGTGAACTTCAAACAAAGTATGTATCACAATAGTTTCAAGACCAAAACGGAGGAGCAAGAGAGCTTAAGTTGAAAAATATGCCGACTTACATATATTCATCGGCCATTGCTATGGTTCTGGCGAACTGCCGTAAGCGTTTTTGTAGAAGGCTTTTTAAACGTTATGACGTAAGCGTAACGTAAGCCGCTTCCACTGATGATTTGGCAAGGGATATGCAGCTGCGAAGAAAAGAGTGTTCGTGACGAATGAGACGATGGACTCGAAGCTGTACAAGGAAGAATGCGTAAAAAAACGCGTACTACCTTTCATTAAAGCCCATGAAGGTCTCGTGAAGTTTTGGGCAGATTTGGCGAGTTGCAACTAAAGCCGGGAAGTCATCCAGTGGTACCGCGATAATAACGTAGATATCATCGATAAAAACATAAATCCACCCAACTGCCCGCAGCTCCGGCCCATCGAGAGATTTTGGGCAATAATGAAGCGGAAGCTTAAGAAAAGTGGAAAAACGGCTCCGGACGTGACTCAGATGACCAAAATGTGGAACAAAGGTGTCAAGGAAATTGAGTCCGGAAGTGTGCAGCGTTTGATGGGAGGAATAAAGAAGAAAGTGCAAATTTTTATTAGAAACAAAGAGAAATGATTTGTTTCGATATTTTTTTCTTAAAGGACAGTGAATTACCTTTAATTTGATGTATTAAACTTATTGGCACGTCAATCCGTTACCGAGATACAGATGATTTTAGTATTCCGTGCTTTTGCACATTTGTTTGAGGATTTGTTAAGCGACACAAATTTCCAAATCTGAAGTTCGGATGCCATGTTGCATCAAAACTCGGACTTTTTGTTCACGAATCTGGACACTTTTCAAATTACAAACTAGCATGCAGTTATGAGCTTGTAAATTTATCATAACAGCATATTAGCGTTAAATCTTATATTCTTCGATATCTCTTACAATTTTTAAAAGTTGTAACATTCCGCCGAATTGCATATTAGGTGGTGGGAATTTCTTTCGTGATTTGGAATCGGTATATTGTAAAATTTTAGTTAGATTATTACAGGATGCGGAAGGACTGCTTAGGGAATCATACATTGAGAGTAGCTGAGCGGAAGGGATAAAGAAAAATGAGCATTCAGATGATTTGTTTATAGATCGAACCAATAACTATCCTTCAAACATTTCACTTACAATGAAGAGTGAAAATAAAACTATAGACCAGTAACATTTTAAGATTAAGGGACTATCAAGTAGAACAGCCGACTGAGTTCATCATATATAGCTCGAATGGGCATCAGCTTAAAAAACACTGAGTATTTATTATAGTCATTTATTCAATGAAATTGAATGTTCCCATTCAATACCCATTGCAGCCAAAAGTGTACAACACAAAGTTATAATCAACAATCGACAACCCGCAACTTTAACTCATAGTATCTTTTTAGAGAAATGGTAAGCTCTTCAAACATCCGGAGGATTTCAGGAATTCTACTTATATCTTTGTTCTTAATTTTGTTTCTTTTCAGGCAACAAATTATTGATTTTTACCAAACTTTGAAGACACTTTTTAATATCCCCTGCTGCTAAACTTCTCGCCTATTGTTTTATAACGGGTCACCAGTTTCTACACATTGAGGATGTATGTTAGTTCCAAACATCATCTGTTGGTTCTTTGTGTAAATACAGCTGATCTGGCAACAACGGAGTAGCATCCGTGGGCGGTCAATCATGCTCATGCTCAGGCTCAAGGTAACGATATTCACAATGTAAGTATCGCCTGCTAGGTTTTTCCATATCTAGCTTGATAATCGTTTCTAGTTAACGTTTGTAAATTGACATGCTTATGACTGTATCTCTGTTCTTATGTCGAAGTGAATGTTTGTAATCCCAAGTAACATTGCCAAAACTATCCAGCTATATAAAGCTTCATTAAAGTTTTATGAAAGCTACTAGAAATCAATTCGATTTTATTATGGCAGCAAGAGGTGCCAATAGGTTTCAAATTTTAGTCAAGTTTATGAGAACCTATACGGCTTCTTTACAACGATCCTAACACCTTGTCTTTTTAAAATTCCTTTAACTCCTATCAAAGGATTTATTTTGACTTTATGAACTCGTAAAATGCTGTTTTGAAATGCCGTTTCAGAACTCATTCATATTATCTTATTATGGTCAGTTGAAAAAGCATTTTGAAACCATTTTGCCACCAGCAAATGCATTGAACATGCATTAAATTGAGGGAAGTCATAAAATGACCAAATAGTTTTATAGTTGCCAATACGAAGATAAATTGGCTTTTAGGTAAAATTGCAATTTCTTTCAGTCGCCATATTGAAATATAAGATATCATTGATATGTGGAAAAATAAATACACCAAAAATTAAATGTATTGCAAATAAACTGTAGATCGTAGACTTATTTCGGCATACCTTTAGTTAACCTACAGGGTGCACCAGAAATTATGCGAAAATATACAAACTTGAGTATTGGGTTAATTCGTGTAACTAGTGAAGTTACACTGTCGAAAGTGTATTTTTTTATGTTTACCTTCAAGTGCTGCATCCAAACATTCTATTTGTTTTTTTGCAAACTCTTCAAAATGTTCGCAAAAGAAGTGATCACCAGTTTGTTGCTCGCCCAGAAGAAGCCGAAAGAGATTGCCAAGGTGGTAGGGTGCCATTTGACAACAGTTTACCGCATAAAAAAGTTCCTGCAGGATGGTCCGAAGCAGCGAAAGCCGGGAAGCAAACGTCCGCGCTTTGCACGCACGCTGAACGAGATCAAATCGGTCCGTGCAAAAATTGCTCGCATCCTGGTGCGTTCCATAAGAAAACTTGCAAAGGAAGTCAATATTTCGGAGAAATCCATGCGGAGAATCATCAAAGAAAACCTGCATGCATCTTCCAGAGCCAGAGTGAATCATCATTTCACCGCAGAAAATAAAGAACGTTCCGGAAAAAGTGAAATTCAAATTTCAAACCAAACATCCGGCTGGTGCCATGATGTTTGGCTTGGTGCCGCCTATTTTCATTGTTGCTGGAGTGAAAATCAATACCGAAGTGTATATCGGTATTTTAAAAGATCAATTGCTTCCCTGGGTAAAGGTCAACTCCTCTGAAGACCAAAACGTTGTCCTACAGCAGGATGGAGCAAAATGGAGGACACATCGAATAAATTTGTTCAAAAGGACTTTAGAACGATAACTGCACTCGAAAATGTTGATATTATTGCTTGAATTAGTTGAAAATGGGATTTGAAAGAAATAGAACAAATGTTCGCATTATTTTCTGCCGCACCTTGTAATTGAGTTACATTAATTTTCAGGAAATGCATGATTAATTTATCGAATATATTTGTTTCAATATTGTCTTTGTTGATTGCGTTTGTTTGTTGCGCATTTATTTTCGGCTCTTATCGTGTCAATATTCACCATAAAATTAAATGCGTATATGATTTGGAGCATGATTTGCTATAAAAAAAACTTCATTGATTTGGATATTTGCTATTAAACAAAATGTTCCGCATCACTAGAACTATTTTCTTAGATATCATTTTCTGCTAAGTATATGAAACAGAAGAGCAAAGAATCGAACATAGCAGAACAACAAAATCCAACCACGATATTACCGTGAAGTTTGACAGCTATGGCCATCTGACCCTATGCTGAGTTTTATGGCAGCCATTAGGTTTTATGAAAGTGCTCAAGTGGTCATAATATCTCTCACTAAAACATTTTTAAAAACTTTATAGTCTTGTAAAGGTTTTATTAATTTGTTTTCACATCCGTCTATATAATGGGCCACTTTGTACACATTTCGACTTTATATATGCATAGAGGAGGGGTTGGTGAACAAACAAGTTTTGAAGGTAGTTTTATCAACAAGCCGGAAGGAGTGCTATACGGCTGGAATAAAATTAAAATTGTAACTTAGGATATGTCGCTATTTGAATTGTTGTTTTGTGGATCTCACCACATGAGTCCCAAATTGGCTTGTCATAGTCTTCGATGGGAGTGAAGGTCATCTTGACTTATTCCGCTGAGGCAACTGAGATCTTTGAAATATCAGCTTGTACAGGGATTTCGCCAGTTCGATTATTTGATGTGCGTATCAAACAAAAGTTTTCAGAGCAATCAATAGAACATTCCTTTTCGATGATACGGCATTTGAAGAATTTAGGATAATAACTTAAATGTTTCAATCAATCTAAAAAAAAACTTTAAAAATGCATTTCTATTTTTCCAGCAACGTTCCCTTTTTCAGTCAAGTCAAGGAGCAGGTAGAGCACACTTTGCCTCGGCAGTATGACTTCGAGAAAATTGGTCACCATTCTTGCCTATGTCTCTGAAGAGCTTCAAGCACTTAACCTAATTTTCGCTACAAGTAGAAGGTATTATATCTCGCCCTGGATTAAGGATGCGGAGAAGCTGGAACTTTAGCTTGGAGCAAAAAGTCTGGTGTTGTCATTGGACAAAACTGCTAAAATCAACCAAGCGTATGTGGAAGACCACTTTATTCGAGACTGGTCTCTTAGCAACACTAGCCACCGCTTGTTTGCATTGCATAACAGACCGGCTTTCTCATTTTATTATAGCTCCAGCTACTAGACGGCCTAGGAAAAAGGAAAAAAAATGCAATTAAATACTTAATGTGACCGTGGTCAGTTTCGTTTAATGTTTTTCACAACACAACCGTGTAATTACATCCCGACATGTTACTCCAACGTGCCTGTGCAGCAAAATAACTCAAGCTCAGAGTAGCTTATTACATATAGGAATCGGTATCGTTCCAATGTTAAAAGTTCTCTTTCTTGTTAAACAGAGATCAGCAGGGCAGCCAACTGAGATAGATCTACTCAAAGTTTTGTAATCCCACCATCCCCATCCTATATTTCATTCACTGCTAAACGGATACTCAACAAACAATCCCAGCTCAACCAGTAAATGCGGAACAAAAACAAGAATTTCGAGAAGAAAAAAATGCTCCAATCCTTTGTCGGAATCAGAATCGGCTTCGGAGTTGTGCATGGCTAGCAAGTGGCAACCATAAACCAAAGCAAATTCCTCCCTGTGGCCATCAGAAAAGCAGTGGTTGCATTCGAGCGTGGTCTAGCTAAACTTTCCACATAATTCTAAGTTTTTGACCTCGGACGGTTTTTCGTGGTAAAAAATTCCAAACTCGAAAATTAGTTAATCAAAACTATGCTGTCGGTGGTATAAATCAGACCTTATTGCTGTTCCAAAATGATAACTTCTACAGATATATCACATAGCCGACGTTGAATTTCATTATGTCCGATATAAAATGAGAATCATAACGGATAAAATGAGTTTATAATTTTCAGAAACAATTTAAAAACCTAGACTTGTGTTTGCGAATCTGATGAAATATTATCACAAAGCAGTGATTAGCAACGTAATGAAATTCTATACCCCACTTTCCCCGCTGACACCTAGAAAATATCCTCATCAACGCATCGATGGCTTGAGGTGGATCTCTAAGCAAGCTTTCGCATAAAACATGAAACATCACTTATAGAATTGCCAGAAATTAATTCATATTGCAACTCAGTTGCTGCTGCGCTCCAGCCACCAAGGAGTAAAACCTCGCTTTCCGAATGTCTGGTTCCACCCTAAGGCTTCCGCATTCTCCGCACCTTAGTTGTACTAGAGTACCCATATTAAACGCAACATCCAGCTGCAGTTATCAATTTTACTGCAATTCCAGCATGCAGTATTCTGCGCAAGCATTTGGCGAAGGCTCCCCGTAACCAACATACCACAATGACTTGGCCCATTCAAGTGTGGAGCGGAAAAGCACCATCACTCACAACCGTGAAATTTGGACAATTCAGTGGTTTATCCCATTTCCTCCCGAAGCACACTTCCCAGAGCCGTCACATCCATCATCTCTTCACACTGGGTTCGCAAATGGAATGGTAGCACTCTATCACCATGTGCCAAATCCTTTCATACTTTTGAAAGAAAGCATCATCCTTCCCCGACGGGATTCGTATGTTCGCAAAAGCTATAGAAATGCAAGCTCAGAAAAGTTGAAACCTGCCTTAGCCATGCCGATACCCGGCCGGCGTCGTCTTCATTCGCGTCGTCGTCGGCGTCGGTATTGATAGGTTATTGAATTTGTCCCAAAGAATCGTGTTTTCAATTTTCGCACCCAATTCCGACGACACGCGGGGTTGCATTCGGGAAAGGGATAATTGAATGTGACAGATGTCCTCACGCAGGTTGGATGATTTTTCGGATGAGAAGTTTAGTGAGCTGGTAGCCAGGCTGCTCCACTTGGCGCCGGTGATATGATGAAGACCAGATGCACTTGAGATGTGAGCTCTCTTTATCTAACTACCTTCATCGCTCTTTTCCTTCGGCACACCAGGATGTGTCGCATTGAGTCACTATGCCGGTGAAGTGTGAAATTCACAGTTGGAAGGAGCCACAAAATGAGGTATAGCAAACACGATCTGTTCCTTAGGCGATGAAGGTAGATGTGAAGAATGTTTCACGGGTGGGAGAATTTTTTGTTTGGTATTTCGAGATGCATTGTTACTGTCTGTTTCTTATGATAGTTCGTAGTGGCATCCTTGGCCGTCCGGTGGTGAAATTTGAACTCGAGAAATTTTTTTAGCTACTAATAGGATGACTGACCTATTTTGAAAATGCAATCGTTTGGCAAGTTAAGGTAATGCAGCTGAAAATTGTATACAATTTGATTGAATGAAATAGAGTCACTTTAGTTCTTCTCCTGCACCAAAATAATAATAGGTCGAAATTATACACTACTTCGTGCTTTTTTAAAGCGCCCACATTGAGATTTTTAAGTGCATAAAGCCTGTCCACGTTCAAATTCGGACATCAAAATAATAACAACAAATCCAATTTACATATAATTCAACAAAACCGATTGATGATTTTACAAGAATAGAGCTATATCAACATTGGAAACAGTTGATTAAGATGTTAATCCTTCTTTCTGTAAAAATTATCCAGTTTTCTGTGGTACACCCGCCATCTGTTTCCGTACGGTATTTTCAAATCATCGGTACCATTTGCTTCCTCCTCTAATTTCCGCTTAACTAGAGCCCAGTACTTCTCTATGGGGTGAAGTTCTGGAAAGTTTGAAGCATTGGCTGTTTTTGGCACGTTTGCAAAAACTTGGTACAAAGCTCCTTAGCACGACTTTGGTCAGTGGAAATTTGCTTGTCATCACGGTTGAGCACCTTTTTTACTTTGAACGCCTTTAGTCCTTGCCTCTGCTTCACTCTTTGTGCGTATGATTTTGACTTCTCAACCTTGCGATCCACATTCGCACAGAAAGATTGGAATTTTTCTCAATCATGGCTACCACCTTCTTGTCCATTTGTCGGGAGCAAACTTTTCGATTTGTTCCACTTCCACCTTCCGATCCTCTGTCAAGTGCTGCATGATTTGCAAACACAAAACACGGTTGCAAGTGTTAGTTTCTTGGCAAGATCGCGTACTGATAAATTCTGATATTGCTGCCGTTCGTACGAAATACGTTTGCGCACTTCCACTTGATGTTGTACCACAAAATGAAGTGGAGAGTCTTAGCGACATATAAGTGAAACGTTTCAGTGATCCGTGTAATAATTCAAAATCTACATTGGAAGAAGTGTGTCCGAAATTTAACCTGGACAGGCTTTGAGGTCTACATCACCATTGTATTATTTTCTAATGATATAATATTTATCATTTTTAATTTAAATTTAAATCCATGCACTTTTGGATCGAAAGTCGAACAATGTTTTGAGGGCTTGATGCTTGATGATCTTGTGATGTAGAGATTTGTGATCAAGTGATGGATCACTTAAAAATGAAAGATGCTCTTCAAAAACAACTCATATGTCTGATGATTAGGAAACGCCGCAAAAGACTTGGCTGATAAAATCTTTATCTCATTGACTACTAGGGTGATGTCGGCTACGATGCCGATAATCTTTACCCCGTTAGAGAACTTCAATCACAACACGTCATCATAGATCGTGTTCCCAACTACCACCGCCAGTTGCCAATGCAACACTGGCTCCTCACCGCTTCTAGCAGCTCCTAGAGTGCAGAACGAAGAAAGCATTTCTACTTAACTATTAAAGTGTATATTTATTTCTTTGTTTTAATTTAACATTTGATTTAACATTTTAATTGATTATCCAGAGGGGCTTTACATATTTAGTACTAATGTTTTAGATTATTAGTTGTTTTTATTGTGTTTTTTTTTACATGCTTTTCCCTCTAGGGATAGTATTTCATTCGAAAAATGTATTAACCTACCTAAGTACCAACTAAATTAAGCTTATGTATTCAACCTTCTGTCGTTTGGGGCGACCTCAGACAGGATTCTCTGAACCTTTCCAGGATTCTATCGTTTCTCCTGCCGGAGGTCTTTAGACCAATTAGTGCATTTCTCCCAAATTGGCAAACCGTACTCGACCACGGAAAAAAGGATTTGTTTAGAAACTGCCAGTTTGTTCTTGGTCGATAGAGAAGACTTTGAGATGGATACAGAGATCTTAAATTTATACATATAGTTGAAGTTTTGTCAACATGCGATCGGAACAACCACTTGCCCTTGCGCTTAGCTGATCGGCTTCACGTGCCGTAAAGGATCAGATGGGATTCATTGTCAAGACCCGAAGCTAAGAGCCAGTTCCATTGTGGTTATATCATATATATAAGCTTTTCCACAGTATTTCTCTACACATTTTAGCATGCAGCAACATGACAAACAATAAAGGCCAAATTGGGTTTTCAGCATTTCAGCAGGGAGACGCTAGTTGGCGTAGACTGGGAAATGTTGTCAATTTGACAATAGCGAAATGAATTTAATGCTTGTTATGCTTAGTTTGTTTTTCTGCATTTCAGCTTAACAGTGAAACTTGAGTGACGTTGCGGTAATGAAGACGTTGCGAATTAAAACAAACCCAAAAAGGAGAGGGTTCCTCTCCCATGTGCGCATCAAAATAGAGTGCATACAAACTACCGCTAGGAAGTAAATATCACAAAGCTATCAGTGGTACATGAGTGCGATCCAACACGTTACTTTTGCCTATTGAGGTGGCGGACTCGTTCGTGCTTGACCTACCCCGCAATGGGATGTTAGGCAACGGTAACGTCCGTGGTTCGAGTACTACTTTACCCATGCCTTTTCGCTCAAATTTCAAAACATTAATTCTATTTCCAACCTACCGTACACTGACGGAACTTTCAACACTTTCTCTTTATATCTTTTATTCTAGCAAACAATACTGTCCACTCTTGGTGCCTCATGGTACCTCCTTCTACATCAGTTAAACAGTGTTAATTTTTTTTCTGAACTTCTACTAGGGTATGTGTCCCTTGACTCTAATGAACCCTAATATGCAACAATCGATTACATTTTTTATTTATAACTCATACGGTATTTGAGCTGGAAGCATCATTTAACTAGCTATATACTTGCTAAGATATGTTTAATAAGCCATCTGGTAGTGTGTATCACGAAAAGTTACACAACTCATTTTATGAAGTCAGAAACTTGCGAGGAACATGGATGTAATGTCGGCCTATGGGCACCAAATTGGGTCTAATCATGGATGCAAGTACGTCCCATTTGGTAGATGTTATTAAATGTTGTCTACGTACGATTTCTTTTCTAATATTTTGATCAAGGTGTTGCCAGCTGTATTCGCTCTACCCAACAAACAATTTCACAAATCAAACTATACTTAAACTACTAAAAAACACGTCAGTGACTTTTACATATAATTAAGCGGTCATTCGGCAATCAAAACATTATAATTCAATCTACACAGATTTTGTTCCTTTAGTTTGTGTGAAGATGAGTTCTTTGAAAAACATTCAACCGAAACTCAGACATTTTTATTGTAAATGTTACCAATAACAACATTTTTACTACGCTTTCAATACAACAGACCATAGTTGGGAATCTAGTAAAAAATATGTTCCTAACATTGGGTCTTTGGTTTTCATGTTAAATCATTGTTATTTTACGTCATGGTGTCTTAAAAGTTGAGGATATCTATAATTACGCGGAAGTTAACAACTATAACTTGATTAAATATGTCTTAATTGAAATAAATCGATCATCTTGATAGCAACATGATTTTGTTGATTATCGCCGAAATAATGACATATTTGGTACATAGGCCGAATGAAGGAGCTAGGCTAACATTACATCCCGTTACCCTACTATTTCATAAAAGACTGGCATGTGATTATAGACTAAAATATTTACCTGCACTTAGTAATTCAGAAAAAGCACCAAAAAATGAAAAAAGTGCCACTAAATTATTAAGGCCTGTGCCAACAAATAATGTGTGATCAGCATTAAAAAATTAGAATGAGCAATAAAGATGAGAAAAAGATCTTCGGATAATCTAATTGTGACCGGTAAATCTATCAAATAAAGCAACAGCTATTAGTATATGTGCAATTAAATATGGCAGTATTTCCGCCAAATTATGTAATTTGAGCACTAAACTATTTCGCATATGTCTTTTAATTTTGTTAGATTTTCCCATAAAAAACAGTAAAATGAGCAATGGATAAATAAATATCCATTGCTCATTTTTACTGTTTTTAGTGGGAAAATCTAACAAAGTTAAAGACATATGCGAGATAGTTTAGTGCTCAAATTACATAATTTGGCGGAAAATACATGCCATATTTATTGCACATATACTAGCAATGACTGCGTGCATTGACAATTTACCGGTCACAATTAGATATCCGAAGATCTTTTCTCATCTTTTATTGCTCATTCCTAATTTTTTAATGCTGATCACACATTATTTGTTGGCACAGATCTTAATAATTTAATGGCACTTTTTCATTTTTATTGCTCAAATCTCTCTTTTAATTGATGATTAATTATGCTGCCTGTGATTATAAGCAGCATATATTTGTGTTCAAATATATGTGTTTGGTGGTATCATGATCAGATACTTTATTTATTTCAGGAACCGTCAAACCGGGCGTTCCGATTACTCAAACTGCTTTCTTTGGCTTATAAAATAGTCTTTTGAGTCAAAAATATAACGAATTTAATATCTTTTCATTCAAATTCTATCTTAGTTGATTGGATATATTAGTGTCAGATATATTCTGTTATTTCATATATTATATATGAACGTAAATAACATACGAACATTCAATAACAAAGGGTAATGGCGGAATAGAGGGTGCCAGACGAAGTGTAGGCTGGATGAGGGATTCGTGGTTTCTTTTCTCATTTTTAGGGATTCGTGGTTATCTAGCCCAAGTCATGAAAATTATGAGCGAAAAAAAAATTTCTCTGTCGAAATATCAAATTAAGTTTCGACCTTTTATGTTGCGTGTATTTCATACTTACTGATTCTTCGGTGAAAACGGTACAGAGTCCGAGTAGTATCGAACGGCCAAATAGTTAGAAAAAAGTGCAGTAAAAAGTGCCTCAAAGTGATCCAGGTTGAAGGCGGATGTCAGGCTGGCTGGAGTGCAATCGATGCCAAGTCGGATTTCTGCAGGAGATTTTTCACCGTTGCAAGAACCATAAATTGCGTTTGCAGGTCAATCCGTTCTTTTCTTCTCCCGTAGTGTATTGACTTAGTACAGTAACGTACGACGACAGTAATGGTTCCTGTCACGAAGATTGTGAAAAATTACATGAATGCTATTGCCATTTTACTGTTATTATGGACGTAAGGTTTATCACTTACCCTTGGAGACCGATTGTTAGATAAACTCCTGTAAATTACTGTCGTTATCGCAAACCACACATTTTCTTCTAAGGTGTCAGCTCCGAGTAGATTTTGATTCTTTTTGGGTTCAATAGTTGTGTTCAGAGACGAGAATTCTTCACCAGTGACTCACGACGATTGGTGGCGTCCAACGAGACTCAAAACGGACATCTTCGCGACAGCTTTGTTTGACCGACGGTGCGAAATCTTAGTCACTTTCGGATTGAGCATGAGCATGAGCATGATTAACCACCCACGGACGCAATTTCGTTATTGCCAGATCAGCTGTATTTGCACAAAGAACCAACAGATGATGTTTGGGACTAACATACATCTTCAATGTGTAAAAACTGGTGACCCATTATAAAGCATTACCGGCGCCGTGTCCGAATGCTGGTCAAGTAGGGTATGGGAAGGAACGTGTTGACATGATACTCGCCTTTTAGGAAGCCGAGAAATCCTCTGCACTTCCACGAGAAATCACAGGGATGTTGAATAGTTGGGGATAGGTTAGCAGCCAGGATCGTTTTGGTTAACGATACGCTGAAAATATCTAGCACTTTTCGCCAAAAGCAATGGGCCGCTCCAACGTTACTGAAAAGAGACAAGCATAACTAAGAAGAAAACAAAACAAAATAAACAAAATAAAATAAAACATGATATAAGATATTGTCTTCAAAATATGGTAGAAATAAATTATTTGTTGCTTTGCAAACCAGCTCTCCTCGATATCCTAGATGGCCAAGTCCTGCTGGACCACAGCTGCTGCCGTCGGCACTCGTCCACATCATCCCGGCCGTCGACGACGTGTCGGAAACCTTCCGGTAGCAACATGATATCTGTGTCTAATACACTCTTCTTGCACTGATGAATTTACAAAATTATCCTGAACACCGAACCAAAATTCACTTTGGCACGGTTGTGGTATTTTTTTTTTTAATACGAGTCTATTTTTTGGGGTTTATTGGGTCTTGACAGTTGATAGCAATTAAAATATTTCTAAACCTCACAATCAATTCTTCGTCGATGTTCAGAATTCTGCTCAAAAGCTGAGGATTTGCCAATGTTCGTCGACAAACGTTACCTGTAGTACTGGTACCTGCACCACCAGATCTTGGTTGATCTATTTTGACTCCAAAATGCTTATGAAGCTGTTTCGTTATCAGTTTTTTCTTTGTTCGTATAATTTTTTAAATGGCTGTGAAACCTGCCATTTTTTTAAATCCATTCTGTATGCAATATGCAAAAGGCATTCGAAAAATCGAATCCAAGCATGAAGCGGAGATATACCGTAATGTAGAGCATCTTCGTTTGTCAAAAATCCTTCTTCAAACTTTTCTTTACTGTTCATTACATTAGGCTTTGCTCCAAAGATTGGGCAATTTTGCATTGATGAACTTCCTGTAATATACGTGAGGACTTTTCCATCTATCATGCTGATCATGTACAAAATCAAAATCAATAAGAATTATTTTGTCATTTAAGAGCTCGACCTTCACTGGCGTCAATTCATTCATTTCTTTTTCAATGTCATTTTTTGTGGCAAGAATTACCTCCTTACTCTCTTTGATAAATTCAAGGATGATGTGTATTAGTTCGTATTGGGATCGACTAAATCCAGCTTCGATGAAAAAACTAAAAGCTTCCTCGGGTGACATCATTCCACGTTGATCAGTTAATTGCGACAACATTTTTCTAGAATCTCCTCGATTTCTTAGAATAAGGCCGATGACTTTAACTTAATTGATCTCTTTCCTATTGTAAGCTGTCCATCTCGCCATTACTAGAGCCTTTTCGATGCTGTCTACTTTGGGATCCAAGCTTTCGTTTGTAAATGCCACGTCGTTTTCCTCTTTCGCTCAGATCAGCAAAAGGTTTTGAGGGTCTCCCACGCTTTGCAGATGACGCCGAGGTTGAAGGAGCATCTTGTTCTTGTTCGATGAACTCCGCAATGCCGAAGTCTCCATTTATCAATCCGAGAATATGCCTCGAATCTTTCCTGTTTTCGTTGCACTTCATTCCACTTTAGCTTGTATTTACAAGCGGTCCTATAGAAGTTTATCCTGGAGACGTTCACGTTTTTCCTCCGATATAGGATAGTTTTCACAAATAAATTTAAAAGCTCTTTCAACATTCGCATTATGCAACAATTTAGAATCAAACAACGAAATTATAACTCTATTATCCATTTTTACACTTGCACTCAACCGTAGTTTATGGGATTTCAAATAATACACTGTCAGTATAAATACCACTCCTGGTAATAAATCGTACTCTAGGTACTTACCATGAGCCTCAAACATTGAGTACCTAAGCGAGTCGATGGCAGCAAGGTCCACATACACGTAGGTACGAATTAAAGAATTTACGAAAATTAATAAAGCAACACCAGCAAAAATTCAGGAAACACATTATTCAAAAACAAGACAAAATAACAAAAAGAACGTAAACTTTAAACTTACATTGGCAAACATGTTAGATGATAAGGAGTGTATCGAAAAGTAGTTATAAACTTCCAAATAATAAAATAGGCATGAAAACATGGTTAAAATTAACATACTATTTCAGTTTATTATAGCTTAAAATGTTTACAAAAGATCCAAACGGAAAAACTAGTCATCATGTTCATTTCTGTAGAATGCCCGTACCTTTGATTTGACACCTGCCATCAAATTCTGCACAGTGACCTTTGTGCACTTCCTGGATGCCGCTGCCCAATTTTTCTTAAAATCGGTCATGTTTTGGGACACTGTACCATCCTTCTTAAATATACGCTTGACTATTGCCCAATAGCGTTCGATCGGTCGCAACTGGGGACAGTTTGGTGGGTTGATGTCTTTTTCTACGAACTTGATGTTATTCTCCGTCAGCCACTGTAGAGTGGATTTGGCGTAATGTGCCGATGCCAAATCTGGCCAGAAGAGAGGAGGGGACTGGTGCTTTCTACTACAATTGCTAGCAACCTGTTCTTCAAACATTCCTTTTGATAAATCTCAGCATTTATAGTTCCTTTTGTATAGAAAGTTGAAGAACGCAAAGCCACATGTGCAAATAGCTTGCCAAATGAGCACCTTCTGACCGAATTTCTCCATCGCAACAGTTGTATCTGCGGTTGGCACACGTTCCCAACAGATTTAGTATAAAACTACGGCCCCGGTAGCGTTCTTGAATCTTCTTTAACGTATGTTTCGTCATCCATCAAAATACACTGGTCGACATTGTCCAAAATGCAGCTGTACAGCTTTCGAGCCCTGGTTTTGGCACGAGACTTTTGTTCCAGGTTTGTTTGGAGCACTTTCTGCTTTTTGTACGTCTTCAAGTCATTCCTGCGCTTGATTCGTTGAGATCATTCCGATGCTGGTCCTGAACTTCTTGGCTAGATCGCGAGTAGAGCAGATTTGTTCCGTTGAATATAATCCACAACTTTCGGTCCAAATCGGGGTTGCTGGAGCCGGGTTTCCGGCCACTTCTTGAGTAAATCCTTGAGGAGCACTCCTTACCAAACTTTTCGATGATGCGTTTTACACTTGCCGGGTGAACATTTACTCTTTTCGCAATCTGGTTGTAAGTAACACCCTTTTCGGTGCACCAAAGTGTGCAGAATTTTCTTTTTAGTCTCAAATTCAATTCGCGACATTTTGAATACAACTTTATCAACGGAAATGAATGAACCGAATAATCATTTTTGACATGTAAACAAAGCAAATGGCGCTTACACGCTAAAAATATATACAGTAGTTTATGCGTAATAACGCATCGAATGTTTATAACTACTTTTCGATACACTCCTTAATAATACCGATTTTATTATTTATAACCAATTATAGCAGAAACTGTTTTAAACATATTTTTAATAATTTTAAATTTCAAAAAGGTTCAGCCCTTTTCAAAAAATGGTCGAAATTTTCTGTAAAGTGTTAATTTATAACTAATTTTGGTTAAACCATCGCCAGAAATTACCAAAATCGCCCAAAAATGAAAATACGTTTTCATCAACCTAAAATAATGGAATTGCACCAAAGTGGTCATATTTTTAAACCGCCTGATTTCAAAATGGCGCAAGTTTGCGCAGAGTTTTCCTTCGTAATTTGTTATTATACATCCCACACTTGATTCAGAGCTGCTGGGTTATGCGGGGATATGCGGGGAAAAAAAGGTGCTGATCAACAAAGTTGAAATTTCTAATTTTTTAATGTTTTTTCTTCTCTTAAAGATTTTTTTGATTTTATTTCTGAATGAGAACCTACGTATTATTATTTTTAAAAGCAAGTTTTGTTACTTTTTCAATCATGTATAGTGAGCTAGGGGTTATCTCATAAAAACAGGTCAACATTTAACTTGAGATAAAGCGTATTTTTTCGACAAAAAGTACGTTTTTTCGCTAACTTACAACTTTGACATCTAATATCTCAGGAATGAAAAGTGCTAGAGGCTTGAAACTTTGAAGTTTTCTCAATTTATATGTTTACTTTTGATAAAAAAAATTGAAAAAAAGTTTTGGTGAAGGTCACTTTTCCGATTTTCGTCCGCCTGATATCTTATAGTGCAATGGAGGCTGAGAGCCAAACAAAAAACTATTTTTTCACCACTTTTTCAAACTTTTTAGCGATGGAAAATATCACTTCCACAACGTACGCGATTTCTACTAGTCTGGAGAACACTTTTCAGGCGTTTTCGAGCGTTTTCGACTTTTTCGCGAGCAACACTGTGATAACAACGACCGGTGTTGAAACTGAGAACGCTGTCCCTGAACGCTCATGCTCATCATCGAAGCTGGAGCCCAAAAACTGACGAATGTACAAGAGGAATGTACAAGAAACTTTTTCCAACCCCCCCCCCCCCCCCCCCTTAAAGTCTACGTTGACTTTATCAAATTCATTTTTTTTTTTTTAATTTATGGAAAATGTTCTACAATATGTGGCTGGGGCGGTTTGAGGAACGGTTTATAAAATAAAATGTTTGAGTTCGAGTTGTCAGGTTATTCAGACTCCGTTATTCAGAATCAGACGATAATGATTAAGAAGCAGATTTCTTTTCGCCCGAGATGGAGGAATCGGAGCCACTGAACTTCAAACCGGTAATAAAAGAGATTGTGAAGAAGGTACGTGCCGTAGTAGCTGTCTTTAGAAGATCACCTGTGAAAAATGGTTTGCTGCAAAAATATGTCCAATCTGGATTCGGAAAAAAACTTATCGAGTTATTAGTACGAGACACTGAAGAAGTCTGCACATTGTAGACGAAATACGCGTATCTGTCGAAGATAAGCAAAG
The DNA here is from genome assembly GCA_034211315.2 of Aedes japonicus. Taxonomy (NCBI): domain Eukaryota; kingdom Metazoa; phylum Arthropoda; class Insecta; order Diptera; family Culicidae; genus Aedes; species Aedes japonicus. The sequence goes on along the minus strand of JASCZW010001305.1, from coordinate 140,415 downwards.
GTAGTTGGAATTAAATGGAAGATACTAATTCTTCTTCTAATTTCTAGTTAAAAAACTTGTATTGCTGGCTGATACCAAGACACGCTGGAGTAGCATGATATCCATGCTTAAACGGTTTTATGAGTTGATGGGGCCCGTTAAAACCACTCTGATCGATTTGAAGCTTCAATCCAAATTCAACTTTAGTAAGGACGATTTTTTGGCCGTAGGTGAAAAAATTCCAGCCCTCGAACCTGTCAAGCTGTTGTGGAACTACTGCCGTGAATTCTGCACTCAATATGAAGTCGAAGCGGCGCTCCAATTTATGTTGAAGCAATTATCAAAACAAGCCACAGAAATTGCCGCCAACTTATTTGATCCTCTCAAAGAACGAATCCAATCCAATCAGAATACGCTGTTTTTTTTTCAGTCGATCAAATCAGAAACTATTTTGGCATTTTCTTCAAGATATCCAGAACTACTTTGATTAAGCAAGCGGACGAGATATTGAAGCGTCTAATCATTCCTGATGCGATCGTCGACAATGACAATGACCACATTTGACGATCGGTACGAAGAAGATGCTTCTATGGACGATTTTTCTGGTTTATCGGTTAAAGAACAACTCGTGAAGAGACTGCAGCAGAGCAAAACACTTGTGTTCACGTTTCAGCTTGGTGTACTGATCAGCTACCACCTGCAAACTATAGACATTTTGGTTTCACTCAACTTGTGTGTGAGATCTAGTATAGAGTGAAAACAGAACAAAAATATCTCGGATGAGTTTACGTTTGCCAGTGTGCACTTTTGTTTTGTCTTTTCACTAATCATCCTGCTTGCACCGAGAAGAGCTGCATCACTGGTGACAAGTACAACTATGCAAAAAACTCAGGAAGTTTAGCATTTTTTCCATTACGGAAAATGCCTACACCAGACCAGGAATAGAGACCAGCATCCTCCAGCATGATGTTGCTTTGTAGCGGAGCCGTTACCGGCAGAGGTAAAAAGAACCCCCAAAAAAGCTGAAACGTAAAAGACTGATATTTAACTTGAATTTCACCTCTTGCAGCTTGCTTTTGCGCATCCAAGAATCTCCTGTTCCTGTCGATGATTGGACTGGGAAACAGGATAGATTCATTTGTTCCATGACTGACTAACAACATTTTTGTTAGTAATCACCATAGACAGTTGCATACATTAAAAAGGTAAGATAACGTCAAAATTGGCGATCATATGGCAGTCGAATCCAGTTTCCATATTAACACATAATCTCATTTTATAGTAACTAACACGGAAAAACGGACCCCCTATTGCTCTATTGTTACGCTTTAATGGCGTATACTATATCTACACAACTCGAAACGAAGCGAAGGCGAATATGATATCCGTTCTGTTACATTAGAATCAACTGGTCCGGACGCCTAAACGTGGGAAAACTTGCAATCTGACATTCAGGACATAACCACCGTCCCACATTTTCGACACCATCGATTCGATGTTACTTCGCGCAACAGCAGTTGGGAAGAGAAAAATTGATTTTCCTCCCGGTATAGGAAGCTGACAGGTCGATTTTCCTTCTCCGGACCACACAGAGCAACCAGATACACAGCGCACTTCCTAGTCATCTATGGATGGCAGCAGACGAGTTATGAAACGTGGCTGTCGGTATTTCTTTCACGTGCTGCCGGCGAGTGCACTTCATATATCTTTTAGAAATATGTTTCCCAATATCCAATTGCCATAAATTACGCTACGATGGAGCACTTTCCGAACAAAATGGAGAACTACTTTGCGAGATGAGGTCGAAATGGGTTTCTTGTTTTTCTTGTCCCCGCTTGCTGTGCCCACGATAATGCAGCGAAAGTGGCATGCCATGGGAAACTGCAGTAAAGCTGCTCGTGCTGCTGGTTCGAAAAAATATGATTCACGATTGTTTTGCATATTTTTACTTCCGTATTGACAGTGATGGATGTAAGCCGTTTGAAAAACTTGTCGAAAATTGTAATAATGGCTACAATGTTGGCCCATTTTACGTCTTCATGATATGGGGTCGTTTTTCGCCGCCGTAATGTAGCTTGGAGCTGCAGGATTCACCGCACAAAGTGATCGTACACAATTAATAAAGCTGCGTCATGCACGTCGAACGTTGTACAGTGTTGCGATCTTTTTGCTGTCGAGTAACTCTATCTTTTGGCGATCACAGTGGCGCTAGTGATCGAGTGAACACTAAAACTACTTCTAGGTGAGAAATTACGGTAATTAGGTCATCAAATATGATCGATACTATTATTTCACCATATTCGCCGTATCACCATGTCGTCGATGCTTTGTTTCGAAATATTTTGTTATCGGGCCTAGCGCGTTATCTATTATTTCGATTATCTATTGTTTGGTGGCGCGAGTGATTGTAGAGTACATGCCCAAAAAGTTTGTCGACAGTTTTAAATATTTTTGGCCAGTGTTCCCAAATGGGGGAAAAGCACCTGTAAAATTGATTATGGTCAGCTGAAGATAGACGAGTGTTGTATACCCTGGGATCACGTCGTGCTCGTGATTAAAAAAATGGTTACAACTTTTAGCTTTTTGAGTGAGAAATCAAGTGAGCACAAGTTCAAAATGGAAACCAGTCGGACCCCGAAAAAAACAATTGAGAGGTGGTAAGTGCTCTCAAAAACGTGGAGCGAAACAGGTAATTGTAAGCCATTTTGTCCGTGCATAACTATATTTTGAACCTACATAAAATATAATTTCATCTTATTATGAATTATGTATACATGATCACATCACTTATCAAAGTGAATCCTGATCCGTCGATACCTACCCTACTAACATAGAAGAACCTCCTTCCTCTGACCTTTGTGAGGATGTAGAGGTAAATACGGTCCCTAAACAGCAAAGGTTATACTAACTTTACATCTCCATTCCCACCTGATTACAAGGACGTGGCCGGCGCCGTTATTAATTATTAAAGAGATTGAGTCACTGAAACGTGTACAGTAAGAATGGTTGGTAGTCCCAGCTCCCATTCAGTTGATTCATTGTGCAATTTCACTGATTTTGATCAATCACGGAGTAGCAACCATTGATTCATGCAGTCAGTCAAGCTAAGTTCGGAGTATCAAATTAAACATCATTGCTAAATATGCAGTGTTTAATTTTATACTCCGTTAACTCTGTTCAACTTGCACTGCAAATCAAAATGCCCTTACTTTTCTTTTAAGATCCTCCAAGAGATTTTGTACAACATTAAAGCTAACTAGTTTTAGCATATTGATCTATACTTGCATCTGCGTATTTCCTGCTTCAAGATAGTCCAATATTTTTCGATTACTCTCTACTCTGGAGTGACAATCAAAATCCTTGGGTACGAAGATGACCTTATTTTCCTTATACCACTCCAGCACCTGTTTTGAGCAGTGGCAAGACGCACTGTCAGGCCTAAAAAAATGGTAGGCTCTTGCGAGATTTCAGCAACGGAAGAAGACATTGTTGTAAAATGGTTGAAGTCGTCACAAATGGACCACTTCACATTCTGCACGTACAAATCGCTTGCAATGAAAGTTTTACTATACACACTTGAATATTGCATCACCCCCAAAAAGTATCTATTCCTTTTTAATGGTATCGGCTCGCAAGGTACACTACCAACCCCAAAATCTCGCAGGAGGACCATCGTGATGCTGCTGTTTAACGGTCCCAAGCACCACCAGGACTTTCGGCTTTTGTATTTAGAGTCCTGGGCGCACTAACAAGACGGTGACTCAGCCACTCCTAAAATGGAGAACAGACGCTCAAATGGGTTAAGGCTTGGACTGTTACCGTTATTTTTAAAAAGTGGGGTGGCTCGCTTTTGTCAGGGCTGCTTTCGGATATTTGTTGGTTTTTGGAAGAAACTCAACAGAGTACAATAACTGCTCAATCCCCCTACATCCTAGACAGTCTCCACCACTCGTCCACTTATTCGTGTATCCAGTAGCCGTCCATCATATCTGATGGAACCCCACCATCCGCGACCCGTGGACCCGCCGGGTTGCTTGCGGCTCAGCCCCCTAGAGCCTGAATCTACTCTACGGTCTTCCCGGAGGAAATTGCAGAGTATGGTTCGGAATTCAGTCACTACATGGCACTTGTGAGCATGGAAAATATAGAAATTTTGAACGAGTTTATATTGTGATCCAGACCACTTAGAAAGTTTTTACCTTAATCGAAGTTGCTAAGAAGGAATTTGGTCACTACGTGGTGCTAAGGGAAGGTCCATTAATTATGTCACGCAGTAAGGGGGGGTGGGGGGTTTGGGAAAACGTGACGATCCATACAAAAAAAAACGTGACAAGGGAGGGAGAAGGGTTTATAAAAGGTCATTTTTTGCGTGACGTAATTAATGGACGTTCCCTAACGTGCATGGAATGAAGAGAAGTTTCGATCGAGTTTATGTAATGATCCCGACCACCTAGGTCCAAAATGCCATCGAAAATTTATTTTCACCCTATATACGACTTTCCCGATCCATAAATATTCATATTACAGGGTATTTGACAATATTTCTCTCTTTTATGAAAGAGAAGCCACCATCTTGTATTCCGTCACAAATCAATCTCCAGCCGCTCCTGATTCAAAAGTATCCATAATGAATGAACAGTTTGACAGTTTTGCTCATTTTTCCGAAATCATAAACCGCCATCTTGGATTTCAAAATAGCGTATGACATCGATTTCCAATTGCTATACGCCTTATCCGTTTTAAAAATATCGATATTGCAGGTTATTTGACTATATTTCTGACGTTTCCCGCAGCAGAAGCCGCCATATTGGATTCCAAAAAATTACAGCCTAATTTTGTCATTTCTGAACCAAAAATATCCATATTGCAGGGTATTTGATACTATTTTTCACATTTTACGCACCATAAGCTGCTATCCTGAATTTAAAAACGGCATCAAACATCGATCTTCCGCCTTTATAGCTGTCCCGGATTTAAAAATATCCATTTTTGATGGCTTTTGACAGTTTTTTTTTACTAATACTGGAAGCTGCTCTGATTCAGAAATGGCTTCTAACATCGACTTATGAATATTGACCACGTGGCCTCCTGTATATTTCATGTTGGAACCAATTACAAACATTTTGCATTTTGCATGTGATCTACTAGCACCACCTACTGTGACAATGCCGAATTTATGGGACCACCATGAGGTACCTCTTGCCCTTCCCAATAAATTGTCTCAAGGCATAGGTCTTTGCTGATTGTTCTGGTCCATATTAACTTCAGTACTATTTGTTACATTGAATTTTTTAAGTGCGGCTTGTCCTCGTGCACAGCACTTTTTAGAGTCGCACGCTGGTACGAGAACGATGATTAGCCGCTCCTAACATGGAGAACAGACGCTGTTTTGAACCGCCCCTGTCATGGAGAACAGATTCTCAGACAGACTGTACACTTTGAAGGGGGTGTGGAAGTAGTTCGCCTTCCCGCGGTGCACCCTGGAAACGTTAAGCTCCCCTTAACGGCTAAATGAACTACAACGGAGGAAGCGCCATACGGCGCAGGAGCCGGCAGGAGGTCGTAAGCGGTCGTGACAAGGGGAACAGGGACGATCCTGGGCTGCACTCCCAGACGTTCCAACCCCGGTCCTGGCCCTGGCTTTCGGGTGGGTTTTTAGTGGGTCGAGGAGTTGGCACCCTCTTCCCAGTTCTTCAGGAGTCTGTTTGCAGATTTTCCATCCCGTCAAAAAAAAAAGCTCCCCTTCTCTCAAGGTCCCACCGAGGTTGGTTACACGAGCTTTCCTATGGTTACTCGCACCCCAGTTGGCACTACGGGGAGGTAGGGATAGGAGTTACTGGACAAGAGGCTAAGGATCGCAGTAGGATCTGTGTTATACCTGCAAGTACGTGAAGTACCAATGGTGCGCATTGTCCAGTCATTTACCAATCGACGGTGATTAAATTGAGGTAATAGACGAATTTGTTTAACTGGGCTCATTGATGACCACCAATAACGACACCAGCAGAGAAATACACAGACGCATTATGGAAATCGTGCCTACGTTGGACTCCGAAAGACGCCAAGATCAAACAAAGTTCGCTAAACTACAAACTACCATCTACAAGACATTAATTAGACCGGTAGTGACACGTAGTGACCGTTTTTTTTAACCATAGTCTTCACACTCCGAAAGCCAATCCTTTTCTGAACAACTTTGCTGAAGGTTCAAATTTTTTAGAAGCTCGGGATCACGATATAAACTTGTCTAAAAAGGTATTCTTTTAAAAGGACACTAGCGCCACGTAGTGACCGAATTCCAAACCATAATCTATATCTTCCTGTAACTAACTAACTAGCTAACTAACTAACTAACTAACTAACTAACTAACTAACTAACTAACTAACTAACTAACTAACTAACTAACTAACCTCTAACTTTCTCTTCTGAACAACTTTGTTGGAGTTTTGAACTTTCTTGGTGGTCGGGATCACGCTAATACTATATTATTCTTACCCATACTCTTCGATTTCCGGAGTGCCTTGAACTTCCGAACAAGTGTGCTAAAATTTTAAATTTTCTAAGAGCTCGGGATCACGATATAAACTTGTAAGGAATGAATTCTTTTTTTTCGAGCGTATTTCTAACGATTGTAATTGAAAAACTAGGAAAATTTAAATTAACACTTCACTTGATCCCTTTTTCTTAAAACAAAAAACAAAAACTGAAACACTTTTTCACCCTATCACTAGGGAACGCGAGCAAATTTCGTTAAATTTCACTACAGAAAGCTTATCTTTTGACAGATAGGCCTATTTCATTTGTGACTTAGACTTCTTTGGTGTCGAGTGCTCGACTTTTACATTGCCACTAGCGCCACGTAGTGATCGTTTTCCCAACTATACTTTCCACCTTCCAGGAGGCTCTTGACCTTCTGTTATAGCTATTTGCGTGTGATGCTATTTTAACGTTGACTACCATTTTAACAGAAAACCTTTTCCAATACAAATATTTTAATATCGACTGTATTGAAAGTTTCGTTATATCTTTTTAAGTATCTCAGCGTATAAATGTGAAATGTCGCCACATAAGGAGTTATTTCCCAATATATTAAGGTTACAACAGAAATTGAAGGTAAATTACAAAAAAATACTATGCATCGTACATTATTAAGTGATCGACAGATATAGGTCCAAAAACAAACAGCATTGTTGTGGCGACATTGAGTGTGGTTCTAATACTTCTATAGTGACAGACAATGCAATAAGACCAGGCCCGATTTTCTACAAATGGTCATCCTCGGGGCTTATCTTTTATTTTCTAGTAACCCAAAGAACTGAAATGTTCGCTGTAGTCCGAAGTTACTTGAATTTTTATAGCATAGCATAATATTAACCATTGCACAGTATCACAGGTAGTGAAGACTAAACCTACTCTTGAAATAACTGTCACATCAGGATCCGTAGTCATTCGGTAATAATCCTGGGGAGATAATTTCGAACCCTTAGAAGTAACGTTCAGAATCCATAATTTTTCATTCACCACTATAAAAATACCGACAACGAATACAACAAAACAATAAGGCCACCTTTTGATTGCCATAAATAATGCTCAAATTTGACTCTTTGACATAGGTATCATCGTCCATCAAAATACATGCATTCGGTCGCTGCAAAACTCACGAATACAATTTCCGGGTCCTTGTTGCCACGCGTTTGCATCTGTTCTGCACCTTTGATTGGCGATTTTATGTTTCTGAAAGGTCCTCAGGTTGTTCACGTATCGACATTGACTTGGAGCTATTACTTTCTGATCCAGTTTAGGGATGAAAGATCTGATTTTCTGCCTCTTCCTGGTAGTCATCTTAAGATCGAGTGGCTTCCCAAAATTGGTTATGGATGGATTTTACACTCGCATCATGAATTCTGCGCTTCGTCAATTGCCGAACAGTTATACCCTTTTCACGCACCCATGTTCCCAAAACCTAAATTGTTACGTCTTTTCTATGCGCGACAGTTTGAAAATGAAGAATTTAAACTGTGCAAACAAGTAAACAAACGTAAAATGGCATTCTAACGCACAGCATGCTACGATGAACACATTAAACCATAAAAATACACGCGTACGACGCGGCTTACATGGATCGCTCATTTTCGATACATTTCTATTCGGGTTATTTTTAGGCTATCTTTCCGTTCCCAGCCAAAAATCGGTTAGGATCGTGCAGCTGGAGAATTGATGGCCGTGTAGGATTTATTGCGGAATAACGACGGGTGATTGGCTGGATGAAATCCTATTCACATTTCCTAACATTCATTATGCATATACATGTGTAAAATATATTTCTTAGGTTTCACAATTCAATTCGTGGAGTCCGACTCAAAAATGGGTAATTTGATCTATAAACATTTCCCTCATCATAGCTCCGAGCATTACCAACAAACTGTGGAGGTAAATAATTAGAAAATGAAAAATAAAATGTGCGAAGAAGAGATGGTATCATTTGAATTCCGAGCAGCAACACGTGAACGCGTGATGGTTTCAAGTTCATGTTTCATTCGACCTGGACCAAAACCTTATCGTTACCTATTCCATGTACAATTATCTCCATTTCTCGCTCATAAATCATGCGTTGATAATGGGCAGCACATCAAATTGCAATATCACCCGGTCATATTCCTCCCCGGTAATTGATCTAAATTTATAAAGCCAATCATGCTGCTCGGTTGCATCCAGCTATCGAACTACTCGTGTTTCGCGGATTTCCGCAATTCAACAAACTAAATCATCATTCCGGCTCGCCGTTATCCGTTCACCATTCAAAAAGACCTTCCGTCCGGCAGGCAAACCATTATTGTAGGCCATAATCACCCAACCTGCTTGCCATGGCCGCACTGCTACCGCTGATGGTGATAACTACAATAGGATCAGCGATGCATCACCAGACAAATCTGAACGGAGTTGTAAAAAAGCCCTATCTGCTTCTGCTTCCTTGGCTTTATACCTCAGCTTTCAAAATACTCCCAGCTGTGCATTAAAATTTTGATGGCATATTGGATTGATCCATGTGACAAAAATAGCACGACACCATCAGAACGAATCTATCAAATCAACTAGGCCCTTTCTTTAGTTATGCATTGAAATGATAATAATCTCCGTCACCAACGCACTGCAGTGGTCGGCAAGGCAAGTCAGTGCCTTTTTGACACTAACATCCGCGGCGATTGGTCGAATCCGATTTCAGCTCAACCAACGACATCGGAGCAAAACATCGAAGACAATGGTGATAGACATGTTTGGCCGCCCTTGCTCCTTGCCTTTCAGGGAACACGGAAGGAACATCAATGGAAACTGGAAAAATCAACTACAGGGAATCGGTCTAGAAACTGAATTATTCCAATGGTTATGGTAGGTTGTTTATGAATAGTTGACACAATATGCTCCAGTTTGAAATGTATGGGAGATAAAACATTGTAGACATCGAGGCGAAAATTAGATGGGCTAGTATGTAGCATTTTAAGCGACTCTTAAAAACGACGTAATTTTACAGTCACTGTTTCAGTTATTTCGATCTTTGTACAATTTTTGCATTAGTTCTCACAAATTACGACAGTTGCGTTATTGTGACATCTGTGACAATAGACATCTCATTTTAAAAGAATCCTTATAAAGCCTATCCTAATAAAGAAACATATAGCTCAACTAGGATGTTTACAAATGTGACTAAAAACTCATAATTATCATTGCATTTCGTTCATATACATGGAATATATAATGCCAAGGATATAAACATATTGCCTCATAACGCTCTCATTTGCTTCAATTTATAATTTAATATCTATAAAGCTTTATAAAGCTTTAAAGCACTATATCTTTAGAATTGTTCCACGTAAGAGTGAAATATTTCTTTGGGATATAGCTGGGCGTGTTTGATGAAAAACACTATGATTGGTTTCGCATGACCATCGCCCACACTGATTGGAATGAAACATTACACATTTATTAAGTTCTGCCTAAGATGGTATTTGAGCATAAGCATGAGCATGATTGATAGCCCACGGATGCTACTCCGTTATTGTCAGATCAACTGTACTTTCACAAAGAATCAACGGATGATGTTTGGGACTGACATACATCCTTAATGTTGAAAAACTAGTGACCCATTGAAGCAATACCGGAGCCAGCCGTGCCCGAATGCTGGTCAAGTAGGGAATGGGACGGAACGTGTTGATCTGATACTCGATTTGAAGGAAGCCGAGAAATCCTCTGCACTTCCACAAGAAATCACTGGGATGTTGGATAGTTGGGAAAAGGTTAGCAGTAGGGTTCGTTTTGGTTAACGATACGCTGAAAGTATGTAACTAGCAGTATCCGCCAAAAGCATGGGAGTACTCCAATAAGCAACAAATCATCGAACACCAGTTGAACCGTACCCCGAATAGTCCGAGAAGACCATAAACTCGTAAACTCGTAAATACTGCTGATCGCATTTGTAAGTCATAGTTTCACTAAAGTACGTTTTTTATGAACAGCGACATACCTCTTTTTCTATGAATAACCTGCAAATATAGATTAGTTAGGCCGCCTCTCCGATTGGTGGCCCAGCATAGCATTAGTAGATTATATTGATTCTCTTGATTCTACTAGTCCTTAACTAAGTATGTATCAACCGGGAAGGCTTGGTCCTATACACCAATGATTTCCTTGTCTCAATCTCTTCAACCTGTCCAACACCGTATTCTGTTTATCAGCTTGGTTAGGCGGCTTCCTTACCTGTAAGACATAAAGTCTACTGGCCCGTTTCATTGTCTGCTGAAGGAACTTGACGGAAAAATTAACCTGCTTGGCCACTAGCTTATAACTATGAATTAGAAGAAAAATTAGTAATCTCCATTTAATTCCAACTACCCTTGCTTATCTTCGACAGATACGCGTATTTCGTCAACAATGTGCAGACTTCTTCAGTGTCTCGTACTAATAACTCGACTTCGAGAAGAAGAAGAAGAAATCGACGTGTGCGTTGAGCATTATTTCAATAATCAAGATTATCGAGCAACGACTTGAATCACAAACGTATAATTTTTCTGAAAAGTCGGAAATGGCAACAACTTTACCTTCTGCTATTGTGTGTTCTTTTTTTTTTTGGTTTTTGAGAATTGAGCTTACTTGTTTTTGATTAGGTCATGGTAGATTAGTTTGTCTAACTTTCCCATAAAAAAATGAGGCAAAATAGTAAAAGAGTCATGTTTTTGATTCACCTATGATTCGTAACCCACTGTTTATATGTACTTCTGAAATTCCTTTTTCTTTCAATTGTTCTAATATTTCGGTTCCCGATGGTGATGTATCATTACATTTAAAAGCTCTGTTTTAGACGATTCAGCGCACAGAAGTTGTTGCACAGAGAACAGAGAGTGCCCTTCGTGTGTAAATTTGGGTAACTGTCATTTCAAAAACTACAGCTGAGTTCCATTAGGTTTGGTGAATCGTATGTTTATGGCGCCACCAGCACTCTAGGAGATTGGATACATGTCTGTCAATTTTAGTTTGTAAAACTCTATATACTAGGCGACGCTGATGTTCCAAAGGTTTGCTCTATAAAAATTTCCACAATAAATTGGGATAGAAATGTTCTAGCCTGATTGTTCCATATTGGTGGCGCGATCGGAAAAAAATGAAAATCTTCTTCAAGCTGTTCATTATATGATTCACTAAAGCTAACTAAAGCTCAGTGCAAATCTCAGTGCTATATCCACTCTTATTCCATGCCCTGCTCTGTATCACCCGTTAAACAGGGTGATCATGATATTCCATCTTCAGCAACCAAATCCTCTACCTAAAGAGGTGTTATATTATACACAACGTTTAAGCAATTGCATAAACCTTATTTAAGCTGCTGTGTATCTGCTACCACAGAATTCATTAACGCTTCTCTGAACTGTCCAAGACTTCGGTTGTTTCGACAAAACTTGTATTTGTTCTTCAATGGTACATTCAAAATCGGCGATTTTTCTTTCAATTGGCATGGAGCATTTCCTGGAGTATTTCCTTGGCGTCTTTCGGCAGATCAAATATGTGTCGTTAAAGCCCATCTATAATTTCCTTCGTTTTTCGCTGGGAATAGAACCCGTTCCTCATTTTTTTAACTGAAATAGGTGATACTTTAATTGCCATGATGCCTGTTGACGATACTCGCCTTGCCGTACTAGAAGGACTTTCTTCGCTAGTTAACTACTAGCCCCGAGAATTAGCACTCTTACTAAATTGCACTGGATTGCACTGAGGTACTAAAACAGCACTTGTACCACACCAAAGTCATCGACTGACCAACGAGAATGAGGAGAAATGAAAACGATCGCACTGTGTTGTTCAACGTTTATTTTTGGACTGATGTAGAGGAAAGGCTTGTAAGATGGAACTGCGTCACTTTTGACATTTATATCGACAACACTATCGCGTTGACAAGTGTTAACCTCATTTTTTTTACTATTCTTCAATTTTCTTTTACTTTTGGAGTGAATACACTCATTCGATTAAGCTCTTTCAGGTTTCAATGTTCGAAAGTGTTGGCATAATTAAAATAGCAATTATTTCTTGTGCTTTATAAGGTAGGTTACATTTGAAACGGGTATTGTAAACAACTTCAGTTATACATTCATCAATGCCATTATTGTATGTTCTAACTGTTATCCGAATTCTATTCACAGACTCTGCCTATGTCGATGAAGCCAGTGAAGTAACCGAATGGATAATGTTCACTACAGATTCACTTTCAACACCAGCCGGTGTCGCGGATAGCATGCTACTGGTAGATGGCTGTTCCTCGTGTTGCTGTACCTTATTGATAGTTGGCGTGTGTATTGAAGCTGCTTTATAAGCTTGGAGGTGACAACTACAAATTCGTATTGAACTATCCAAGGGTTGTATGCAACCGGTTTTTATTTTTAAATAACACCAACTGTTAACATTCTAATCTGTGAATTACAATTTTTTCACTAGAAATGAGAAGAAAAAAGGATATTTTCCATTTAATTCCAACTACATTTGCTTATCTTGACTGATACGCGTATTTCGTATCCACAATGTCCAGACTTCTTCAGTGTCGTGTATGCTAACAACTCGACTGTTATGATTAGCATCAATTTGATTCGTTTTCTAGCATCAAACCAGAACCAGAATGATGATGTTATTTGAGAAGGAAATAATTTTTCATCACCATGAGGCTCCAGGAGTGAACAGCAATTTTTTGGCTAGAACAAAGTTGTGAAGATAAAGTATTGATAGTTCCGTTAGCGCAAGGCAGGCTGTGAAAATTGAATAGAAGTAGTTTTTGAAATTGAGCGGAGAGCATTGTGAGGTAGTATTTCGATACAAACACACAATTTTTTGCCAAGCATCCCCATGCGGAGTAGGTCAAGGCAGGAACGAATATACCACCTTAACTGGCAAAAGAATGTGCGCTTGATCGTGCTCATATACTACCGGTAGCTTAAATGGTTCTAACGAACTGTCTGTTCACACTCCCAAATCCCCTACATGCAAGAAAAACTATTTCCCACTCATTGGGTTTATTTTTCGCATACGACTTCTGCTTTACGTAACATCTACTCGTCGTCTATGACTTATAGACCTCAGAGGGGAAAGGCGGAAAGCGTTATATGTACTGATCGCCACCAGTACGGTTAATGGAAAACCCTATTACGGGCTTTCTACCAAGAAAGCCTGACAGCCACCATGCCTGAGAATCAATTCAGCGCCAACATTTGATTAGGGCGAATCTGCTTTTGTAAACAAACACTTTGTCTGTTAATTTATCGGAAATTGAAAACAATTCCATCAAATTGAAAATATCAGCGAATAGAGATAAGAGCACTCTTCTTTAGAGAGTCCTAATGTGATTGTGACCTCTTTGTTCAAGAAAATGACTGAAAGCCATTGTTTATAAAAGCGGATTCGCCTAATCTAATATTTAGCGATGAATTGTCAGTTGTTATTAAAGAAAAAAAGACCAATAAGAAACAGGCATTTCATTGTGGACACAGTAGATATCGCGAATTACATTCGAAATAGACCGGAAGTCGGTGACGTCGAACATCTCAATACAAATCGGCAATCACGGTAATCAAATAATATCTCAGCCACTTTGTTCTGGCACTGCCAATCGATGCAGGTAAATCTGACAGCAGGGATGCCCAAACTACTGAATTTTGTATACGAAAAGAGATAGAGCCTCCTTATTTATTTGATGCCGGAATGTGCAGCGTCATTTTCTGTGCTCAATGCAATCGATTTGCAGTTAATTTGAAGCGGAATTCGTCCATCTGAACAATGTGCAAAACACTCATTATGTCAGTTCCACCGGGTTGACATTGTAGAGTTTACGCTCTAAACAGCCTCTCTTTCATTTGTACTGCAGTCCTGTTTCTCACGGAAAAGTTACTCAATTTTCGTAAGAAGCGGATTTGTTCATAAATTGTGTAGAACCGCTTCTAAGGAAAATTGGGTAAGTTTTGCTGTAGCTCACATGAATTTCAGTATCAATGAGATGAACATATCGATAGCATCAATGCATCAACCTGTTCTTTCGAACATTCAACCATTTCATGTGTGCGCATCATCACGTCATTATAGGATACGAAGGAAGTGCGAAAGAGTAAGTTGATTTGTTCTATCATGCCTGTCATGCCTTGGCGTTGATCTATTTGTTTTGATAGGCTATATTTCGACAAAGATTTTTCATCAGGGCCTAACTAACAATCGTAAACAATGGTTTCTTCCATCAATGTCTCGTAATTCGAAAGTGCTGTGGTAGATTATGAGTTTAACTTTGTTTGATAGGCCTTAGTGGAAAATCTTTGTCGATTTCAACTGTCAGATGTCCGAAATTGTCATATGTCCAAAATTTTCATAATCATGTGAACTATGGTGAATCTATAGGTGGTTGGCAGCGGCGCATGCTCTCCTGTTCTAAACACTAACGTACAATGAGGAGTAATCTCGATGGTTTTACTGGCAATTAAATCATGGTCAAGATGATTATTGCATATAATGGTAACAAAAACTTAGAAAAAGGTTAGATTCACCACGTTCATAGTATTCTTGACTATGATCGTGAGACAATGACTATTCCGACATTTTAGTATATGTTGAATAATTCCAAAATAGACACCTAGTAACACACGTTGCAATTCAGTTGAGATAACATAAATATGACTGCTCAGTCATAATCAAGTTGCTACAACTAATTTTAATCGTAATGTGGTACTGGGCGATCAAATTTTCCACGTACAGTCAAGTTTTTATTGTAAAAGACTTATACGAAGAAACATCTTGTTGATCATTTCCAATTATTAGTCATAACGTCCTGAAAGACTATTCTGGTCGATCATTGGCTGTTAAAATAACGAAAAACCTATCTTGAACACGAAACAAAAAAGTTGCCCATTTTCTATGTTTTTTTATATTACGTCGATCAATCCGATGGCATTATTATGTTTTGTTTTACGGTGAAGAACAGGGAAGTCTGTTAGCCCCTGTGTTTAAGAATGAATTATTTGTCTACAGCGAAACGTTTCGGAACTCATCGCCACAGCGTAAAATCTATCTATCAACAAGTTCGAGGAAAAATTCTCGTACGATAATGCTGCCAAGAAGATGAAAAAAACTGACCCAAAATTAGATCGGAAGGTAGTCAATCTCATCCTTCGGAACAGATCGATGTCGATTTGTGATTTGGCCAAAATTGCTGGTACCTCCATCGGAATGGAGCAAATAATTAAGAAGCGCAACAACCTGAAGACTTATAAGAAGCAGAATATAGTAAAAAGAAGTGCTGAAAATCCAGTGTTAAAACCAAAGCCAGAAAGTGATACAGCCGACTTTCGCAACGATCGTCTGCCTGCATTTTGATCGATGACGAAAAGCTTCCTGGACCGCTATTTTACACCAAGGTCATCGGCAAAGATGTGAACATCTTCGAAAAATCGTTCGAGGTGGAAAAGTTCAGGTGTTTTTAAAAGGTTCTCGTATGGTAAACAATTTGATTCTTCGGTCATTGATTATTACTACTTTAAGTGTTACGATTAACACTGAAGTTATCATACTTGAGTCTTTGTAGAAAAGTATGCGTCCTTTATACAATCATCTGCCATTCCTTCATTTTTGGCCTGATTTGGCGTCAGTCCATTAATCGTCAAAATCACAGTATCATGGAAGCAAGAAAATGGAATAGATTTTGTTGAGAAAGACATCAATCTTCCCAAGTTGTCCACAGCATATACGTTCAATTGAACATTATTGGCTATCGTCAAGCGTAATTTATAGATGGTAAGGAGTGAACGATTATGGAAGAGTTAAAAGGAATGTTGTGCTCGGTTTCCATAAGTGCGACCAAAAGTTCTGTCAACACCAAAAGTAAAATTTGTTTAGTTGCTGGATATCGCGTACATTCATAATCGTTACCCACAATGTAGAATACATAACATGCTAATCTGTAAAAACGTAAATGGCACCATTGATTATACTGGTGAGAATCAGAATGGCATACAGGCTCAAACAGTATGTTTACGAGGTCTATAAGTCTGAGGTGACTAGAAGACCTTGTATGTGATATCGACGATACAGTATCGTTATATCAAAACACAGTCAAAAATAGTCAATAAAGACATCAGAATTGTGATCAAAACTTAACGAATTCGTTTAGGAAAAAGGCATTGGAAAAAGTATCTCATCGTCAAATATCTTGACCTAGGTTTCAGAGCATAACTTCAGCTGTTCATGAAAAACTACTATGAAAGAAGGATCGGTAGAGCAGATTATTTTAGAACGTACCATTTTGTGTTATTACTGTACACAATGACAAAAGTTTTTTCGTTCAATTTTCTTTCCTAAGAAGATATGTTAATTTCTTACAATTTTTCTAACTGACAGCAACGTTATCGATAATGTCTATTACAAATAACGCAGTTCTAGAAAAACAGATGGTCACAATTTTGCGAGCATCCATGGTGATGAGCAACATTAGTCTAGAATCAAAGCTTTTGTAAATACATATGTAAAGTATCATTCCAATCAGAGATGGTCATGCCAAAAATCGCATTTAAATTTAGGTTTTGTGCTTTGTAATTTTGTATTGCGATTTTTGAAGATTATGCATCATTTTTCGACATGATATAGAGAATATTTGTTACTCATCAGTTTTCATAGGCAAATATAATGTGTGCCAGAATTGAAATGTAGTTGTTGATGAATGTGAGAATTATGTGAGGCGTTGGAATTGGATAATGGCTCAGATGAGAGAAAAAAAAACAACCTATGTCACCAACAAGATTTTTTTGTGGTAAACACTCAGCCATATTACGAATTGAGCATTTTTGAATCAAGATCCCGGATTTGCTTCAACTGTAAAGACACTATACAGCTTAGCGATGAAAATAAAATGAATAAGTTTTCGAGCAAGCCTTGGGTCACTCACATCCCCTTGCTTTTCAGTTTTTATTTTATAAATCGCTAAGTTGATCAAAATGGGTGCACAGATAAAAGAAATATTTTGAATTTTATGCGTTTTCTAATGTACATAGAGGGAATGTTAGATCTGACAGAAATTACTGGGATATTTCGTGTAAATAAAAGCTGGATATCGCCTAAATCGCGTCTATTGTATGAAATATTTCCATTAATGTTGCATAGCGTGTGAAAGATTGCAAACAATATCGTTGTTTACGATTGCTTTGGTTTGGAATTAAACGAGGGGAAATTTTACGCACCTGTTAAAATTCATCA
This sequence comes from Aedes japonicus, assembly GCA_034211315.2. Taxonomy (NCBI): domain Eukaryota; kingdom Metazoa; phylum Arthropoda; class Insecta; order Diptera; family Culicidae; genus Aedes; species Aedes japonicus. Next base: position 122,675 of record JASCZW010001305.1, on the reverse strand, counting down.
TTTTTTTCTGTTTGCAGTCCATATGATTTTCACTGTATACGATTACAAAATTCTTCTTGGGTTAACAAGACCAAACCGGGAATCCAACCCAATCATCGGCCACATGTTCTTATTAATATGCCATTACTGACTTTACACAAAATAAATACGTCACGTTAAAGAATCAATCTTTGTCAAATCCACGCATCAAAAAAATGAATGTTGGATTGCAGTAAAATCTTATTATTTGATCAGTCCATTACTAGCTATGATTGATTTAAAATATATTCCTAAGCACGTCCTCTAAAGAACAAGAATTGCGGTAACAGGATTTTCCAGATTTCAGCTGTCTATAACTGTTGTGCGTCCACTCTTTCATTTGGCGGCCTATGATTTCGTTCCATATCTAGCGAGAACACTGCCTAAATCAAGTTTGATCCTAACCAAACAGCAAGAGACGATAAATCTGAACGGATTATTATTAATTCAAGCATATTCGACATCCGGGTCGGGCCTACAAACGCACGTCAACCAGACTCCAGCTTGTTCCGGAAAACAATGGGCAATTCTATTGTGTTCATGTTTGCTGCGTGAGGACGACCTATAGTGGCACTCGAAACCGGAGGCCAAACTGAGAGCTTTTCGATCCGGAAATTTTGATTCAATAGAATTTGTTGAAGGTTTTAGGCTGTACAACACTCATGCTCGAATTTATTAGCAACCATCGATATACTTGATTTGATTAGAATATTTTGAGATAAAACAGCATGTTCATTCAAATTTATGAACTAGATTTTGAATGGGAAGAAACACTTTGCTTTGGGCTGATACGAGATATAAAATGTGATATGTGATATGGTCTTCATTGAATGTGTTTGCCAATAGTTTAGTGTTATATGTAAGTCAGTGTATTATGGATGTAAATTGGATTTAAATCAAAGAAAAAACAGGAAACCTTATATAATTTGCATTTTGGCCACCCGATCTGGTTCGTCATTACCAATCATATCAAAATAAATTAGTTTTGTTTAGTAAAATCTTAAAAGTAAATACAGATTCAATGCAAAGAATTCATAGCAATCATGGGTTGATAAAGAACTTTTAAGGTGTGATATTGATTTGTGGTGATTCTAAAAATCTAAATGTCTGGTAATAAATCACAATCCCTGAATGAACACCACTTCGAATGACAGTTACCCTCAATGTATTAGTCCCAGTCAAGCCATGATGTTACAAACGTAAAGTGTAGGATATTGAACCAATCTATTGATTGGATTCCTATAAATTCATCGATAAACATATAAAGAATCCATAACCAATATGAGATGAAAGCTAAATACAATCTCAAGCTTAGATTGTACTATGAATTGATTGATTTCTACTTTGTTTTTATTTTGTTTACGTTCAACTAAACACAAAAACAAAATTAACAAACAAAACCAGCTACCAGTCAATGCTGTCTATTCAATTGAAATTAAATGCGTAGCGATGAGATGAATAGGGGAAATGATACTCTATGTCTAGTCCGAAATCAACCACTATGCAACACTAGCCACTAGAACAATTTTACAGCCACCGAGTGCAGAATGGTATGTTCACGATATTCCGGAAAGTGAATAAATTCATGGAAATGCAAACATATCACGATGGTGGAATTTTTACAAACGCTGCTTCCGGACCTATGTTCGTCGAACATTCTCTCGTCCAAATTTTAAACAACGGTGTGAGTTGCACCCCTGGAGAGCCTAGGGAATTAGAGGAAATTTAATATCACCGATGAATACCTGTCGAAACAATGGCAACGATGTAATTTCGCATTCCGGATTTGATGGTTGGCAAAATTTCTCGTATGAGACCGAAAATATGTGCCTTGTTTTTTTTATTCCGGAAACTGGAAATAGTGAAGTGTGTTTGATTAGACGCAACAGGGTTGCTTTAGGGAAGCATTTTTCCTCAATTTTTCAGGGATTATTACATCCCGAGAGAGCTATCCGCATATATTAAAGTTGTTTCTAGAGTACTTTCAAAGTTATTTCAGATATCAAATAGAAGCTAAGTTGGAACTGGGATGGAAACTTTTACCTTAAAAAAATCAGTGGGGTTGTGTACAAGACACAACCGGTTGACGTAGACTACGTTAAACCAAGTGATGCATCATAATGTCAGGGAAATTCTGTGTGGCTATTATTAGCGTTGAAAGGGTTTCAATTATTCGTGCCGGTCGCTTACCCTAACCGATAGAAGCAGTTTAAGTCACAATATGACGGGTGCGGCTCTTATGGGACATTAGACCAGCGTTTTGAAGCCAGTATGTAAGAAAATTCTATTGTACGCTCTTGAGATATTATTTGGTGGCCCTGAAAAGGGCCGTTTGGTTTTATGGAGTCAGTATGTGGGAAAATTCTTTTGTACACTCTTTATAACTCTTTGGTGGCCCTGAAATACAAACATATATTTTGACTGCTACCTTGTCTCCTTTTCAACATTCACCATTTAAAAACCATACCATTCGGATCATTTGTATACAATCTGAGTTGTAGTATGCCTTTGCATAATTCAACTTCAAAGAATCAAAGATTTGCAATTTATGCAATTTTAGCAATTCTGAATTTCAAGGGTAATAATAAACATTGAATTACTCTAGAATTCAAATTACGATAAAATTCGTTATCAGAAGATATCCGACAGATTTAGTAATTGCTATGAAAACACTATAATCAATTTCAACATTTTCAGATGTGTAAGCGTCTCTAAAAATGATTAAAGTTCAGAAAGTTTCATCAAACAGAAAATAACAAGAATTATCTTGCAGTTGTTGTAAGGTTATATACAAGTATATAGGATACATGTCCCTTGACTCAGTCGATTATGTAGCGCATGATTACAATTTTAACTATAACTCATACAATAATTTAGTTAGAAACGATATTCAACTAGTTATACCTTTGCTAAGACAGGCTTAACAAGGCGTTTGCTGTACTGGACCATGAAAAGTCACCAACAAACATTATTGAGTCGAAAACTTTCGAGGGATATGGATATCATTAAGGATTCTTGTTCGGACGAATTTCAGTAAAGTTTATTTATTTCATTGCTCCGGGCATTTATTTATATTATTGCATTGGGCATTCAGCTATATTCGGTATACTATACGGAATATAAAGCTACTTTATAAAAAACTAAATGACTTTCTCATGTGATCAATCGGCCATTCCATTTCAAAACATTAAATTTCCCACTATATTCATTTAGTTATATAAGTGTTGGTATGAATAAGCCCTTCGAAAAATACACAACCGCTCACTCTTACTTTTCCATTGAAAACTTTTATATTCTACATTTTACTATGTGATGAATACATTAGGCCATATTTGGGAATATATCGTGAAATGCGTACCTAAAATATGGTCTATGGTTTTCTTGTGAAATTATTAATCATGTTTCTATGTGAATATCAGGTAAATTAGTGAATTCAATATGGCTAAAACGTTAAGGAAATCGAAATATATATGAACATATTCGATCTCGCAGAAGAAAGAGAGTGAGTTTTATAAAATATGATTATTATTATTTCAATGGGTATGGGAGAAAATGTTGGTTAATATATGATAAATTCTAATAGGGTAAGGGGATGTAATGTTAGCCTAGCTCCTTCATTCAGCCTATGTACCAAATATGTCGTTAATTTAGGGATAATCAACAAAATCATGTTGCTTTAAGGATGACCGATGTAATCCGAAGCAATTGAGACAATATAAATCAACTTATAGTTGTTCACCTAAGCGTAATTTTCGATTTCTTGAACTTTTGGGGCATCATGTTTTCACTGGTTAAGCTGAACAGATGATCTACACGATCTTCAAGTGATCTAAATTTGGTTTAATTGAATCAATACAGCAAGAAATGCAGTCTGGATGTGCAGAAAATAGTTACACGCTACAAGCTAACTTTTCACATAGCTAAGATAATAATGATTTTACAAGAAAATCGTAGACCCAATGTTGGGGACATAATTTTTTGTATGTTCCCAACTTTGGCCTGTTGTATCAATAACGTAGTAAAAAGGTTGTTATTGGTAAAATTTCAAGTGGAAATGGATGAATTTGCGGTTTTTTATATTCTAGTGACTCATCGAAACACAAAAAGAAGGAACAAAATCATTGTATAGTGAATTATAATGTTTTCATTATTGAATGACTAATGAATCATATATGAACATCGCTTAAGTGTTTAGAGGCAGTTTTACTTTAGTATGATTTGTGAAATGTTGTATTAAGTAAATCGAATACAGCAAGCAATGCCGTAGCTCATAAAATCAGAAAAAAAACGAACAATGGCTGCATTTAGTAATAAATCCATCAAATGGGATGAAGTTGCATCCATGAATAGACCCAATTTGGTGCTTATAGACCGACATTAAATCCATATCCCTCGAATGTTGCTGACTTTATAAAAAGAGTTGTGTAACTTTTCATGATACATACTACCAAATGTCTTATCAAGCGTATCTTAGCAAGTGTCTAACTAGTTTAGTCTCGCTTGCAGCTTAAAAACTTAATGAGTTGTAATATATAATGTAATCGACCATTGCATAATAGGCTGAGTCAAGGGACATATACCCTAAATATAAGATAAACACCTGAGAAAATAATCACGCATTAAAATATGTTCAGCTCATTATTTGTATCGATATCATGTGTAGGTTCGTATGATGCAAAAGCACGCGACGCATGTCATCACCAGAATACAATTAATACTATGTTGAAATTTATTAAAACAGGGAGCGATAACATAGAGAGATATCCAATTGCTATGATGACATGCACTTTGTCAAATTGATTAAATTTAATAAATATCAATTTCCTACCTCGAGTTTAAGGACCTTCTCCAGCGTCCCAATTAGTTGTTGGCAACGAACAAATCGGCACTAGATTAAATGGCGCACAAACCCAACGAAATATTAATTTAATTCTTATAAAAACAACTCTCTGAACTGGATTGGTTGTCCTCAAAAGGACAGATTATTTGTGGATTGCTCCAACCAGTTGGGTAAAATTTTCCCGACGGCTCGCCCTCCATGGAGGCGTTTTTGCAGTTGCAGCGAACGAATCGGCACCATGATATTAGGCGCACAAACCGAACGAAATAAAAGTTTAATTCTTGTATAAACAACTCGTTCAATTAAATTAGTTGTCCTCAAAAGGACAGATTATCAATTTATGGATTGCGCCAACCAGCTGGGTAAAATTTTTACCGACGGCTCGCCCTCCATCGAGCACCGAACTAAATTTAAGATTAGTTCTTTAATAAACAACTCTTTTATTTTAATTTATTGTCCTCAGAAGGCCAGATTATTTCCACCTACTGCTGCTCGCCCCAAAGACGCTTTCCTCCAAACAGCAGCGTTTTCGAAGTCGCGGCGAAACAATCGTCACGATGAGGTAAGATGGCGGCTTGCACAAAACCGACGCGATTGTGCGCCCTCATAATCCGCCATTTTGCCTCATCGCGACGATCGCTGTTTGGGAGAGCCTTGGTACATATTACCATCAGCTGCTACGCGACTACCAGCTGCCTCTGCGATCAGCTCCGCTGCCGGCAAATGAAGCAGCTGCGACCAGCTACCTGCGACCAGCTCCGCACAGCTTCAATGCTGCCAAACGACTGAGGCAAAATTTTCCTAAGTGTTCGTTTTACACCGTTCTCAGATGCATGCGAGACGTACATGGAGAGACGAATGACATGATTGGTTAAAGTCTCTCTCTAACACAAAGAAGAAGAAGATGATGCAAGACGTTCCTTGCTTCGATTTGAAATCTGTGATTGGAAATTTGGTAAATTTACTCTGCAAAATGACATTATAAGACATCACCTTATATTTGCGTTATTTTCAATAGTTTACTATTGTTTGAAAATAATGTTTGACAATTGAATTGGAGCGCGGTAAAATTTCCGACCGATTGAAGAAGAAATCATGTAAATCTATCGTGAATTATTTGAGTTATTCGCGTACAAAACGTACGGTTTTTCGTGACGGTCGCAATATTTTAGATTTTCATTTGACACCCTACCTTTGCCGTAAGACGTAGTCTACGTCAAAACGTCTGAATTTTAAAGCATTTGGTAAACTCAAAATAAAATTTCATGTGAAGTAGAGCTAGGTTAATTGTACATACATCGCAGAATATATCAAACAAGTTAAATGCAAGGTAATTCACAGACAAAAAAAATTGAAACAATTATTTTGTTTATATTTTTTTATTGATTCCACTGGTGGTGAAAACCAATTTACTGGTTAGAGAACGTTTTCGTCCCAAGCAACACACAAGTACTATAGTGGTTGATACTTTTATATGACCAGATTTGGTTTTATATAAGCTTGTTCAACATAAAATCATGAAGATATGTTACTCGGGGTTGTCACTTAGTCTGAAGTTCGTGAGACGGTTGCAAATCCTAGCAAGCATGGAGTGTCCAATAGATAAAGTTTAACCTGAGTACGTCCTTACAGCAGCAAAGCATCCCAAGTCACACACAAAACAACTCTTTAGAATGATTTATAGTTTTTTGTTTTATAAATGTATTTTAACAGTTTTTGGAAAATAAGTCATATTCGGAGCGGTTTGAATCTCTCGTATTTCATATGTCACTCTGACTAACGCTTGAGCTGAAAATATTTTTTTCACTGCTGTAAGTGCTGTACTCTATTATTCTTTTTAAAAACATTGTTTCATACTTCATAGACGAGTTATTAGTACACGACACTGTAGAAGTCTGCACATTGTGGACGAAATAACGCGTATCGGTCAAGATAAGCAATAAAGGAAGTTGTAAATAAATGGAAAATACTATTTTTCCTTCACATTTCTAGTCATTGTTTCATACATAAATAAAACACGTATAGGAAATAATTTTATTAATAGCTTATAATACTGTTGAAATAAAAAATAGAGAAGTGCTTCACTCAATTTCAAGTGTGCATCTTCTGATTCAGAAAAGTACACGAAACGAACGTGTGAGAGATTTCGTAGCAGCACGAGAGACCACACGACCAACCGTCTCAACTCAGTTCTGAGTCGTTTTGACTCACTTTCGTCAAAAGAAGAGTCACTCAAATTTGAGTAAATATTAATGGCATTGACAAGTCGACAAATCAAAAACATCCATCTGATTTGAGTCGATATTTTTGATTTGTCAACTTGTCAATTCCAGTAACATTTACTTAAATTAGAATTGCTCCACTTTTGACGAAAGTGAGTCTAAAACGACTCAAAACTGAGTTGAAACGGCTGGCCGTGCAGAAAGCCGCACAAGCACTTCTCCTTCAGAGATAAAGAATAATAAGTATTAACTGTGCTTTACTCTGTGCTTTGGCTCATGCTTTAGTAAATGGTATCAAAATTAAATTTTTTGATTCTAGAAACTAAACGGCATTGTAGGTGTTCAGAGAGGGAAAATTTCATAAAAATTTTGATTTACAAACTAGTCGGGCCCTTTGAAAATTACGTAATACTTTTTAGAACTTCGAAAGATTTTTGTATGACAACTCTTAGACTAAGACTTATTCAAACACTCTACGCTTTGCCACATTACTCATGGATGATCATTTTTATTAAATTGTTACTCATGGATGGTACATGAAATTATCAGTTTGTCAGTTGTTTAATAAAATGCTTGATTGAAACTAACACAAATTTGATCACGTCCAATCTGGAGTGCCGCCGTGTCTGTTTTTCGCGCTTGTGTTTGCACAGAGACGACAAGGGAGAGTGCAATCGTTAATGCCCAAAGAGTCAGAGCAAATTCTAAATGAGATGTGCGGCTTTGACCGCACGGCAAACTTGTTTCACGTCTCTTTGAAATTTAATGTACTGTCTCGTAGCAACGCGTGCTGCACTCAACGAGATTTGAGTCGCACCTTATCCCTGAGTGGCTTCACTGCATACGGGAAGCAAAGCATAGATACTCAGAACTGACTTTTCAACAATCAGAGTTGGCTTAGCAAAAAAGCTCCAAGCTGTGCGCATTATTTTTTTCCATTTTACGTTTTATAAGGTTTCACTTTTTGCGCTTTTTACGGCATATTAAAGTTTGAAATAAAGTTTTAGTACTACACACATACACAATCAGCTTCAATTTCTCTTCTTATTTTTTTTTCAACATGTTTTGTTTCCCTCATCGCTTTCTCCTTTCAGTGTGCGCAAACCGATTCTATTACAGTATGTATTTCAACAAATTTTTCGACATTCTTCCTTCTAATAGAAACAGCCTACAGAAACAATTGGAACAAGATTGAAAGGTAATACAGACGGAAAAGGGATGATTTTCGAGAGGAAAAATGATGGCAAACACCAGCATAAATTTTCACACGAAATACAATATTATAATTTTCACCTATTTCACCTATTTCCATTTTTTTTCCCGTTTTCTTATTCTCCAGTTTTCTTCACCTTCTTACTCTTCATCATCATTCTTTACACCTCTTTTTTCTCCGGCATGCTCTTCCTCTTCTTCGCTGTCTCTTCCTCCTTCGTTTATGTTTTTAATTTTCATATTTGTTTATGTTCATCACAACAACAACAACAACAACAACAACAAAAGGGTTTGAAACTGCTTTTAAACTGATCATAATAATGTTTGAAAATTGGAAATTTCTGCTAGAACCAAAGATGTGAAGAAAAAGTATTGATAGGTCTGTAAGAGCTAGCATTGGGTAAATTATGCGCAAGTATCGATTTTTGAATATCGATTCATATATGACCTTTAGAATCGATTCTCCGATTTTATCGATGGCAGAGTATCGTTTTTTTTTAGTATCGATACTTTTTTATTCGAACATAAAAAAGGAGTTGAATATCTCTTTTATGCAGTACTATTTATTACTTCGGGGTACATCACTTATAAAAAAGTCAGATATAAAACAACAACAACAAAACAAATCAGATAATTCTGGTTATCAGTTCAAGATGTTCGTTTTTTTATTCGGTTATTCCAGTATACTTTTGGAAGTGATCTCAAGAACGCCAGTCTAGTAATGCGTGAGGAACTCAACCTGTGCCTCTTAGGGAAGGTCCATTAATTATGTCACGCAGTAGGGGGAGGGGGGGTTTGAGAAAACGTGACAATCCATACAAAAAATCGTGAAGGTCCATACAAAAAACGTGAAAAGGGGGGGGGGGGGGTGTTATAAAAAATCCTTTTTTGCGTGACATAATTAATGGACGTACCCTTATCTAAAACTTCCCTGTCCAAGAAAACAATCTCTCGGTCGGTGCACTTGTCACTATTCTCGATAAGAAACTCGAGCGATTGGGTAAATGTGGGGATATTCTCTGCGAATCCTTTTTTTTGCTTTTTCCATTTTTTTAATGATTTTTTTTTAATTTCATTTTTCGGGAAGGGGAAAAGCTTAGGTGGAGATATCTTATGCAGTTGTGGCCATATATCCACATCAGGCGTTAAAACCCTAAAATCAAGTGAAAACAATTGTATCCTAAAACCTATTTAACAAAATCAAATTTTATAATTACTTGAATATGTCCCTAATGATATGCATTTTTAATTAGAGACAACAAACCTCTGACAGTCAAAAATGAGGTCTTTCAATGACGTAATATTTGCATTCAAAGTAATAGTAGAAATTCAAACTACGTGCTCAGTATTTACCCTTTTAAAGCATTTTTGAATCTACAAAGAGGAACGATGTTTGAAATATTTGCTGGCTTGAAGAGGATCCACACAACGTAGTACGACTGATTGATCAAATTTCATGGATTGATTTTTGCATGGTACCAGATGGATCGAATCGCAAGAAATGTATCGATACAGTCGATTTTCTATGCTTCTAGAATCGATTCACAAAATCGAAAAATCGAAACCGAAGTATCGATCTTTCGATTTTCGATACGATATCGCCCATCGCTAGTAAGAGCACGTTAGGTTGTGAAATTGAATTAATGTTGTTAAAATTGAGTGTAGGGCATGTTTGAATTTCAACTACTTTTATTCAATTTCACAACCTACCGTGCTTTTGCGGACATATCTATACTTTCTCTTCGCATTTTTGGTTCTAGCAGAAATTGTTGTCCACTCCTAGGATTGCATATTGATAAGAAGGATATTTTCAATTTTAGAACATTATAATTGATTACGTGCTTTATGCAACAACAAAAAACATGATTAGTTACATTACCATAATGAGCTGATATTTTTTAATTCCCAAAACGGCATATCAAAACAATATTTTTACGAGTTCATAAAGTCGAAATAAAACCTTTATTAGGACTAAAAGGATTTTGAGAAAATAAGGTTATAAAATCGTTGTTAGCAATCACTGCAGGTTCTCATAAACCTTACTTAAATATGAAACCTTTTGGCGCCTCTTGGTGCCATTATAAAACCGAATTGATCTCTAGTTGCTTTCATAAAATTTTAATAAATCTCAGTAAAGTTGGGTGGTTTTGGCAATGTTAGTTGGGTTATCAATTGACTTGGGGCTTGAGCATCCAAAGTATACACCGCAGGGATATTTGGGTGGTATTTCGTTGTACCATGGCGTGATCAGTATTTTCTACAACAATTTCCAATATTGCTGCAACAGTAGTTGCAGTATATAGTCGTATTAGATACCTTTGTCTTATGCTTATTTGAGAGTGGTTTGTTATCAAAATCCACGTCTGCTTGCGTCAATCTGTCCGATCCATCAATCTAAAGGCTATGACTTATAGGAGATCTAAGGTTTTAAAAATGTGAATTGGATCGGGTATAAACTCCAGTATTCTACTAGAAACACTACGAAGATTGTTTAAACAAGAAACATAAATGATGTCCTTTGATTGTTATTTTTTGTATTCTCCCTTGCGCGAAAAAAACGATCTCTGATGAAGTTTGCAGAAGCAGATAATTTCTGCATGCGTCCCTGCGCACCTTTATCGTTGACAGTCAATGGATTTCCATTGCTAGCACTGCATAGACGTGAAGACAAAGTGGTTATGTGCCTGATCGGATACTGCACGTTTGAAATGCCCTTCGATCGTTTTCAAACTTGCATCTTTCAATTTAAAAGGCTGCCGTTTCCCTATACGGAACTAACAATACACTTTCTCTTCATGTCTATTCGTTCTAGCAATAAAACATTACTGTCCACTCCTAGCGCTTCACATGGAGATGATAAATTATCTGCTTCTGCAAACTTCATAAATGATGTGACAATGTTGCATACACAAATAGGCCCATTATGATGCTTATATCCGTCGAATGTGTTCGCCTTCGAGTAGTAAGTTTTTTACCTTGTCGTGGTACAAAACTATGAACCTCGTATTAAGTTTATCTAAGCAAATCTATAACTGGTTGCATATTGTTTCCAGCTCAATTACTAAATCAGTAACAATAAAAAATGTGTTCGATCGCTACTTATTAGGCTGAGTCAAGGGATACGTTCACTGCTTGTTCAGATATTGGTCGAGAGTAATTCAAAGAAGATTTCTATAAGTGCTCTCGAAAAAATCACATAACTCTACGAACAGTTTCATGAAATAACCACTTTCAAGATCGTTCCGAATCAGCCCTTAGGGCTCCCAATAACTCTGAAAATCAATTTTCAAATTACCAGTTCTAATATTTGTAAATAAATAGAACGATCAGGCCGTGATTTGGTATCGACTAGGTGGGATGAAGCTGAATCGATATTTCGAAACACCCTATAGAAAACATTCACCCTTCGATAAAGCATTACCATTTGCTTACGAAAGAATGGGTGCAACAGTGTATAGGTTCAATTACTGATGAGCTCCCAAAACGACCGTTAAGTTTTAGTATTTGCTTTAGCTTTTATTTTGCTGCAGAACCTATGTGGAAAAGAAAATGCATTTTGAAATTGCTGCAGTAGTTTGTGCTTACGGTTGAGAGTTTAAAACCATTACCTGCCAGTTGACATTGACTTTCGTTATTCTCAAAGGTGTTTTTAATTTGAATTATCTTGCCGGTTAAAGGACTTTGTCCTTCACAGATTGTATGGTTGACGGGGAAAGTGTTGGAATGGTCAAACAAGAAAATTAATGCAAATTTTATTTTGTATTGACACAAGAGCTTATTTCATTGTAAATTATCTCTACCCTTGCACGACGAATCTTCCAGCTATAGAGTGGAAAGGTTAAAGAAACGTCATACACTATTTTTTGAAATTCAGCTTCTGAAATTCTCTCGGCTAACGAGTAGAACTGAGTCTATGTACATTGCAGCAAGCCTAAAATCAACACTGGTTAAGTTTTTGCCTGTGGTTCGTTCTGAAGAAAGGACAAACTTTTCTTGAAATACTCCGCATCATCTTTCAGACACTTTGCTCGTCAAATAAAGCGGCCATTTTATTTAGCCATCTCTATATCTCAGCAGCATCTTGAATCATTTTTGCAGCCTTTTTCAGTTTCCGCTTAACAATTGCCAAATATTTCTCGATTGTGCAAAATTGAGGGCAATTGCGTGGGTTGAGGTTCTTTTCGATGAAATCCTTGTTGTCACGGTTCCACTAAAGTGTCGCTAGACTATTGGGGAACTAGCTAAGCTTGGCCAAAACTTTACCGGGTCTTTGTATGTTATGATAAGTGGTATAATGTGTTTTTTCAGGCACTCTTCCTAGTAAAGGAGTTTAAAGTTTATAGATTCATTTGTAACCGAAACTTGAAGTTTTTGTACGCAGCTGCAAATCTATATAGAGTATGCGTTCCTTAACTCAGCCTAAAATGCAACGATCGATTACATCTTTTATTATAACTCATATAGTTTTTCAGCTGTAAGCGATATTTAGTAATTTATCATTTGCTTAGAAACTTTCAACAAGACATTTGGTAGTATGTATCATGAACAACTATTTAATTCATTTTATAAAGTCAGAAACTTTTGAGGAACATGGATGTAATGTCAGTCTATAAGCATCAAATTGGGTCTATTCATGGATGTTACTTCGTCCCGTTCGATCCATTCTGTTTTATTAAATGCAGTCTTCGTACGATTTTTATCCTGATATTATGATTTAAGGAATTACCAGCTTTATTCGCTTTACCCTACATAGATTTTTACAAAACAAACTGAACTTAAACTGCTTTGGAATACTTAAGTGAATTTCACATATGATTTATTGACCCGTTTGATACTGAAACAATAATAATTAACTCATCGTAGGTTTTGTTCCTTTGGTTTGTGTTTATATGAGCCATTTGGAGAATATACAAACGAAATTCACACATTTCCAGTGGAAATTTTACCACTTACAACATTTTCACTAAGCTATTTAACCAACAGGCCATAGTTAGGAACAAAGAAAAAAAAATCCCTAACATTGGGTCAACCGTTTTCTTGATAAATAATTGTTATTTTACCTGAGTGAACTGTTAGATTATATCGTGTCAATATTCTCTGTTCATGTAGGCTGCATTATTCGGTTTATTGGTTAAATTTAAAAAAAATATTGATCATTTGAAGACTATGGAGATAATCTGTTTAGCTTTACCAACGAAATCATGATGTCTTGAAAACTGAGAAAATCGATAATTATATGGAAGTGAACAACAGTAAATAAATAATTAATGTCTAAATTGTTTCAAATTAAATATATCATCTTGATAGGAACATAATTTTGTTAATTATCACTGAATTATTGACATAATTAGTAAATAGGCCGAATGAAGGAAATAGGCTAACATTACATCCCCTTACCCTATATAACCTGACCCTAATACACTCGGAGACTACTGAATCGATCACCGTGAAAATTTGTATGCAGGGATTTTTAGAGCTGAAAAAGGTTCTCATGATAGTAAGAGACCCCTCCTATCTCTGTGAAGGGGGCCTCTATACAAATGAAACACAAATTTCTGCATAACTTGAAAATTTATCAAGCAAATGGTGTCATATTTAGCATGTGGAGGTTTTAGAAGGAGAGAAAATGTTTTTATGGTATTCGGAGACTTTCACCTCTGAAAAGGAGAGAGAGGGGGGAATTTACACAATGAGACACAAATTTCTGCATACGTCGCGAGCAAATTAAGCAAATGGAAGACCCCTAATCTCTCTGCAAATGAAACACAAATTTCAGCATAATTCTAGGAACTAATCAATCAAATAGAACCAAATTTGACATGTGGGAGTTTTTGGAGGTAAAAAATGTTTTTATGGTGATTTAAAACCCCTCCTCTATCACGAAGGGATGGCTGTCATACAAATGAAAAAGATTATTTTTGCGTAACTCGAGAACTAGTCAAAGAAACGGAACATGGGCAGGTTTTTAAAAGGCGAGAAATGTTTTGATGGCAGTTCAAGACCTCTCTTTTTTATGGAAAGAAGGCTCCCATACAAATGAAACACAATTTTCTACCAAACCTGAGAACAATCTCTACAGCTATTGAAATTTTTATGCAGGGGTTTTTTGGGGCCGAGAAAGACCCTTATGATAGTTCGAGATCCCTCCTCCCTCTAAAAGGAAGAGGGGGTTCCCAAACAAATTTATTTATTTATTTATTGTCGTCAATCATAAGTAGACCATATAATATATATTAAATATAATATAATATTATTCATTCTTGTATGTTCTGGTTTCTTATGGAGCTAAAATACTGTTTTAGTTTATGCCGAGACATTGTAAAGTCAATGATTTCGCAGTGTTTATTGTAAGAGGCCATCATGCGATTTATTGGTCCATTTGTTGCATAGTTTGTGCGACGATGGCTGATGGCGGATAGGTTACGATTTCGAAGTTGCCGAATAGGTGCATATGCTTTAGATTTTGATAAAAGTTCTGGTGAGTCAATACGCTGCGGAACGATATCGTTTACAAATGAAACGCTTGCATACTCACGACGCTCTTTCAATGTTTGGATGTTTATAAGCATGCAACGCGCTTCATATGATGGAAGACGAAATGATGTCCAACCCAACCTACGAAGAGCATATAATAGAAATTGCTTTTGTACTGATTCTATTCTGTTTTCGTGTGTGGTTAAATGAGGAGACCATACAATGCTGCAATATTCTAGAATAGACCTAACATAAGCTATGTATAGTGTTTTAATAGTGTAGGGGTCCTGAAAATTATGACAAAAGCGCTTAATAAAGCCCAGCATGTTATTTGCCCTGTGAATAATTGTGTTGTAGTGGTCTATGAAATTAAGTTTGGAGTCTAAGATTATTCTAAGTCCCTAACTCTTTCACATTTTTTCTACTTTTTGATTACCTAGTGAAATTGGTATGTTTGGTGTTGTTATTTTTTGCTAAACGACATTGAGTTGCATTTTTTACATTCAGCTCTAATAGGCTTTTTTACACCATGTGTAGAATATGTTTATTTCATTCTGGAATAAGTTGATGTCTTCCTTATTTCGTATTTCCAAATAAAGCTTCATGTCATCGGCATAGATTAATACTTTAATATTTTGAGAATAAAGCGAAATGTCATTTACGTACAAAATAAAAAGAAGGGTCCTAAATGAGAGCCTTGTGGACACCAGAAGTGACTCGAATAGGATTTGATTTCTTTCCATTTAATTTTATTATTTGTTGGCGGCTGGTTACGTATGATTCAAGCCATTTCAAGAGTCCAGGTTCAATCCCATGTTTTTGTAGTTTGAAAAGTAGCATTGTATGTCAATACGATCAAAAGCTCTACAAGTCGTATGAGAGCTTACGTGGTTTCCATTATCCATTGCATTCACGAATAGTCTATAAATTCAATTAAATTTGTCGAGGTTGAACGGCCCTTAAAAAGCCGTGTTGCTTGTCAGTTATTTGATTTTTGATTTGGAAAAATAATTTTTCATTGACAATTGCCTCGAAAAGTTTAGGAATACAAGAGATAATGGCTATTCCACGATAATTACGTATGTCAGATTTTCGTCCAGATTTGGAAATAGGGACCAAAAATGAGCTTTTCCATATTGTTGGGAAAATTCTCGATTCCAGTGACATATTAAAGAGCCAAAACAATGGACGATGTGAGTTCCATTGCTAAACTCTTCATGAACACTGGAGGAATTCCGTCAGGTCCAGGACCTTTTGCGGCGTCCAAATTTTGTAATGCTTGGAAAATATCTTGCACATACAATTGATGACGCCAATGCTCCTAGTAAATTCAGGGTAAAATGCAAAATATTCGCGATCGCGATCCTCTTCAGAAAATGTCGTATAGATTTCTTGAAAAAAATGTTGCAAAAAGATTGCAATTTTTTTCCGAGTTATCACCGACACGTTCATCAAGGTACATTGTAGATGGAAAATTGTCAGATTTTAAATTGGTTTTTACGTAATTGAAGAAGTTCTTCGGGCATGACTTTATTTCAAGTTCAGTTTTTGTATTGTATTCTTCAAGCGCACATACCCATGGCTAGATTCAATTGGTCGCATATGTCCAGATAGTTTGCTAAATTTTTCACTACTGTTGAATTTTTGAAAATTTTGTGAGCTTTCTGCTTTCGATTTTAAATTTTTGATTTGTCTGTTAAACCAGACTGGATCACTCGTATTTCGGTGACGTCGTTTTTCTTCAAAGGTATTTCTTGCAAAATTATTTCCGATAAAATTTTATAAAAAATGTCTACAGCAGTTTCGACATTTCCTTCATTCTTGAAAATTTCCTGCCAGTTTACATTGTTTAGTTTGCTTCTGATATTCGCATAATTAGCTAGTCTGTATTCAAAGACTTCTTCATATTCACAGTCGTTGGGTCTTTGATATTCATGTATAAATAAAGAATATTCGATTGCTGCGTGTGACGCATTTCATTTTTCCATAATGGGTTCAGCGATTCAGTCACACAGAAATCTTCTTGAATATTCGTGAGCAAGAAGTCCAAAAAACAATTTTCTTCATTTCTGATGTGGTTTACTTGATTAAGTCCAAGTTTTGCGATTTCGTCGAATATGAATTGCAAAGTAATATTCTCCCCAACGACTGGGAGTAAGATATTTTCATTTTCGGAGTCTAGAATGAAGTCAGCGTTGCGTTGATTAAAGTCCCCATAGATGTGAACTTTCACTTCAGGAGGAAGTTCAGATAAAAATTTTTCTGCACATTCGAAAAACTTTTCATATGTATTTTTATTAGCATTATATGGTGGAAAATACACAGAGGCAAATACGTGTGTTTCACCTGCTATATGAGATTTCACCCAAACATGCTCAAATTCATTAAATTTTGATGAGAGAATTATTTCTGAGTTGAATTTTGCAGAGACGGCTACGAGGACTCCACCGCCTGACTTCTTTCCAGACTCAAGAAGATTCCTATCATTTCTGAATACGTTATACGCACTTCCGAAAATTTCTTCACTTTTACACTTTCATCCCAGCTAGTTTCAGTTGCCAGAATAATCGAAAAGGATGTACCAAGAAGATTTTTATGAATTTCTTTCATTTTTGATGGGCTTTTCATGCGATTGAAATTTTGACAATAAATCAAAATTTCAGTAGCATTCTGTTTTGGTGAAGAAATTGTGGGAAGCGCGTCGGTTGATGAAATATTTACCGATATTGATGAGGTTTCTTCATCTTCTATGGAGGGCGTCGTTTCTTCTTCTTCTATGGAAGGCGTCGTTATTTCCGAAAATGTGTCCCTGGGGAGGTAGAGTAAAATTTGGTGCTACTCTCTCGTAGTTGCTGCAGGCGGTGTGTTCGATCGCTGGATAAAGATGTGCGGTGTGACTGCAGGTCTGCCAAGGCGTCATTGCGTGATACTCCCATCTCTTTGTAAACGTCCAGGAAAATTTCACGTAGAAGGTTGGTGTCCGTAGGTAAACCTTCCGCTGCTAGCATTACTGAGGCACTTATTTTAGTCATTCCGCGAGTACATACATTTGTTGGCTGGTCATGGAGATAAGCAAGCGTAAGTCCGCACCGTCTCCATGATTCTGTAGTCCCGCAAACGAGCTTTTAAGTAGCGCCTGTCCCCATCAGCTGATTGCTGCGTTAAGTTTACGATGGGTGGACGCATGGGGTCGGGTGTCCAGTGAGGTGTCGAGTGCGATGCCAAATGTGTTGATGCCGTGGTATTTTCCGCTGGTGATTCTTGATTTTGTTGTTGCTGTTGTTGCTGATTTGCTGGATGTTGTTGGTTCGCTGGCTGTGGTTGTTGTTGTTGTTGCTGTTGTTGGTTGTTAGAAGGCAGTAGTAGTGCAGTACTTTCAGCCACTATTTGCACGATATTGGGTGAATGCTGGCTCTGCCTTTCTGGTTGGTATGGGTTTATTGTTTCACCCTGTATGAAGCTAAACTTTGAAGCCGAGAGTGCTGCAATTGGGTGGTCGGTGGTAGAAGGTGGACCGGCAAATTGAGCTTTAGCTGAGGCCAGTAGCTCTTTGTCTGTACCCAAAGTTCGATTGCCTTCTTGTAGAACGTTGTTTTGAGCATTTTCTACGGGTTGATGACTGATGATGGGGAAGAGTTGTTGTTTTCTTTTTCTTCTTTTCCTCCTTTCTCTGGCCTTATCAGCAGCTTTTTCTTGAAGCTGCCGATTGTTAAGCTTCATGTCGTATCCAGACCAGTCCTGCCTCCAGCACCGTTTATTCCCTAAAGTACGCCATCCAGAGACAGGAGGTCATTTTTGGTGAACCTTTGGCACGTAGTTTAGACAATTTGGCTCGACGTTCAGCAAACAGGTCAGCGATGACGTTACTCGTAGTCGACTGTATGAGCTGTTGTTGTTGTTGTTGTTGCTGCTGTTGCTGTTGCTGTTGCTGCTGCTGCTGTTGATGGTGTGACTGTTCAGATGCGGTATTGTTTTCGATTAGAGGACTTTCTGTTAATTCCTCCTCCAAAGTTTTCTGTTGGGGTGGGGTGACAAGCGATGAATTTGACTTAGGGGCTGTGATAGCCGCAGCCACAAATTTAACTTCATCTAGGATTTCATGAAGTTCTGACTCTTGGCTGAAGTGAGTCAGTGATGTAGTTAATGATTCGGCGCTTTTCGTTAAAAGTGCCATGTCGTTTTGTAGGCTAGTGAGCCGATCGTCTAGGAAACTGTTTATTTTTTGTGACATAATCGAATTTGATTTATCGATGCCGGTTAATGTTAAAGCCGTACGTGAGTCACACGACTTCATATGGTGGTCGATTGAAGTGCTTACGACTTCATGGCTTTTGTTGACCTTAGTCAGCGTTTCCATTACTTCTTTGAAGAAGTGGTCAAGGTTGTCAAATAATATTGACACAGCGGAAAGCTTTTTCAGGTCAGCAGCAATGCGCTGATTTGAGTCATTCTGGGAGCGGATGGCTTTCAGAAGTTCTTCCTGATGATGCAGCATTAAACGCACATCGGTTTCCTTGCGTAGAATTTCCTGACAGTCGGTACACATGGGAACCACATATTGAGTGATAAATCGCTCCCGGGTCCGTTGCACTCCAATACAGGCAGCATGGTATGTTCTGCTGCAGAATTCGCACTTCCAAAGAAGGTGGTCGTCATTTGTGGTACACGATTTGACACCGCACGGCATTATGATTAGTAGTTAATGTTCGACGCGACACAAAAAGCCGGCAAAAAACACGCGCGATGTTATGATTTAACGGAAAAAATAATAATAAAATAAATTGAAGTTACAGGCGAAGCACGAGAAGCGCACGACGCTACGTTGTCAAGAGGTTAAAAAAAGTTTATATACAAATTTAATTACGGACCGTACTTGAAACACGTCCGTCCTCGACGACGGTTCGAGCGAAAAAAAATGAAACAGAAAATTCAGCATAACTCGAGAATTCGAGTTCGAGAGAAAAAAAATGAAACAGATAATTCAGCATAACTCGAGAATTATTCAAACAAATGGAACCAAATATGGCATGTGTGGGTTTTTTTGGAGACAAGAATTATTTCTTATGAGGTCTTATGGTTAGAGACCCCTCTAATCTGGAGGGGGAAAGGGCTCTCGCAAACAAAAAAAATCAGCAATTTGAACCAAACATGAGAATTATCCATGCAAATACAAACACAAAGAGGCATTTCGGTAGGCAGTGCTGTTCTAGAAAAGTTTGACTCCCAATAATCATGGGGATGCTGAGTTACTCTCTTTATGTAAGGTAAATATGGATCCTGATCCACAAGAAATCTTTGCCTGGTATGCTTTCCAAAGTCATCCGCTTCAACGTACATCAGGCTACCTTGTAATAACCTCTTTATATGTGTATTGTTAGTCATTTGTTCTGTGATTGAGCCAGAAGCATGTTTGTCCTCCTTGTTTCTAACCGACAACCTCAGCGTCCAAAGTTAGATTCCAGGCAACTAAACAATTTTAAAAGCTTCATTATACTTCATAAGGCACATTAATGAAATTCATACTGATTCCTAGTGGCGAATACTGATAATACAAACTCATGAATATCGAAGTTAATTTCTCTGAGTGTTCCCATGTTTGACTACACTAAAAAAAATCAACACATTGTTTCCACGTGAAATTTCACGTAACTTTCACCTGAACACGTAACCAAATCTTTTTCAGTAAAATCAGGTGAACATAACGTGCCAGTGAAGTGTACGTTAAAAATCACGTAACATTTGTATGATTTCCACGTAGAATGTGAATTTACTTGAAAACAACGTGTAAATTTTTTTGAGTGTACACACCTCAAAAAATGTAGTGTTCATTTCTGTTTGATATCAGGAACATGAATAGAACGTCGCAAAACATACAAGTTGGTCGATAATGTTGTATGCAAAAGCTCGCCCCGGTGCCAATATTTCATGCAAGTTACTGGCTTCGTGAAAAACAAAATTCAGTTCTTAAAGCTGTGAAAACAAATTTGAATTCTTTTTGTTTATTTTTTTCACCAAACCACCTGCGATTATCTAAAAAAAAATTGAATCTTTGCTGCATTTAGGTGGCATTCAACCTTAAGCTGGTTTGCCACCGGAGACCTTACATAATGCACTCATCAACACATTAGCTGGGACCAATGCACAGTGGTCCAGAATGCGAATTTAGCTGGAGAGATACATTTTCAGCCTAAGTTTGAAGTTGTGGAGCAACATTGCCTTCTACAAACTTGTTTCTTTTAACAAGGCGCTTCTTTTGGCGTGAATGAAAACTAGGGTGGTCCTTATTTTCAGAGGAATCGAGTTTTTTTTTTGCAGATATTAAGGCATACATTATTCGGAAAAAAATGTAGAACAAATAATTTCAAGCAACTTTGATGGTATGATTTTTCCTGTACTTTTTGATATGACCGAATTAGAGCATTTTTTCCTACGTGCCTTAGGGTATCCCTATAAAAATAAGTTATTTTTCTGTAACTTTTTAATTACAAATTTTTCGGCAAAGTTGTCTTCGTATTGATTCTAGAACAATAAAAGTTACAACTTTTGGTGAGCTCAAGTTGTCTCTATCGTATGTCAAACAAAAGTTATTATGGTTTTTGTAAACAAAATAGGCCTTTTTCAAATGTTGATTTTTCTAGTTGGGACAAACCTAAAAAATATTTCTTAACAGCATTTGAAAGTATTTTTGTCATTCCATGTTATGTCTGAAAACTGGTCTGTAAAAAAAACGTCAATAACTCGCTAATGGTTAGAGACATCGGCATGATTTACACGTCAAAACTTTTATCTTTTTAAGTTTAAAAAATCATCCGAGGAAAAGGTTGTTGGAAAACTTGAAATAAAAAAGTTACAGCAGAAATTTTTTTTTTCAGTTGGGACACTAGAAAAATGCTCTAACTCGGTCATATCAAAAGGCACAGGAAAAATCTTGACATCAGAGTTGCTTGGAATAATTTGTTCTACAATTTTTTGGAATAATGTATGCCTCTATTTCTGTAAATAATAAAGTTAGATTTTCGATTTCACTGAAAATAAGGACCACCCTAGTTTTCATTCACACCAAAAGAAGCGACTTGTTATTAAAAACAACTTGGTAGAAGACAATTTTGCTCCACAACTGCAAACTTCGTCTGAAAATGTATCTATTTAGCTGAATTCGTATTCCGGACCACTGTGACCACTGTGATCTCATCAACAAGTGCTAACTACCGTAACTAACTGAAAACGGTTGAGCTACTATGGTCAAAAAGCAAAAGAATCCTATAGCGAAATAACTCATCATTAAGGACAAACTGGATGGGATCCCCTTATGGCAGGAGCGATGGCTTCTAGCACACTTTGGGTTTGTTCAACAAAATATTCTAAATTAATCCACTTATCTGAAATGAATCAATAGAATAGCTGAACACCATATTTAATCAATTCACACTCTTTCATTCACCAAAAACATTCTGAATCGATCAACTGGTGCTCATTTCTACAGAGCAGGTAATTTTTAGTCATCATTGTTTACCTTTTTAAAACCAGGATCCACTTATCAATTTTTCACAATAAACTGTATTTTCACTTCCCACAGCCACCTGAACACTATTTACTTTTACTAAGAGATCAATTATTATCGCGCTCTTGAAAATAGTGGGCGCAAAAACTGTTAAATTAACGAGAATGGTGCAAAAACTGTGCCCACGGTATCAAAATTACGCGTTTTGCTTTTTTTTTTTTCTAATTCACACTCAGCTGTGCGTAGCTTTGCTGAGCGCAGTGTTGTTAGCAACTTTTTGCGCGAGTGTGTGGGACTGATAAAAGTTTTGATTAACGAAGTAAAAAATGCCGCGTCTTACTAAAAGAAGAAAAGTGGCAGTTTTGCATGAACGGGCTAAAAAAGTGATAAAAACTGCTGTTGATCCCTTAAGTTGGACATTCGAAAATCCGTGTGGTTTTAGTTCACCGACAATTGATGCTGAATTGCAAAGAGAAATAAGTTCCGGAGAAGAATTTGTCGGCAAATTTTCCAACACTACACATAACGTTACTAAACCTAGCCCAGGCGTCTATGCATATCTGTAAGGTACCTAAATGATATTCTTTTTTGTGAACAGCAACGATCAAACTGATTACGTCATAAGTGAAGTCATTTTTTATGAATCGTAATTTAAGACAACAATTGGAAAATTATTACTAATTGAATAATTATTTTTTGGAACATTCGTGATAAAAAATGTGGCCCATAATGAGATATCAGTTAAAACATAGAGTGAATACATATATTTACTTTACTATGCTCCACATTGAAATATAAGTAAAGCAAAGCTAATCTATTCATCCTTACTACAGTCGCAAAAATAATATCTCTTTGTGTTTGAGGTAAGTACCCAAATAACTTCAAAGTTCTTTTAAATAAGGGATCATTATTATAAGTAATCAGCTTTCAAGTTGATTCCTGTGCAAAAATCAACAAAAATGTGGCAATCGATTGATGTTGTCGTTGGTTGTCAGAATTCAGTATGGCGTGAAAAGGTCCCTGGAATCAATTTTCAAACTACAAAAATCCCATTAATTATCGCAGATGTGCAATTCAAAACAGCCATCTAATCAACCACTCATCCGTTAGTGTATGATTTAAATTAAAACTGTACATTAACATTTAAAATCCACCAATATTTGTATTCAACAAGATGTATGGTTTAATATTTAGCTTGCTTATTATGCCCCTGACTCCCCCGACCTTTGAAAAGGATTCTTATTTTGAGGTTTCAGAATTTGAAAATTGTGTGGAATAATTATATGGATGTACTACAATCCGTAGAGCAAAATTAAAATTACTGGCAACCACGACCATTTTCTTCATGATGCACCAATACTACCACATAAGAGCAAACATGTAATTGCAGTACTACATGCATATTGAATACTGAGGATTCAAGGGAGTTTCACCTTTATATCGGAAATAAAAACATTCTTCAGGGCTATGGAAAGATAATTTAGGGTGTCCCTACAGAAAAAAAACAGATTTTTACTCTAATTTTTTTTTCAAATTTGTCAACAACGTTTTCTTCAGATGATTTTTATTAACTGGAAAAGATAAAAGTTTTGACGTGCAAATCTTTCCGATGTCTCTTACCGTTAGCGAGTAATTAACGATTTTCTTATAAAATTACACCCTTTTGAAATGTGATTTACTAAATTTAAAAAAATAAACAATCTCCAGTTTCAGACATAATATGCAATGATAAAAATACTTTTACTGGAACACTGTGCGCAATGGGTTTACGAGACCAGCGATTGTTTGGCTCAGAAAAATACCACTCTCCTCGCCTGCGATTCAACCCATACACAGTGGAATGCCGAGTAGCAGTCACGCTTACCATTACACCACCGACGCTAGCTATTATCAAAGATTACCGATTTTTAGCTACGTGCCTACCCAGTGGTTGTTAATATTCTAATAATAATCCTTGAGCTCCGTTGTGATGCCTCGAAGGTACTGAGTGATCCGTTTCAACAGTATCAATGTGTATGAAATAATTTATCAAAATCAATTCTATTTATAATTTCACTTCATAAGATTTGTCGCTTCCCACCAAACCGATCAGTCATTCACGCAACAGATCACAGCCTTCCTTGTTCCAGAGCTGCGTGATTAATTATGAAAAAGTTTAAAGCTGACCAATCTTCCGTGGGCATGTGGAATCCAACTAAATGCTGCGTATCGAAAAGCGATAACGAACACGCTTTTATGATTAATGGCTACCGCTCGTTGGTGGTGTAAAATACTCCCCAGTTGGTTACAGGTTTCTAACGACTGAAAATGGCTTTTATTTTCATTCCGCGATAAATACCGACATTGATAATTACAATTGCATTGGCTGTCGGTTAGCAGTTACTGATGCTATGAGAGTAGTCCTTAATTATTCCCTAGCAAAATAATCATACCGTTTTTTTAATATCAGTTGATAATGTTAAAAATCTTAAAGTCTGGTGTTCTATTTGGTTTTACTTGAGCATTCAACTTAACAAACATCCAGGAATATTTTCTTCCTTTAAACGCAACAACAAGCGAACGACGATAAGAAGGGGGGGTATAAGACGTAAAAGCTAATTAACCGAAGTAGGCGAAAATGTGGCACGTTTAGCGAGAGATCAGCAACAAACAAGCAACTCCTACTCAAAAACACTCAGCGAGAGGCACTGAGGCTGTGTGGTTGCCACGGACGGGTGGAAGATTATACCATTGTCCTTTGTGTGTGTTCAATTTAGTGAAATAAAGGAATCTACAGTCGTTCATCCTTTCGCGCGGTTAATTGACACTGGTGTGGAATAGAAAGCTTAGGTAGTTTGATTTTTAACCTCAAATTGACAGATGAATTTCAAATATGAACAAGCCAACATATTAAATTCAAGTCAATATCCACAAAATTAAGCACTATCCATGAGAAACAAAAGACGGACCTCCGTTTACGTCATAGAAAAAATAATTAGTGCATTATCTGCAATAATAATCAGGAGTTCACCCAAGAGGTTGAACGAATCATCGAAACGTCAAATGTGAATGTTCCGGAATGAGCTGAACCTACTCATTAAATCTTTTCGTTTCTATTCGACCTTTACCACCAGAATCTGAACCGAACTGTAGCTTTCATATTCATTGTCAGGAAAAGGCTGTGAAATGGGAGGTGCTGGTTGCTTCGCTAAAGGACGGCTACCGGCACAATTTCAGCGAAAAACAAGTGGGCCCTCCAAGAACAGAATAAAATTCAATGTACGATCTTAGAAGAAGGCAAGTAACTCTACTGTTTTCCAAGCAATTATTTCATTTATCGGAACAAAAGGTTTTAATTAAGGAGCTTTAGTAAGCCTTGGTTCCGAAGAAAGTCAGGGGAAGAAAAATATGGTCTTGTTTTCGGGTGTACTTCGAAAAGAGACAATCGACCATTTTACTTATCGAATAGTGATAGAATGAAACATGAAATCATACAGCTGATAGTGTAAAGAGTATGTATTTAATTATTCAAAATTCTTTCGAATTCCACATAGAAGTATATTTTTTCTCGTCAAAAGCATAATTCTCACTGTCGAAAAAATGCGTGAGATTTCCCCAATGCACAAGCAAACGGTGAAGTTCGTTTCTTCCGTACTCCGTTGCATTAATAGTTTCTCAGGGTTGATTAGTTCAAAATTCAGTTTTTTCTCGAAATTATATCTACCTCAGTTGTTATCGAATTTTTTTTTAGTTTAACAACAACAAGTCATTTTACACCGCATCTCTGCGTGATCACGTACACCAATAGTTCGTCTAGCGATAGGGGGAACGGTTCATGCACTGTAACCGGTCAGTACTTATTAATGGGTAAGATATCAGCCATTTTGAACTTAAGCGGGTTCAATGGGTTTGAAGATTTTATCCATTAATGTGTTACGAGCCAATACGGCAGGCTATCAGGTATTTTTTACCTATTTTTCAAAATTTTTGTTGTATGAGAAATAGTTATGAAATACCCATTTTCAAAACGTTTGCTGTATGGAAAATGAGCATGAAATACCCATTTTTAAAAATGGTTGTTATTTGCGAAATGTGTTTGAAATATCCGTTTTTCGTGATTTGTTTTAGGTTTTGATATTGAATAATGACTCATATTTATGATTTTTGTGCTAACGTAAGAACAGCATTACACTCAACGGAAACGCGACGCGAGTACGGACACAACACTTATAGTTCTTACAAACGAAAAAGGAATTCAAAATTTACCTTTTTATCCGACCGGTTTCGAGCATGATGCAGCTTATCGACGCACAGTGGCCGAAAGCCGGTCATAATCTATAAAATTTGGGTCTTTATTTTTGGCATTGTATATTTTTCTTAGGTTTCTCATATATTGAATTACATTTTCTCCAAATTTCGTGCGGATTGGATGAGTTTTCGATTTTTGGCAGCACTTTGAACATTCCTGTGTCGTACAATTTTGGTGATTTTCATATCTGAAAACCACAATATTTAGGTTTGCTTGATATGCCTGTAACTCTTTCAATTTTCAACCGATTTGAGCAAACAAAGCTTCAATTTGAAGGAAAATGATTGAAGTTTATTTTTCATACCAATACATTTGTTAAAATGGCTCCAAACTATTTTAAATTATTCGTAATATATGCTTAAAAATTACAATTAACCTACATTTCTTTACAAATGTTCACTATACAACCTGGTGAAACAGTACGAAAAGGTGGGATAGTGTGAATTATATAGGAAATTATCTCTACTTTCCGAATTGCTAGGCCCCATTTTGCGCATCGTTGCGCAAATATGCTAAAAAATGATTTTAATTTGTTCGGCCGTTGGTGGATATGGAGACGCATGGTGATCAACATCATCATCATGTTCATCAAAGATTAATAAATCCCGAACTTCTTTTGGCAAATCGATTTTCGGTTTCGGCTTGTTGTGTCTGTAGCTAGACACAACCGGATCCGATGCAACCAACAATCCACGAAACACGTCTCCGTTTGTCCTTTCACGTGATCCTTTCCAAGCATTACTTGCGCGCGTTCGTCGAATCTCCTTATTCATACTTTCTTGGGCTTCTTCTGAGAGCTTTCCGATGGGAATCGAAGAGCGATCGATAATGTCACTTCCGTGGATCAACAGTTTGTGAACCGTTGTAGGCATGTGAAACCAGCCATATAGCTTCACGTAATAAAAAGCGGTTTCTGTAGCATAAGATTTGAATTTCGAAACATTAATCCTTTTACCACTAGAAATGGCTGTTAGTAGCGTTCGAAATCGGACTTTGAAATCCAAATCAATGCCCGTAATTTCAGAAGAGACTTCCGCATTGGCAAAAAATCGCCTTGCCGTGTTGCCGTTGTTACCTGTGCCGAGACCAGAACGTGGCTTGTCCACGTGTAGGCCCAGTCTGCTGAAAAACTCCTTTTGAATGCGTTGTTTGGTGCTGTTGAACAGCTCAATATGAGCCGTTTTCACCCATTTGCAGAATTCCAGCCTATATGCAATATGCAGCAAACACTCAAAACATCTCATCAAACAATGTAGACTGCTCAAGCCATGATCCAGAAAATCACTGTTCACAGATTTCTTCAACATTTTTTCAACGTCATTAAATTCTGCGGATGTTGATTTTCAAAGATAACACCTTTGCGCAGATGATGTGTTTGTTATGGCGTTTATAGTTTTACCATCAACCATACTCATAACAAGTTCAAATTTGACGTTAAGTTCTCTACCGTTAACATTTACAATAAAAGGCTGTAACTTTGAAATTGCATTTTCATCCGGTCGTATTCTTGACAGGTCGTATCGACAGTTTCCTTTGCCAGTTGTAGAGAAACTGGTCTACAATACCGAGTCGATGATGGAAACAAGTTTTCCCAAATGACAATTTCCCCTTGAAACAGTTTTAGTGGAACAAGTGATGTCAAAATTACGTTTGCGTCTGAGTTTTCCAAACTTTTAAATGTTTGATTGTACTCACTTAGCGTAGTTCCATCCATCCCCCATTTCAGAACAAGCCGCAAATCGTCATTAGGTAGATTAGTAAAATTAAACTGCACAAGACTTATTAATCTTGAAACAGTATGATTTAAAAGTTGCTGTAAATCAATTCTGCAAAGACCTTCTGAAATTTCGAAGTACTGATCTGGAGGATAGTACTTCTTTTTAGCAGCAGAGATTGAGTCATATGGTGGGTATATGGTTTTTGCAGGCTCTCTTACGATGTTGTAGCTACGCTTAGATAGCTTTGCATCAACAAATACAGCTAAAGCTTGTTCATCAGATAGCCTTTGCGTAGAGACACCAGACTTCAGAATGCCTGCAACTTCCTTCTGCCCATCAGCACGCATAGCCACCTCAGTAGCAAACTTCAACTCACCTATTATAAAGTTATAAAGAAAAAAAAAACATTTAAGTTAAAGAGAAAAAGAATACAAAGTAAGAGCAATAAGAACGTACTAAAGCTACATGTACGACGCAATTCTTCCGTTCTTCGACGCTTACTTCGGTTGCTGCAATCACCGAATTCTTTTGAAGGTCGACCACCTTGATTGACATTTGCTTCTGATGTTGATGAACTAGGTCCAGAAAGTACAAAAAAAATCGTCGAGCCAATCACCATTTTCCTTTAAAAGCGATCCTTTTTCCGTTGTGATTTACTCCATCGACGCAAGAACTCTCGAAAGAATATTGATATTTGCTTCTCATATTCTTCATGAATGGTTCCTCCTACAAATCTTTCTATGTAGTTTTCAATAGCAGTACGTTTATCGTTCGAACTGGCTATATCAAGAACCGGATCCAATATATTTTTTCTTTTTAAGAAAATTTCTAATTAAATAAAAAACGAAAGCTTAAACACATTTAATGACATAGGAGAAAAAATATTGATTACCGATTGGTGTCGAGCACATCTTTGATGAGAAAGAAAACTTGTATTTTTTTTTAAATTGACTTCCGTCCGATTAAGTGCACCGGACCTTTTCAACTTTGTACAATTTCAAAGTTCATACACAAAATGCAAGTATTGGTGTTGGAACGAGCCTGTCGAATCCAATGAGCATTTATACAGGGTGAGGAAGAAGATTAACTGCAAGCGTATTAGTAGACCGCAAAAATTTAGTGATGTAATTATTTGCATGGGCGCTTATGGGAGCTCGCTTGTATGTAGTTGTGACACATCTTGTATAACGAGCTTCTCTTTCTCCGTGGCTGTTTGCCATTCGGGACTACGAAGGTGCTGATGTTTGCGTGAAGTTTGCGTGCAGAGTTGCCATATATATATAGATTTATCTGTATTATACACCCCCCCTTCAAACTATATGCAATTAATTTCAACTTACTAGATAACCCTTCTTTTGTAGCAATACAATTGACGGTTTAATTTTTTTTTCATATTGCTAAATCTGTTGCGTATGCATTTCCTACTACCCACCTCCAACCTAGAGAACAATAAATAAAATAAACTCAACCCACTCCTCCCCCACCCCTTATGCTCTAGAGTGTAGACTTAAAATGAATAAACAATTTATGACTGACTTCACACACTTAATAGTCCACTGGCTGACGAGTTGTAGACCTTTTAAAAGCGCGTATTTTGATATATTAACTTTGCCACTTACTTTAACCAATCAATAGTTATTGAAGTTTTTCTTCTTAAACCATTCCAGATTCAAATGTAATTTTCTCAAGATACAGAAATAACATATCTCTAGTTTTCACATATGTTAAACAATATAAATTGTCCTTTCAAATGACGTCTTTTATTTTTTTTTTTGTATTTGCCCCAATCATGAAAATCAACATTTAAAAAGGGCGTATTTTTTAAGAAAAACTTCAATAACTATTGATTTATTGAAGCTAGCGGCAAAATTTGTATACCAAAGTACGCGTCTTAAAAAGTTCTAAAACTCGTTATAACACAACTTTACAGTGGGAATTGAAGTAAAAAAGTTAGGGCAAAAAAATCAATTTTTTATGGTACACCCTAAGTTGATGAGAAAAAATTACTCTTAATCGGTCAATTTTTAAGGTACAAAAAAAATTGTTTATAAAAATTCCATGAAATTGTTCGCGCTACAATTTTGCCAAAGAATGTAAACGTCTATTTCTGCAAATAAAAAAAGTTAGTTTTTGTATTTCCGTGAAAATGGGGACCACCCTAATTTTAATCAACATCAAAAAATGGGCCTTGATAATACAAACCATATTGTAGAATATTACTTTGCTGTAAAGTTTTAAGTTTAGGCGCTGGGAGCATGTTTCCTCGTAAATTCGTGATCTGGACCATAGTGCAATGTACACCGCCGGGCAATTTTTACACGGGATTTCATAAATACCCGACATTTCGTCCTTCGGAATCTTATCTTTGAGGGCACATAGAATGTCTTTCAGCGTGTTGTTGCTTTTGTAGACCGCCTGAAAACCATGATCCTTCACAATATTCTGAATGGCGTTAGTAACCTTAGGGTAGAACGGTAAACTAATCCTTTGGTTCTCGGATTTTTCTGGCTCAAGTGTAGTCGCGTCTTGTCGATGTTTTTTGCGTTCGTGTTTTCGGATGATTTTGTTGACAAATTCTCTATCATACCCATTTAGTTCAGCGGCCTCGTGGATTTTCACCCTTTCAGTTTTGAACTCTTCCTCGAAGTCGCGTTTCCGTTGAGTTGAATAATGAGCATAAGCAGAAACATAATAGATCGCAATTACTGTATTTGTTTTTGTATTTGTGTATCTATTCGTATATATTTATTTGTATACAACCTTTTAAACAGGACACTGTAATCTTCTAAAGGTTTTTCACATGTTATATGTTTATATTGGAAAATATACATAACATCAGTCAAAAAGTGCTTCTCGAAAAAAAATATTTATTTATTTCTTTACTTGTCTTCGAAAATATCGTACAGACAGATACAACTTGTTCAAACGATGCGTCTAACAACCAACCTACCAAACTACCGAAAGCTCTGGTTTAAACTCAATCAATGTTCCGCACAAAAATACTCGGAACTACGGTTCTACTGATGATATTGAAGCATTTTATGTTGTTAAATTGAATTATAAACGTACCTCTCAGGTTTTGGAAGTTTTCGCTATACAATTTAGCCTTCAGTTCTTCCATATTCTACGCGTTTTTGTGGACTAGATTTTGACCCATTTATTATTAATTTTTCGCACGGCGCAGTCTAAGCGACCCAGGAGAATGCTAAAATAGATTTTTTACCCTTTAATAGGTAGAAAAAAACTCATGTCTTGGTCTCTTAGTAAAAATAAAAACAGGGTAGTTAGCATGCATTATTTTGATTTTAAAAGTACCCATTTTTTGACAGCATCATACACTATAAAATGAGTACAATTATGGTACCCTTTAATGGGTACTGGCAGCACAATAAGCTCAGTGCCTCAGTGGTTGAGTGTCATAAGCTCCCATGGGTGCGACATGGATGATTTGCAGGAATACGATTCATCCTTACCACCAAATAATGAGGTTTCTCATAAAATCACCCGTTCACGAGCCTATCCAGCTTATTCATCTGGACTGTGTGTTGTCTATTTTTAGCTCAAAACAAAACCTGTAAATGTTTATCATATCAGTGATGATCTGGAAACGATCCTCGGCCGTGACAGAAATTAGGAATGTTAGACCCAATAAACATCGGGTAAACGTGTCCAACCTAAAACAGGCTAACGAGATTGCTATACCTCAGTTCTTTACACTCGAGTATAGAGTGCTCAGGGTATTGAAATCGAAGGTGTGGTCACCGAAACGATTTTGACCCCTGAGATCCTGATGAAGCAGGTGGTTAGTCGTCTCCAGGCGTTTTCCAGGGAAAGAAACTAGATGTAAGAAAACTAGGCACAGTATTGATCAAAGAAGTTTATCCCTTCAGATTAGTTTGGGAATGTTCATTTTTGAAAATCTCAGAACCACCCCTCCCCCCTCGTAGACTTTTCTCCATATATTTTTTTGAAATGTTGTATGGAGCGTAGACTTTGGTCAAACTCTCCCCTCCTCCCAGAAAATTCTACGTGGCTTATGAACAGTCTCTTCAATACGTCGAGTTAGGAAAACTTCGTACCTCGATTTTTGCAAAAAAAAAATGCAAGCAGATTGCGGGAAGAAACACGTTGACACCAAAATGTGCTTTTTTCAAGGGAACTCCTCCTCATGCTCTCTCGTCATTCCCGGCGTACAAACAACGCATGTTCCAGGCAATCTTTCGCAGAAATGGTATAAAAAGCCTCACCATCACCTAATGCCAACACAAATCCGACGATGACGAGTCTGACTTTGAGTTAGCAGCAAAGGAAACATCGATCAGTTTTCCGGAAGGTGATTCACGGAAGCGAAGACGTGTTCGCCCACAGAAAGTAGCTGAGCAGGAGCTTAAAACCAGCTTGTCCATTTCAAAAATAGATTAAAAAAAGGAAAATCCAATTCCTCTTGGAATTGGACCCAGGACCTCCCATCACTTCCGGGGACATTTAAAACCCCTGTTGCTCCGATTTCACCAACAGATGCTCCTTTTTAACTTTAACTCTTAAAGCTGTTTGATGCCATTGTTGAAGGTATCTTCAAGTACCTCGAATATTCTGACAGTTCTGGCAATGCTTCCCACGGTGAAAAGTTTGCAGCATTCATTTCCTTCGGCGAATCTTTTCCTGATTTGACCTACCCCGCATTGGGATGTGTGGCAAAGTGTGTCCGTTTGCTTTGAAATACTTCCTAACAAAAGCTCGACGCTCGATTTCAAAACTACATCTATTCAATATTCAAAAACCTGCCGAGCTCTGTCGGACCTATGGATACTTTCTCTTTACATCTTTGGTTCTAGCAGAAATTGCTGTTCACTCCTAGGGTTGCATGTTGATAAGAAGGATATTTCCAATGTTCACACATTATAACTGATTAAAGGGCGAGAAATTATTGCGATACATTCAACAGGGCATAACTTTTTTACCATTGGGTAAAAATCAACCAAATTTTGCACACTTTCTCATTGATGTGTATTGTTTACATGCTGTCAAACTCGAAGTCGTGTTTTTCGATTCAACGAAAATGGAGGTGAACCAACGCGAGTCGAGAGAACAAATTCTTTCCAAACACCTGGAATTTCCTGACCTGTCGCACCGGCAGTTGGGAAAAATGTTGAACATTTACCATTCAGCCGTCTCCAGAGTGTTGAAGCGGTTCCAGGAGCGGTTGACGTT
Source organism: Aedes japonicus (assembly GCA_034211315.2). NCBI lineage: Eukaryota > Metazoa > Arthropoda > Insecta > Diptera > Culicidae > Aedes > Aedes japonicus. Next base: position 89,191 of record JASCZW010001305.1, on the reverse strand, counting down.
GGACCACGGCAAAAGAGCTGGAAGAAAACCGGGACCGGAGAACAAAAAGACGGAGGGAAAGGTGAAGCGGATGATTAAAGCAAATCCCAACGTCTCAAGCCGTGATTTGGCTAAAAAGATCGGCATGTCGCAGAGCTACGTCCAGAATGCAAAGAAGAGAGCTGGACTACATACATACAAGGTACAGAACTTCCCAAACCGCGATGAGCGGCAACAATCGACGGCTAAAACTCGGGCACGGAAGCTCTACGAGAAGATGCTGACAAAATATGGCTGCTATGTGATGGACGACGAAACGTATATAAAAGCCGATTTTAAGCATATTCCGGGGTTGGAGTTTTTCACCGGCAAGAGCAAGTTCTATGTGGACGACAAATTTAAGAAAAAGAAAATGTCGAAGTTCGCCTCCAAATATCTCATTTGGCAGGCCATCTGCTCTTGCGGACTGAGCAGTGAGCCTTTCGTGACAAAAGGCACAGTAAATGGCGAGATCTACAAATCTGAGTGCCTCGAGAAGCGCCTTTTACCGTTCTTGCAGCAGCACGACGAAGCTCCGCTATTTTGACCAGATTTGGCATCATGCCACTATTCTAAAAATGTCCTGGAGTGGTATGAGGCCAATTCTGTCCATTTTGTTCCAAAGGACATGAATCCGCCAAACTGTCCGGAGCTGCGCCCGGTTGAGCAGTACTGGGCAATGATGAAGCGGGAACTTCGGAAGAGCAAGAAGATAGTCAAAGACGAGAAGGACATGTTAAGAAAATGAAAAAAAAAACTGAGAAACTGGTACCGGATGACACTGTAAAGACTTTGATGGAGGGCATCAAGCGAAAATGCGTTCAATTTTACACTCAAGGCTCCATCGATTAACTTTTCTTTTGATTTTTGAAGTAAATATATGTATAAAACTACCCTAAAATTTTGGTTTGATTCTAAACATTATAAGAAAATTGGCATGACATTTTCGGTGTCGCAATAATTTCGTGTTCGCCCTTTATCATATTTCTAATAATATTTTCTGTAGGAAACTTACGTTAAGTGTCTCTTTTTGTGTGTATCAGTAATGGTTAGCTCTAAGATCGGTGGTGGGATGGCTAAAGGGGTTTTAAATATATTTTAGGTTTAGTTTAACATTATTTCAATACAAATTTAATGATAATAACTTTAGAAGAAGTGGAAGCAAAATCTTTCAAAAGAGGATAACCTAGAATTTTAAGACCTTGATGTTTGAGGAAGTTTCAACCCTAGAGTAAACAGTTTACTCACTTTTGTTACGAATATTAATTGTTGGAATATATTTGATCTTTAGTCGAATTTAATAGAAAATATTTTAAATTATTTTATTTAGCAAATTTCTTAAAACTTTTTCAAGAACACGTTCTATCGCTTCTGGTACAATAACTATTTATTCTGGATATCTCTCACAATAACTGTTTGTGCTGGCTTTGTTTTTGATACCTACTGACGTTCTGTCCCATGCAACGCATGAGAGTCCGTTCTCGTGGCCAAGGTAGTGGTGACGTTGTTACATACCATTGCTACTGCTGCTGAAGCAACGAGACAATGTGACATTATCCGATGAACTGACAGTTGCACCGATGTCCAATACAGCAAGCTTCACGGTCGGTCTCTCTAGGACTCTAGTTGCTGTCTGCACTACAGGAAGACGAACCTCTGCATCCTTGGACCGGATTGCACGAACCAGCCGACCTTTCGGCCAGCAGTTCCTCGGTTGCGGTTCGCCTTAAGCGATGACGATGTCTCATTCCCTTACAGACGTTCCCACGCTCCGCCAAAATGCGGAGAGGCAGGTGGTTTGAACGACCACTTGGTATCGGTCGTAACGAAATTCTTCATCAACTTCTCCTGGTTCACCTGCTGCAGCGATTCCTTTAACTCCCGACTGGCTCCGATGAAGTTAGTGCCGCGATCACTTACTATCTCCAGAAGGGCTTCTATTCTGGCGATGAAGTTCCGGATGACAAGAATGCACGAGTTCGTTGTGAGACTATGGGCTATCTCCAGATGTATTGCTCGTACAGTGAGGCAAGTGATCAGGACTCCCCACAGTTCTTAGGTTCTCCGACCAACAACTACATTCATCGGCCCGATATATGAGAACGGACGGCAAAACGTTTTCAATCGTGTCGGTGGAAGAGCGGACACTTAGAGAGCATAGGGCATGGCGATTTTTGCAGTGTTGACATCGTGCTCTCACACGATTGTATGTTTCTCAGAGCTGGGATACGTAGAATCTGTGCCGAATTTCGTTGAGCGCAGTTGGTGATTCGAATGACCGTACTGCGGATGGACGCTGGCAATGATAAGGTCTGTAACCGGATCGACATTGGGCAACAATATCGGGCGCTTTGTATACTCTTCAACCAGATTGCAGGCGTCTACATAGCAGTCCAACTTCATCCAATAATCCGTACAGCGGGCTACTTTTCGGCAACAAGTTTATCCATGGAACAGGATTCGGTTTCTTCAGCAAACCGATCGCAAACTAAACGGATTTTTTAATAGGAATAGTTCACCATGGCTACCCTTTGTGCCACGAGAAACTTCCGTAATAAGCGATTGTATACGTTTGTCAGTTAGGCCCCAATGAAAAATCTTTGTCGAATTAATTTACTATAATTGGCAAGGGACAAGCCTTTTTACACCGCATTTATGCGTGGTCACGCACACCAGCAGTTCATCTAGTGATAGAGGCTATCCGTTCCATTCCATCGGCTGTAATGGTTCATCGCATCACACTCGTTGCCCCCCACTTCTCACCGGTAGAGGCAGCCACACACATTCATCACCCAACAGCAGCTGCAGCTCAATAATACATATTAGATAAGGGTTTTGTTTTTATCTTTCTCCCCTGAATAGATTGTGTTTTGTGTTTGAGTTTGTGTTTAGTTTAATCTCTGTTGTATTGTACGCGTGTGATTTTGTAATTGCCTCAGTTGTTGAGCGTCATAAGCCCCACGGCACAGTGATCGAAAAAGCCTTTTTTCACGGTGAAATAAAGGGCGATACGGTCAAAATTTGGTCAATATCAACTTGACGTATTTCTTTCAATTTTGCATTTAAAAAACCTGAACACCCCTCATTTTGAAGGTGTGTGTGTGTAGAATGTTGCTCCTATTTTGATTTTGGAATTCACTCTTCAGTTGTCAAAATGCCGTCCAAGCAAGAAGAGCAGCGTATCAAAATTTTGCTCGCGCATCGCGAAAATCCGAGCTACTCGCACGCAAAGTTGGCAAAATCGCTAAAAGTTGCCAAATCAACCGTTACAAATGTAATTAAAGTGTTTGGGGAACGTTTGTCAACAGCCAGGAAGTCTGGATCGGGGGGAAATCGAAAACCGGAAGCCGCTGAGACGACAAAGAGAGTTGCCGGTAGTTTCAAGCGAAACCCTAAACCTATCTCTCCGAGATGCCGCAAATAAGCTGGGTGTATCGTCTACAACCGTGCATCGAGCCAAAAAACGAGCCGGACTATCGACTTACAAGAAGGTAGTGACTCCAAATCGCGATGATAAACAAAATACGACGGCCAAAGCGCGATCCCGGAGGCTGTACACGACGATGCTGACGAAGTTTGACTGCGTGGTAATGGACGACGAAACCTACGTCAAAGCCGACTACAAGCAGCTTCCGGGACAGGAGTTTTATACCGACAAAAGGAAGGGGAAAGGTAGCAGATATTTTCAAGCACACGAAACTGTCAAAGTTCGCAAAGAAATATCTGGTTTGGCAAGCCATCTGTACCTGTGGCTTGAAAAGCAGCATTTTCATAGCTTTCGGGACTGTCAGCCAAGAAATTTACGTGAAAGAGTGTTTGAATAAACGTCTGCTGCCTTTCCTGAAGAAACACGGTTGTTCCGTACTGTTTTGGTCGGATTTAGCATCTTGCCATTACGGTAAAAAGGCCATGGAGTGGTACGCCACCAACAACGTGCAGGTGGTTCCCAAGGACAAGAACCCTCCCAACACGCCAGAGCTCCGCCTCAATTGAGAAATGCTGGGCTATTGTCAAGCGGAACCTAAAGAAGACCAAAAAAACTGCTAAGGACGAGCAGCAGTTCAAGGCAAACTGGCTTTCTGCGGCGAAGAAGGTGGACAAGGTGGCTGTACAAAATCTGATGGCAGGGGTCAAGCGTAAGGCCCGGCAATTCGGATTTGGAAAAGCGGAAGCCTAACTGAATATTTTTCCTGAATTTTATACTAATTGAACTTGAAAAAGAAATTTAATTTGATTTTTTAAATAAACGATTTCACCGATTTACACGCGTTTTCCCTTGACCAAATTTTGACCGTATCACCCTTTAAATAACTCCTAACAGGTACGTTTCCGAAACAAGATGTCTTGTTCAAAATTCTACTTAAAAAAGTTATCCATTTTGTGGTGATAACTTTGAGGTTCCAAACTTTACCGCTAGGGCGGCGCTGTTGCTAACTTTTGAACGAAACACAATAGAATGATCATGTCAAAGGCAAGATTGTAGGGAATTAAATTCCAAACAAGTTTGCCCAAATTACCTTTTTTCTAGCTCTTCATTCGACCATGTAAGAGCTATTTTTCTGCTTTAAATCAGAGTGTCTCTAAAAAATGATTTGTTTTTATTATGACTGTTTTGTTTCTATCTTGAGAAAAAGTGATCTCTGAAGAAAATATATAAAAATATATACGATATTGCGCATATTTTTGCTCAAAACAAGTTTTAACTCGACCGGTAATCAATCAAATGGAAACAAATTAGACAGGTAGAGGTTTCTGAAAGGTGAGGGGGGGGGGCTCACATACGAATGAAACACAAATTTCAGCCTAACTCGAGGGCTTATCAAGCAAATGGAACCAGCAAATGAAAGCAAGAAATGTTTCAATGGTGGTTTAAAACCCCTCCGCCCTCGACAGGAAGGGGAGGGGGCTTGCATACAAATTTCTCAACACAAATTTCTGCATGCTTCTAGAAGTAATTTAGCAAATGGAATTAAATTTGGAAAAGAAGGGGCTCCCATACAAATGAAATACAAATTTCTGCAGAACTCGAAAAAAAATCAAGCAAATGGAACCAAATTTAGCAGGTGAAGGTTTATGAACGGAAAAAATGTTTATAAGTAGACTTGAGACGACTCTCCTTTCTTAAAGGGGGGCTTTCATACAAACGAAATACAAATTTCTGCATAAGTCGAGAGCTAATTAAGCAAATGAAACCAAATTTGGTATGTGGAAGTTTTTGAAGGCAAGAGATGTTTTCATGGGGGTTTGAGACCCCTGTTGATTCTAGAAAGGGGGGCTCCCATGCAAACGAAAAACAAGTTTTTCCGTACTAATCAAGTAAAAGCAACCAAATTTAGCATAGGTGAGTTTGTGGAGGCAAGAAATGTTTTTATGGTTATTCGAGACTCCTCCTCCTTTTGAAAAGGGGGGCTCCCATACAAATGAAATACAAATTACAATCAAACATGAGAACTATGCCAACTGATATGCAAAATTGTATGCAGGGGTTTTTGGGCCGTGAAAGGTTCTTATGGTTCTTATGGCTCGAGACCCCCACTCCCTCTGGAAAGAGGGTCTCCCATACAAATGAAACACAAAGTAATGCATAGCTCGAGAACCAATCAGGCAAATGGAATGAAATTTGGCATATGGGGGTTTTGGACGCAGGATTTTTTTTCTATAAACAATAATTGAAACAAAAAAAGCACAAAATGTGTATTTCTCTGGTAAGCAGCATGTTTTGATAGAAATTTGAATCCCTTCTTAGAGAAGAATGGGGAATGCTTGAGCATAATGCACTCTCAGTGCTACATTATGCACAAGAAGTTAATCTAAGGTTATGCCAGACAATATTACGTTCAAACTGACAGTATACGGCTTAGTTTGAAGATACATGTTTTGCACTAACTATGAAACTAACGATCCAAGGGTGAATTAAAAACACAAACCCTCGTTTTTTTGTATAAATTACACACATTAGCACATTTCCACATTAAAAAATATTTTTACAAAATTCATTCAAAAAAAATATGAACGCGCCAGTTCTATTAAATTTTGCACCGGGTTCAGCTAGTCAAGAATAAAAACCTTTGATCAATATTATGTCTCTTCTTGTTTAACGTGAATAATAAACTAGAGTGTAAAAATCAACGATGTAGTCATTTGAAGCAGTTCATTTAAAATTCAGTTCAGAAATTATTACAAGATGAGATTTCCAAGTCGTGTAAATTTAATAACACGTGGGATTTTAAAGCTATTTGCATGCTCTTTTAGGTGCATGATAAAAGATTGAAAATAACAAAATAATTTTAACTGTCTGGACCATTCCCGGATTTTTTTTCAGAAAATTTAGAATACACAGATAAAAAGAAACATTGAATTTTCTGCGTTATCTAATGCACATAAAGGGAATGCTAGATTTGGCAGAAAATAATGGGATATTTCATGTGAATTTAAGCTAGATAACGCCTAAATCTAGCCAGTTGTATGAAAGATTGCAAACAATATCGTTGTTTACGCTACTTTGGCTAAGAATTACACGAGGGGAAATTTTACGCGCTTGTAAAAATTAATATATTTTTTTCTGTGTACAAGTATATCTAATAACAAAATTAATTTCTACACTTGTGTACTAATTTTTCTGAGACTGGATGGGCCCAATCTTTTCGGATCGAGTTTTTAGCCCAAGGACCGAGAATTTTGTACTCATCTGATATGCTAGTCCTAATTTTTGAAAAAAAAAAAAAAAAGCGTTGAATGTTCAGGAAACTTTGGTTAGCCACTTTCCACTAAATATACTAAGCAATGCAAAGATGCCAGTCCCAGATCCAGAACTTATGTCTGCTTATGTGTAACTTATCCATCGCAAGACAGATTCTTTCCTCAACAGGACACAAAAGCCTCAAATGCAACCGCACGGTAACATGTCCACGCATTTGTTTCCTTATTAGTACAGAACTGGAACAAGGAACAACCAACAGGAAGCAGCCCCACCCCAGCAGCCAAACTGCACACATCGTGCGCTGCATCGCAATCATCCATGGTCCGTGTAGCCTTTTGTATAGCCAAGTCCAAAATTTGTATTCAGTCCAACATTGAAAAATTGCATCATCCGTCCGTTCGTTTTTCGTTTAGCTATGTATGGTTGAGGGTGTATGTAGTTGTGCTGATGCACGGATCTCTGTACGGCATGCATTCCGAAAAGGGCAACAGGACTACATTTGTATGATACGCGAGTGAACGCGCTTGCGATATTCAAATGATAATGAGCTCGTAGAACCGCATGGATCTACATTCAGATATGTTGGCATCGTTGCTCAGCAGGAGAAAGGCCACGGAACGTACGCTTGCGGAAAATTAACTGAGTGAATCATAACGCTAGGGGAGGTTTGGTCGAGCGGGTGATGGTAGTGAAAAGCATTTCCTTTATCAGCTCCCGAGCCAAGTGCATTTATGCATTTCTCTTTGACAGTTTTGTGGCATCATAAAAATAATTTCATGTGCGGTTGTTTTTTATTATACCAACAGCGAATTCTGTGCGGCTGCTGCGTGGGTGAAATATTCAAACACAATCTGGTTTGCAACACAACAACCCCCTGCACCGCTTCAATCAACAAAGGACGAATGGCGAGTCATAAAATGGTGCAATGTGAATAAATGATTCCGCTCTACCCAGTAGGTGACACTGAGTCCGTTTATCGGTGGACAGATAATACCACTGCTCCAAATCCCGTTAGGCTTCTATTTTGAATGATTTATTCGGTGCTATAAAGCACATTAGCATGGATGGGGAATAATTTAATTTCCTCTATTTATTTAATTATCCAGTTAATTAGTATAGTCATCGAGTTGCAATGGACATCTAAGTCCCAAATGCCAGTAGAGGTGTGACCTACCATACGTTACTGTCGTTATTTTGAGTCTATTTTGAAATTATATTCCAGTTTGTATTATAAAGAATTGTGATTGCAGAGTGGACTAAAATCAATTTGAAATTTAAATTTAGATGAATTATGGGTAACTCGCATGCAACAGCACAAACAATAATTGAATAGGTAAAGGTGTTGGCCAAATAAATGATGGGAACAGCAAGCACCAAGCGGCAATATTTTTTGGTGCAATTTAATTTCCGAAAGAGAAACATAGAAAGTACTAATTCATCCTACCACGATCTGGGTTTCCCTTGCAATTGCTCACTAACACGAAGGTAGACCACTTTTTATGCAAACTATATGGAAAAAGCATTTTATTAAATTTAGTATGCAATGTGATATTTACATTTATAAAGAGGTTTCATTTTGGTTTTCTATAAATTGCTGACTGCAAGCAGAATAGCGTGTATTGTTTATTCTACAGAAATATTACTAATGTAACTAATGATATTACTTTGGAAGCTCTTCTCGTTAGATTATTTCATTCAATGGATTTTGATTGAAACAATAACAACAACATGGACAGTCTTACAGGGTGGCAAGGTTGCCTGTCAGTGCTTTTCGCCTTAGTGTATTTCTTGTACGGTAATATGAGGCATCATATTAGAGTCCGATTCAAAGTAAAACTTGACGTATTCAAGTGATCATAACTCAAGAACTAAACAATATACACGGTTGATCAAAACGTCTAACAGAAGGGTATTTATTCAGCTTTCACCGTTTCACCGTTTTGAACGAACTGTCGTACTTTACTTGTGATTGATGCCATCATGATCCGCACAGTCGCTGGTGACACTGCACTATGGTCCAGATCACGAATTTACGAGGAAACATGCTCCCAGTGCCTAAACTTGAAACTTTACAGCAAAGTGGTGTTGTACAACATGGTTTGTATCATCAAAGCCCAGTTTTTGATGTTGATAAAAATTAGGGTGGTCCTCATTTTCATGTAAATACAAAAACTAACTTTTTTGTTTGCAGAAATAAACATTTACACTCTTTTAAATATAATTTTTTTTTACCTTAAAAGTTAATCGATTTAGAGATATTTTCCCTCATCAACTTAGGGTGTACCATAAAAAAAGTTTTTCTGTCCTAACTTTTTTATTTAAATTTTTATCGTTAAGTAAAGTTATGACGAGTTGTAGAACATTGAAAAACACGTATTTGAATATATTAATTTTGCCGCTAGCTTCAACCAATCAATATTTATTGAAGTTTTTCTTCTAAAACTATCCCAGATTCAAATGTAATTTTCTCAAGATACAGAAATACAATATCTCTAGTTAAACAATATAAGTTGCTCTTTCAAATGACGTTTTAAATTGTTTTTTTTTTTTGTGTTTGCCCCAATCTTAAAAATCAACATTTTAAAAGGGCGTATTTTTTTTATAAAAACTTCAATAACTATTGATAAATTGAAGCAAATGGCAAAGTTTGTAAACCTAACTACGCGTCTTTAAAAGTTCTAAAACTCGTCGTCGGAACACAACTTAACAGTGGGAATTGAAATAAAAAAGTAAGGGCAAAAAAACAACTTTTTTATGGTACACCCTAAGTTGATGAGGGAAAATTTCTCTAAGTCGTTCAATTTTTAAGCTACAAAAAAGTGTATATATGAAAAGTCCCTGAAATATTTTGCGCTACAACTTTGCTTAAGAGTGTAAATGGCTAATTTTGCAAACAAAAAACTTAGTTTCTGTATTTCCGTGAAAATGAGGACCATCCTAACTTTAATCAACATAAAAAAATGGACCTTGATGATACAAACCATGTTGTAGAACACCACTTTGCTGTAAAGTTTCAAGTATAAGCGCTGGGAGCATGTTTCCTCGTAAATTCTTGATCTGGACCATTGTGCACTGAATGTACAGGCGAACTTATTCCACTTTAAACGCATTTGTTGTGCATTTGTCACTTCTTCAACGCATCCTCGATGTATTCGCTTGACAATTGCCCAATATTCTTCGATCGGTCTGAACTCAGGGCAATTTGGAGGAATGATCTCTTTGGCGATGAAATTAACATTGTTTGCAGCATACCATTTTAGTACCTTCTTAGAGTAGTGGCAGCCGGCTAGATCCGGCCAAAACACAACTTTGGACTAGTGTTGCCGAATGAGGCGTTAAATTCGATTTTTTATACTCTTTTTAATGAAAACCTTCGACTTTATTGTGTGAGATATGATGAAAATCTTGGTTTTAAGGCCACAACTGCAGATTACTTACCAAATCATTAGTTTCTGAGCAAATTTGTCAGCAAAAATAAATTTACACCTGAAAAGGAGATCCCACGACCAGTTGCCAGGTAATATTTCCATCCGGGGATTTGTTTATTACCCATTTTGACACATGTTTCGTCATTCATTAAAACACAGCCACCAAATTTCGTTAAAATTCGATCGTATAGTAATCGTACTAGCCTGTTGACCACTAAATTTTGTTTCAAGAAGCGATTGATATGTTTACTGACACAAAAAGACTTATATCCTTCTCTTGAAAGGATGTTACGCACCGTGGCAAATTTGGAATCGTATTACTTTGCCAAATCACGTATGGAGACACCTGGGTTGCCATTCACGTACCTCAACCCCTTTCTCCTTAGCTCTTTGTCCCTAGTGCCACTTTTATGATAGATGCACTGTGCTGTATCCACACTCAGAGTATACTTGTAACGTTTGGTTACAAGACACACCGTTGACTTTGGGAATTTTAACACTTTTGATATTTTTGAGGCAGACCACGAAGGATTTTCTAGATGTTTGTGCACAATTGATTTTCTTTTTTCAAGTTCCATGATCCGTAATTTCGGTTTCAATCAATCAAGAATAACTTTTCACCAATTTTTTCGTCAATGAAACATCAACAAATGCCTTTCAAACGTTTTGTGTTCCAACCACCAGGGACGCGGTGGTGTATTAAACCATGCGCACAGATTTACTTTGAATCGAGCTTTAGACTTTCCTTAAAACGGTGTTTCTTCTCGTTTTCGTGTTCGTGGAACTGCATAAATAAATTATCATTTCACTTCTACTACTTTACAGATTTTCTACGTAGGGAAGCGGAACCTATCTTGAGCTCAATAAGCAGACCTCCAGTGGAAATCAGTGAATATGCACTGAATACCGAGCACTGAGTACACAAGTTATTCACAATTTATTCGTACACTTAGCGTTAATCGTTTAGCAACACATAAAACATTCGATTCTGAAAATTTTCTTCCAATTTAATACGGAAAAGTTGCTACTGCTATGTGCCTATATTAATAATATCACGAAAAACATAAATCCCATCTGTGTACGTATGTTAATCGTACTGATTATAATCAAGAAAAAAATACAAACAAGTTAACGCTCTTCACTACTACACCCAAAATGAAGTAGATCATTTGACAGCACTTCACGTGTATTGGGAAGCATGCATATAACCAAGCCAAAATGAAAGGGTTTGTTTGTTAATCTTCCATGAGAATATTGACAACAAGACTCACCATAGAATGCTCTATGAATGATTGATAACGCACACTAGTGAAGTGCTATACAGTATGTGAGCAGTGCAACATCAAGCGATTACGTCGATTGTAAACACGGTTCAGAAAAGGTGCAAGCGTATTAAAATTATTGTGAAAACTAATCCCATAGTTTTCTAGTATTTTATCACGTATTCGTAGATGTGACTAGTGTAATAAGTGAAGTGTGATTTTTATGGTTTGTGCAATTACGCAACGAAAATGTGTGAGGATATAGTGCAACTAAAGAGAGAACTTGGAATCTGGCTCGAGTATATTCCCTAGTACGGTTAAATCAATACGACGAATTTGTAGTGCAAAGGTAAGAAAATGTGTTGAAAATCTGACTGCTCATTATTTTTACGAAATTTATTTCTCCGAAACGTTTTTATAGCTTTTAATTATATTCAAGACCTAATTTTATTTGCCAGGATTAAATATTCTTGGAAACTGCGTCCATTTATTGGTGGTATTAAACATCTCTTAACGTTTGAAGTTGGATGACTGCAGAATGTGATGAATATATGTGCTATGGTGAGAATAGGTTCCACTTCCCTACAATAAAGTATTCTCGGGTGTCAAGGTACGAGATGCAGTTTACGGAGCGCCACGGTATATAAATGACACCCGTATTATAAAAGAAATGGGAATTTTCGCTATTGTCGTACAGGTCTGGGCCAAAGGGTCTCAGATTGTTACGAAACTTTGAACGTGCTAAGCGTTCATGGATATATGTTGATTAGCTTCTTCAAAGTAATATTTTATTCCTACATTTGACCAATTTATTTCCAATAGTCTAGAAACTTAAACTTTTTTCTTTGCTTTTGAAAAAGCTGATTTTCAATTGAACAGCAGTTTATCGAAATCCTCGGATACATCAGAAACTTCATTTGGAAACCATGTTCTTATCTTTTTTAAAAATCTGTGAAAATATTACAATACCTATAGAGATGCGATAATTGCTACTAGAAGCTGTCTATCTCTGATAGTTATTCCTTAAAGCTGTGCAGAGCTTGTTTTTTTATTAAATTAATCAATGATCCTACGGATTCTGTTGTGGAAGGTATTTCCTTCGATGAAACCGACGAAGTTGCAGGTGAAGTCTGTTCCTCAATTTTTGCTTCTCCAGAAACTGTCACGGGAATGTTCTCCTCAACGGTATTTGAAAACCTTAAGCGACATTTCGTACATAATTTCATTTTATTCGTTACCCAATCTATGCGTTTGGAACGTAGCTTATCTAAATATGTCTAAGTAGTTGAACGCAAATGAGTTTTTTTAAACTAGATCAAAAGGATTAAAGCAAAATGACTGAGTATTTTACCTACTCCTTGATCAATGGTGATGTAGTGTCCTTGGAAAACTTGTCGGTCTAGCAATGCACTGCACTCTTGAAGTATGATGAAGCCTATCCTTCGAAATAGTGTTACGTGCGTCTTAATAATGAATCACTAGCTAATGTTCGAGGTGAACTAATGATTCCTTTGTTAGTACACGCCCCAATATAGGAATTTGTTTTGTACCTAGACTTTTTGAAGCTCTATACCTAGCGGCTATCTACAACAACATTAACAACAGCAGATAATTTGTCATCTCCATGCGAAGCGCTAGGAACGGACAGTAATTTTATTGCTAGAACGGATAGACATGAAGAGAAAGTGTATTGATAGATCCGTATAGGAAACGGCAGGCTTTGAAAATTGAAAGATGTAAGTTTGAAAACGAACGAACGGTAGTATCCGATCAGGCACATAACCCTTTGTCTTACTCCCCATGCAGGATAGGCAAGGGGGGAAATCCCCCTAGAAGCAAACCTTGATCAAAAGTATTGTGTAGAAGGTCGAAAATCGGGTTAGATCACATCAAAGTCCATAACGAACCAAATCAAAACGACCAACAGAATGCAGCAACAAAATCACGGACACGCAAGTTTTACAGCTGCCGAAAATACTCTGTTGCGTAATGATAAAATGTAATGGTGGATTTTCAGCAGATTCTAGGTCTACAGTTTTTCGTGAGATCGCTCTATAAGTTCGAGAGATACGTTCGATGTCCCAGAGCACCAATGGAAACCAAAGATTTCGAATGGAATGTTTTAGACTTCAATCGCGTATGGAACGTTTTAAAGGTTTCCTACCGTTGCTCAGATCGCACAAGCGCCCTCCAATGTTTAAGCTTAACTTGGCGTCATGCCATTTATCCATAAAGGGGCTGGTATGGTAAATGGAAATAAGATTAACTTCGTACCCAAGGACCTCAATCCTCCAAACATCCCAGAGCTGAAACCAATCGAAAAGTAGTGGGCTATTATGAAGCAAGAAATACTTAATCATCCCTAGACGGTCAAAACAGATCAAGAATTGAAAAAGTATGATTCAATGTTCTAAAACGTGTAGATTCTAATGATGTTGAGAATCTCAAAGAGGGTCGTATGAGAAAAATAAGGCACTTTGGATTTGAAGCGCAAGTTGAACAGAGTGAACATGGCAATCGCAGAAATGTTTGATTTGATACTCTGCCAATTTCTGTGTGTAGCAATTACAACGTGGACAACCTTTACACACGTATGTGTGATGGTTCAATTTGTCCATCACAGCAAACTGTGCATTTAACTGTCATTTTTTCTTTGTTGACCTGTTTGCCCGGATTAAATTATCCTTTTACGAAATTTCATGCATTGAAAATGAAGTGAATATGAAAGTTTTGACTAAGTGATTTTGAAGTGCTTTGTTCTGATGCATGGACAATGTCGGAGTTATTGTTTGTTTTCTTTGCAATGAATCCGGGTTTGACTGATAAAGGGGCGCGCCTTTGAAAAGTGCTGTCACTCACAAAGGGTTTAAATAGCGAAAACTTGCAATAAAACCTGATTCACTGCCAACAAAACAAACAATGACAACTGTAACAACACCGAATACTTCATCATTTCTCAATAGTGATGAAGTAACTCGACATGCACTAAACAAAGGCTACGGGATATACTACAATAGATCAAAGTACTGGTCGCAGTGGTTTATGTCCCAAACAGAGGAGAAAAAAAGTCCTTTGGAATACATCACGCTATTTCAAAGTCCATCGTAGAAGTCCAGGAAGAAGCAGAAAACCTTAAACTCGAAACTGGACCAGAAAGTGCATCACTAATAAGGAAAATCAAAACAATGCCGATGCGGAAACAAATAGGGAACAAGCGTCGGCATGACCCAACATATCCTGAAATGAAAAAACCTGAATACCTTTTAGAAGCAATAAAATTTCCAAACAAAGTCTAGAACAAAATTCCGGATATCGTATTCGCAGTTTTTTATAGAGTAAGAATGCATACATTTACAAAAAGAATTCAAATCCCATATATGCCCACAATATTTACAGCCGTCGTAGGAAAGGATGGAAGCGATGCATACAGGTCGATTAAAGCTGAAAAATTTGGACAAAAAGTGGTGGTATGGCAAGCATTATGTTGCTGCGGTTTGAAGTTTTGTCGATTTTTTGCACTACCGAAACTGTAAATGCGGAAATTTATCAATCTGAGTGTCAGCAGTGTCAATCTACCAAACTGTTCCAGCTTCGAGCAATCAAACGTGAGCAAGGTAAAAAGGGTCTTAAAAAACAGTTTCGAAAATTCAACATGTCAGTATAAAAAATTGCGCTCTTCTTTTTCAACCCGCCTGATGGCTTTAAGGCTTCTTCTGATCACATAATAAAACATTTCTAAATTGAGAGTTACATAAAACTGCTGAATTGAAGAATAAATTTCATCTATTAACCTTTTTTATATTTTTTCCTTTATTTTTTATCTCCCGTCGCAGTCACTCAAACACCTTTTGGATTTTTCCGTAACTTGTCCGGGGGTGAAATTCGTACTCGTGACTTTTGCGGTATGGGGATATGGATGTTAACCACTACGCCGGAGCTGCCCCCTAAAAAATTAACCATTAAGCTGTTCCGAACATTTTATTGGACAAAAGATCATTTTTCAAATCACAAGTGTTTAAAGTGTGTTTTTAAATAAAAGCTTAATTTGATCACTTTTTCAGTAATTCCGAGTCAACTGGATAGCCACCATTATATATAAACCGTAAAGGCTGGTTTACAGCTCGGAAAAAGCATCACGGGATTTGGAAACGGGATTTCGCTCGAGATTTGGCACGGGAAATTTTTCAGATGACGTTTCTCCACATTTCTCCACACTCAGTGACAAGCAAAGTTTGCGTCTCAGATTTTGCGTATTGTTTACATTTATGTAAGTTTTTTCATGCATTCATGCAATTGACAGTTTTGAAGACCGCACCGGATCTCACATCAAATCAAAATAAATGCTAGACATTTACGAATTATTTTATTTAAGTTTATTTTAACGATGCACGGTTTTACCTAGTCGATTCCCTCAAAGCATCCCACTACTTCTGGCACTCCTGGACACTGATGGATTTATTCAGGGACGATAAAATAGTTCAACTGATTTGTTAGCAAATAGCATCTTTAGCTGGTTTGTTGTACCTAATAACAAGCAAGCATGTTTTAAAATTTCTTGGCAAAGAGAACTTTAATGTCAATCTTCTTGTTCCGTTTTGTCGTTTTTGCTATGCGTTTCTTTGGTTTCATCAATTTTACCCCGACTGACAAACCCATCAAAGTCTTCGTGCAAATCAAAATTGAAAAAAAAATCTTTCCGAACTCGGCTCGCTTTCTGACATTTTAACATTGTTTCCCTGTTCGAGTTCAAACTTTCAAAATCCGCTCGGAAACAATTCGGAATGATTTGTTCCCGCCAAAGAAGAAATGTGTAGAGATGAATTTTATTTCCCGGAGTAAATCCCGCCAATGGGTTTACACTTCACGAACACTGTAATTTTTGTGTAGACTTAATTCCCGCCACGGGAATTCAAATCCCGGGCTCCATTTAAAACACACAGGTGCGCAAATCCCGTCACGCTTTTCCCGAACTGTAAACCAGCCTTAACAGGCGATACTCTGTTACGGTTTAGTTGTTATGTTAACTAAGAGACATCCATATACAGAGTTTAAATGAAAAATAAGTCTGAAAACAATTGAGTAAATGAAAAACATGAGTTAGCTTCCACAAACCTCATTTGCAAGAGATCAAAAAATATCCCCAAACAAACAGCTCCAGTACATCCTCGTGCCAAAAAGATGCAAATATCAAATATGTTTCCTTCACAGTCTCTCTTTCTCACAGCAGCTCGATATACTTCCTTAGAGTTTATTCTATATGAATAGCAAACAAACATCGAATCAGCCACTTGTTGCAACGTAGACAATCTGTTCATGCCAACTCGTGTCTCGTTCCATTTTCCAGTTTCCGTTTTTGATAAAAAAAACAAAGCAACCATTATGTGATTTGAAAATCCTTCGAAGATAAGAGCATCCAAGAGCAAACTTCATTGGAAAGTAATTCAATTTAAACTATCTCTGTTACATAAGAGTTCCATGTTGAAGTAAATGGTTTCTTTTATTCATTCTAGACGAACATTTTAAAACACCCTACATGCATTCACCGGTTCTGATATTCTGTTTGTGGGTTTCTCATTTCTTGGTGGATAGTGCGGATCTTGCTTTACGGAATCATACATCCACAGCACAAGAGTTTTAGCCTAGCTGTGTCGGAGCTGTGGGAGTAGGTTGTGTTAATTTCTAATACTGTACGATGATCATTTAAACTATTCATCAACATTACTACTGCAGCCATGGCGGTAAGGTTCAACAAAGACTTTCGTTGGATATTGACTCTTATATAATAAGCTACAAAATTGTTCAGTGTCCTGCTGAACAAATCTAAAGGTGAACATAAAAGCTGCCGTACATCCTTTATCGAGAGTAAATCCAATGCAACCTACCAATTTCAGCGCACCGCCACTAGTGCGATAGTCAGTGAGTAAGCTACAAATAAACTGTGCAGTTGGTAGATGCACACACTAATAATCCGACGTGTTTAACATCATCCTGCTTATGTTGAAAAGTTTTATGCATAAACTATATCGTGGGGATGGGATTAGAGCATCACAAATCATGCTGAGTTAAAACTGTGTTCTACAGGGCCATTTTATAATTAGATAAGGACTTTTTTTTAGTCTCGTCAATATGGAGTCTGATATGGAGCTTGGAAAGCCGAAGCGTAATGCGAAGTAAATTTTCCTCTCATGTTTCACCTTGCCGATGGTGAGAGGGCTTGCTGATGCTATCATCACATAACACCAGATGAGGTATAAGTATCTAGGCACTGTTTTCCCTTGTGACAGGTGTAAAATCACACACATTAATGTACTAACAAATCTTTTTAAACCTATAAATAAATCTATGTTTAATAAATCGAAAATAGATTGATATACTCACCAAATTCTTTTTGTTTGCGTGTCTTACGCTCCGACAGGTTAACACTAAAAAAAGGGTGGAGAAATGCATTGGAAAAGCTTTATAATCCAGAAAAAAAAATTTGTAATAGGAGAAAAATTTCAAGATGAAAATACGAATTCGTTGATCGTAATAAAGGGTGCTCCACATCAAATTGCATTACGGAAATTTACCTAGTCGACCGATCCTTTTCAAACGACAATTAAAAATAGCCCATAAGTAAGCATTGGGCATATTTATTTCATTCAACTTCAATACCATAAACGTTCGCTCGCATCTTACGCTTAACTCCACTCATTAGGTTCTGTAAAACAACTGGCTGCAGTCTCTTCTGTAACGTTTGCAATAAAAAAAATGGACAAAAATTGCCGATTTTACATGGGTTTAACTTCACCCGCTCTGATAAAACTACCCATGCAGCAATTATCATAGTAACCCATGGGTCAGCAGACAAAAATTGACAACTCTATCAGTGAAGCAACTCCGTTCAGAAGTGTGCACGTTCAAAAAACCCCGCACCGTCGAAAACGAACATCGTGCGGCACTTTGTGGACGCCAGATACGGTCGTTCCGGTATCTACAACATCTTGGCACTATTAGATAGCATCGAAAGAAAGCCCGGTTCCGGACGGCCGACGACCCTGAGCGACAAGAAGCTTCAAAGGTTGCTGAAGAGGAAGATCGAGTGAAAAGTGGCTACGCTGCGTGCGCTTGGCCGGAAGGTCGGTTCAACCAGTTAAACAGTGAAAAAGTACCTGTCGAACATCAACATACATATCAGGAAGCGGAAGTCGCGTCCACTGGTTTCGGAGCTGCAGGTAGTGACGCAGCGGGAGCGTCTGAGTATGATGGTCAACTCGATTATCCGGCGAATCACGACGTAGCGGTGGTGATGGACGACGAGACCTATCTCACCCTGGATGGCAACGACTGGCAGGGCACTTCGTATCTTACCGTTCGCTCCGGACTGGCCATGAACGGGGAAATTTATAGTACGAAATGCCTGCCGGAAGTTGCGTCGTTCACCGAGAAACACCATAAGAGCGAAGACGCGGTGTTCTGGTTGGGTCTGGCGTCAGCCCACTACTCGAAACGATCGTTGGAGGAGATGTAGCGACTGAATATCGATGTGGTACCCAAGTCGGTGAACCCACGCAACGTCTCTCACCTGCGTCCCATCGAAATTTTCTGGGCCAATCTGAAGCGTAAGATCTACTCCAACCATTTTGTCGGGAAAACTGAGGAGAAATTGAGAAATAAAGCGAAAAAAGAACTCAAAAACATGCCTACACGCCATGGCGAATGTTCCGGTTGACTGCCGGAAAGCCGCTCGCGAGGGCGTAGACTTTTTTGGCAAGTAAGCTTAAAGAATTTCCTTCCACGGGAAATTTATCAAAAGCAATCATCTGCCTTAGCTTAGTTTTTTATCACCATACGTAAAAAGTCCAAATTTTTAATGCATGTGTTACGGAAACCTACTTATTCTTCGTGCCTTCCTCTGATTTGACCTCCTTGGGATGCTTTTGTAGTATCTGCTTCATAATGCATTTTTCGATGGGCCTTAGTTCCGGTGTGTTTGGGGGGAGGGGGTCATGTCCTTGGGTACAAAAGTGACCCCGTTGGCTTCGTACCACTCCAGGACAACATTTGAATAGTGGCACGAAGCTAGATCCAGCCAGAAGATCGTAAGGCCCTCGTGTTGCTCCAACAGATGAAGCAGAAGCTTCTGCAGACACTTCTTGAGGTAG
This sequence comes from Aedes japonicus, assembly GCA_034211315.2. Classification (NCBI taxonomy): domain Eukaryota; kingdom Metazoa; phylum Arthropoda; class Insecta; order Diptera; family Culicidae; genus Aedes; species Aedes japonicus. The sequence goes on along the minus strand of JASCZW010001305.1, from coordinate 69,639 downwards.
ATCTTCCCATTTACAGTCCAGGTAGTCACGAACGGCACACTCCGTATGCCACAGATCGGTTGCCAAATCATGTTTTTTTTTTTGGCAAACTTTGAAAGTGTCTGCTTCCTTATTTCCTCCAGAACGTCAAACCTGTTGTGGGCGGTGAAGGTTGGTAGCCCCGGAAGCTGAGTGATGTCCGCCTTGACGTAAGCCTCATCATCCATGATGAGACAATGAGGCTTCAACAGCATGTACTGTTTCGGGGCCTCACCGTATTTTTCCGTTCGTGAAGATTTGGAGCGGCAAACATACTTTTGCATATAAAAACTAATAAACGATACATTAAAACATTAAAATCGTTCCACAAAAAACGCATTCATGACCTATAAAACTCTGGCCAATACCCATAATAAAATGGATATGGTCCATAAAATTTATCAATGTGATCCATAATTTATACAAAATTTAGCAATAAAATGTCAAAAATGTACCGTTATATATCTAGGGTATGATCAATAAAATTGTACGGAATACCCATAAACATATAGCAAATGTTCCATAAAAGGTTCAATATCATTCCTTAAACTTGCAAAATTGATCCACAGAATGTAACATTTGTGCACTAAAATACGTGCACATGATCAATAAATTATTGAAAATGTTCCGTAAATAAATTGTCTATGTTCCATAAAACAATCAATAATAATCTATAAACTCATAGAAATGATCCGTAGCAAATTATTCTTATAGAAAATTTCCTCAACTAACAGCTCCTCAGTTAGACACACTATATTGTACAATGTGACATAATAGCCACGGTTTGTTATGCTGTACTCCAAGTGCTAGAAATATCAATGTTGCCTGCTGAGCAGTTGAGGATTGAAGAACTAAGGAAGTAGAAAGCGGTCGATGTTTCCGATATCGTCTTCAAGTTAACGACTGATTCAAGCATTTGCCCGGTATAATGCAAACGGAGGATGTTTTTTGTAGTTAGGTCCGACGATCGATTGCGAGTTGGACGGCAAACGTTTGCCCGGCATTATTTTATTAAAAACATCTTAAATAACAGTTTGATGAAGCCTTAAATTTGATATGTAGAGCCTCCATATTAATCTCAATGTTCCTTTATTCATCCCACGATGAATCAAACAATTGGGCAGTTGAAGGATCGGTTTCGTTTTCTAATAATGTTTGCTAACTTTTAATAACAACAACAAACATTACCAACTAATCCTGTCACCTGTCCATCCTACTTGAAGGATGAATTGCAAAGTGATGAGATTAATATAGGAAAATCTTCCGTAGTTCTTTACATGCACGAGTGCTCTTTAACAAATTTATTGGGAAACATGTGTCGCAGTTACGGTCGTAAAAGAACGTGGAATCGCGAAAGTAAATCAGCTCTCTGAAAAATTGAAAATCTTCTAAAAAGCGATCCTTCTTTAATAGCAATATTTGAGCCGCATAGCTAAAGAAACGGACATGCTAATAGATCTGAGTAGTAGCGTAGTCAAGGATCGATTTCCCCGTAGCCAAAATTTAAAAAAAATATAAACCCAACATTGTAATAGTTCTGGCATAATTTATGGATCCTACATATTATTTTAAATGCCCAAAGTTTATTTCCTATGTTCCTATATTTAGAAGCTTGTGGTTAATTTTTCAAACCTATCATGGATCATTGACGATTGGATCAATAATTTATTGATCATGTGTATATATTTAAGCTCACAAACGTTACATTCTAAGGATCAATTTTACAACTTTAAGGAATGATATTGAACCTTTTATGGAACATTTGCCATATGTTTATGGGTAATCCGTACAATTCTATTGATCATACCCTAGATATATAACGGTACATTTTTGACATTTTATTGCTAAATTTTATATAAATTACGGATCACATTGATAAATTTTATGGATCATATCCATTTTATTATGGATATTGACCAGAGTTTAATGGGTCATGAATACGTTTTTTATGGAATGAATTTCAATTTTTAATGGATCATTTCTTCATTTTAAAGGTGCAAACTTAGGGCTACCATTTGGAGCCTTCTACACTTTGTACGTATGCAGTCCCTCCCGGTCCTTGGCTCTATGAACGGAAGACTCGAACAGATTCAACTTTTTGGCAGCATCCCTGACCAATTGCAGTTTTTGCAATCATATCTTGAGAAATCCGCATTCAAAAAAGGTTATTTTGCCCTCCATGATCCACAATGCGTTTTCTGGTTTAAACGAAGCCATGGAAGAGTTCGCAACCGGTTGGCAGCACACAGATTTTTTGAAACAAATTTATCGCTGTGGGCTTAGTTTTTGTTCAACCGTCAACAATTCTTGAATATGGACGAGACAATACCACAGAATGCCGCAACGCTATTTGCCATTGTTGGAATTCCGCTGTCAAGTGATCTATTTTTATTTTCACTCGTCATCTGACTCCCGGTCATCACGTTTGCCCTTAAACGGAGCCATGCAAGTGTATGTGAGCGACAGTTACTTCTATGCTGTACCGCTGAGTGCCTCGACAATCGAAGCAACTGTAGGGCTTTTATTCTGATACCTTCACCTTGTAAAAGTGACTGGATGGTTACTATGTAAGCTCGTCATGCTGGCGGCTGCAGTTCAAAACTCTAAAAAACATCGAGATCGTTTTTTTTATGTTAGCCATTGAATTTTTGGACTCCAATCTCACACTCAACCACTAATACACTGCACAACCTCATGCATTGAATTATTCAAAGCGAATTGATGTGTTGCTTTTTGGCTCACTTCCAGCGTTGATTTTTTTCCATTGCGAGAAATGAAACAAAACCATGCAAAATTTCATTACAATCTTGCTTTTTTATTTTGGGTGTACGCTCGTCACCCTGATCACCAATAAAACATCCATTCCGTTTCTCATTCCGTTCGATGCTCAGAGTTTAGTAGTAACGTTTAATTTTCCAGATGCTTGCGTACGAATTCACAACGTTACTTTTCGGGTGACGCCATTTTTTCCAATTTTTGAAAAATTTATCGTTAAAAATACAATTAAAAGCTAAACTCTAGACTACGTCTACCCAAATTTTCTATGATTGTTATAAATTATCTATTATAAACTGACTTCACAAACAAGCTAACGTTATGCGAAATCTTCAACGTGCATCGTAATTTTTAACTATTACAAACTTTCAGCAAAAAAGGCCAATATTTTTCTTTTTTAGCTGCCCTACGCGTCCAGTTTAAATAAACCTATAAACTATCCGTGGTGTGCGGACTTCAAAATTTTGCTACTGACGTCTGTTTTGCGAAAATATGTACAATTACCACCACAGTGGTCAGTGGACAGTGCACAGTAGTCTAGAATGCGAATTTAGCTGGAAAGATACATAATCAGCCTAAGTTCGAAGTTTTGGAGCAAATTTTTTTTCCACAAAGTTGTTTCTTATAACAAGGCGCTTTTTTTTGTGAATAAAAACTAGGGTGGTCCTTATTTTCAGCGAAATCGAAAATCTAACTTTTTTATTTGCAGAAATAGTGGCATACATTATTCGGAAAAATTGTCAAAGAAATAATCTCAACATTGATGGTATGATTTTTCCAGCACCTTTTGATATGACCAAATAGGAGCATTTTTCTAAGTTGTTTAGGGTGTCCCTATGAAAAGAACATATTTTGCAGTAACTTTTTTATTTAAATTTTTTGAGCTAGTTTGGCTTCGCATTGATTCTAAATTTTTCTAGACTCTACTGTACTCACATTGTCTCTATCGTATGTCAAGCAAAAGTTATTATGTTTTCAGTTAGTAACACTAGTTAGAATTTGTTGACGAGAACACAGTGGTCACAGTGGTCCAGAATGAGAATTTAGCTGGAAAGATACATTTTCAGCCGGAGTTTGAAGTTTTGGAGCAATATTGTCTCGCACAAAGTTGTTTCTAATAAAAAGCGGCTTCTTTTGGTGTAAGTGAAAACTAGGGTGGTCCTTTTTTTACAGAGAAATCTAACGTTTTTATTTGCAGATATAAGGCATACACCATTCGGAAAAAATGTAGAAAATATAATTTTGGTGGTACAATATTGATGGTGAAATTTTTCCTGTACATTTCGATATGACCTTTTAGAGCATTTTTTCCAGTGACCCTTCAAAAAAACAGTTTTTGCTTTAACTTTTTATTTCAAATTTTCCAACAAAGTTGTCTAGATATTATATTTAAAACTTTAAAAAATATAAGTTTTGACGTGTAAATCTTGCCGATATCTTTTACCGTTAGCGAGTAATTAACAATTCTCTTATAAAATTACGCACTTTTCCAATGTGTTTTACTCATTTTATGAAAATAATTTATCTCAAGTTTTCAGATATAAAATGCAATAATAAATGTGCTCTTAAATGCTGTTGAGAAATATGTTTTTAGTTTGCCCTAATCAGAAAAATCAAAATTTGAAAAAGGCCTATTTTGTTTGCAAAATCTATAATAACTTTTGTTTGATAGAGACAATTTAAGCACACCAAAAGCTGTTAGTTTTATTGTTCCAGAATCAATACCCACATAAATTAGCTGAAAAATTACAAATGAAAAATTACAGCAAAATACCTGATTTTTATAGGAGCACCCTAAGCTACGAAGGGAAAAATGGTCTAATTCGGTCATATCAAAAAGTACAGAAAAATTTAATTTGTCAAAGTTGCTAAGAACTGTTTATTCTACATTTTTCCGAAATATGTATGCCTTTATTTCTGCAAATAAGAAAGTGATTTTTGATTTATCTGAAAATAAGGACCACCCTAGTTTTTATTCGCACAAAATGAAGTGCCTTGTTATAAATTACAACTTTTTAGAAGACAATTTTACTCCAAAAGGCTCAAACTCAGGCTGAAAATATGTCTTTCCAGCTAAATTCGCATTCTGGACCACTGTGCACTGGCTAGAAGACCCGAAAGCCGATACCGTACTTTGAGAATACTAGGCTGCCTGAAAATTCCCTTTAATTTCCGTTGGTAATCGGCAATGTGGACCTCTTCTATGAGCTTCACTCCTTGAATGACGGCTGTCAATATATCAGCCATTTCTGTCCACGCATTCATCAGTGACAACAGTGAGTAGAGACCGTTCAGCAAGTTTTTTTTTAAATGGAATAATCCGAGTTTCGAGTATTGATAAAATACTATTTTCTACGTAAGAAAACGGCTGTCGAAACCAAAGCCAAGCTGGATAAGTATTTTCCAGACTTTGCTCCGTCGATTCAAACGATTCATAAGTAGTTGGCTGATTTTCGTTGTGGACGTACGAGAACCGTTGAAGCACCGCGTTCTGGACGCACAAATGAGGTCACTACAACAGAGAACGTCGATAAAATCCATGATATAGTATTGGAGGATTCAAAAATGAAATTGAGAGACTAGCTAAAGCTTTAGATATTTCAATGGAACGAGTTGGCAACATCATGCATTCCGTTTGGGGTATGAAGAAGCTCTGTGCTCGATGGGTGCCGCGTTTGTGTACAATTGTACCAAAAAAGCATTTTATGCGCCAATTCATAACCATAGATGAAACTTCGATCCATTTCTACACACCGGAGTCATCGCAGTAGGCAAAACAGTGAGTTTCACCGGGCAAAAGTGGTTACCCAGTAAGAAAGGTTAGTCTTACTGTTAGTCGAACACGTTAGACTGTTCGTCGAACATTTTGTCTAACTTTCGTATAATGTTAGACGTCTGTTAGACACATCTGACACAGATGTTAGACATTACCGGTGTACATAGCTAACCAGTTAGTCTAACGTTAGACTGACGTTAGAAGAATTTAATGCGGGTGGTTAGACCCCGTTAGACGAGGTTTATGGTGAAATTCATGAAAAAGCTTGCAATCAAAGTTTTATGGGCGTTTGTTTACACTCTGCTATTTAAACAAAAACTTAGCATTTTATTAAAATAGTATAAAATGCTAAGTTTTTGTTTAAATAGCAGAGTGAAAACAAACGACCATAGAACTTTGATTACTAACCTTTTTTTATAAGCAGCATCAAATATTATAACCCGCTGTTTGCAGGTACATACGCCGTCGAAACACCAAAGCCGACTGAGGCAAATGGCAGCGAAAACATAACAAAAAGAACGATAGCGCGACGTAGCTCATTCAAGCTTAAGCTGCCAGCGTTGCCAAAAGTATTTCCTTCTATTTTTATATTGTGTCAAGAGAAATTTGGTAATAGATGTATTTCAAATATTTTATTCTTTATTTGGTTCGTCTTTGATCTAAGCAGGTCGAATAAAAAGTACTGACTTCTTGATAGTGGATAGGATGAATATTTTATTTTATTTTCTTAATATAACCTATCGACAAGAATATGTTTTTTTTATGGCAAGCTTAAAGCAGTTTAAACATCATATAACGTTTATTTTAAACAGGTTAACGTCAAACATAAACAAAGGAATTTCGAAAACAAACAAAAATCTGTCTGTCTGATGTCTGATTGTTTTTTTTTTGTTTACGTTCCAAATTTATATTAGGTAGGTATATTGTATTTGAAATAATTGAGCAATTTGGTTTGATAGCATTATGACCATATTGCTTGCAAACCAAGGGTATTATGAACCTAAAAGGGACGTGATATTATATCGAGCAAATAATCTACCAAATGTAAAAATTGTCTCGTGTTACGAGCGTTGAAATTTCACCTTGGCCTCACGTTATGAAGAGGAAAGTAAACGATTCCCACCTACGATGTGTATGTTGTGAGGATAAACATGACTTGAATTTGATTCATATATTAATATTTTTCTCGAAAACATGCTCTCAATTTATTTTCTTATGTTTGAACTTGAACAATGAAGTTTCAATCAACGAAATTATTCTCCGTGTTTTCTCATGTTTTGGGATTGTTCTTAAATTTAAATTCTTTAAATTTTTAAACCATAATTCAAGTACAAGTTAATCACGATGAGTGATAAGTATTTACTTTCAGATCAGTTATCTTTTTTTTAATAATTTAAATGAAATGAACCATTGTGCTTTCTTTTATCTTAGGGAACGTCCATAAATTACGTCACGCAAAAAATGACTTTTTATAACCCCCCCCCCTTTGTCACGTTTTTTGTATGGACCTTCAATTTTTTTTGTATGGATCGTCACGTTTTCCCAAATGCCCCCCCCCCCCCCCCTACTGCGTGACATAATTAATGGCCCTTCCCTTAGGTATATCTCATTGGGTCGAAATAAATGAATTTTAACTGCAATGTTCATAAGACTCGATATAAAATAATTATGTTTTGTGGGGGGAAAAACGATAAAGTAATTAAAGTTAGTTTTCACTTAAATTCGACAGATGGATAGTTTTCAAATAACCTTCCTACTAAAGTGGCCTCATTTTTGACAGTCGAACACTTAATTTAGTTAAACATCCTACAACTAGTGGACGATCAACAACAGAGGGGTTTTCGGACATTTTAATTTATTTCCTACATGTCAAGTGTAAGTGAAAATTCATCAATTTTAGCGCAGCCTCTATAAATGAACTCTACTCAATAAGCGGACTTTTAAATAGAAAAAAACCCCTATGACCAGGGTTGCGGCTTATCATTTTTGACTCAGGCATATTCATTTGCCAATATCTCCTTTCAGAGGGTCGATTTTATAATATGATGTATGATGAACTTGTAGTGCATAAGTTGACCTACAACTTTGTTTAACAGTACATTGCTCTAACTCCTATATCTTTGACATGAGAGCGTATATTCACAGTGATCTTCACGATGATAATCGCGTGATCTTCACCGCGAATTTCATCGCGAAGATCACTGCGAATATACGTTCTTATTCCTCAGATATAAGAGATAGAGCTATGTATTGTTAGACCAAGTTGTAGGTCTACTCAAGCACCATAAGTTCATCATACATAATATTTTGAAATTGAGCTTCTGAGAAGAGCTACCAGCAAATGAATATGGATAAGTCAAAAATGATAAGCCGCAACCTTGGACAAGACAAAAAAAATCATTACCAGTTTCAAAAATAGGTCGGGCGAAATAATGTTGACATGATATAAGATAATTTTATACAGTATAAATTTCTGATGAGCAAAATTACGAAAATTATGAAGATAGAAGTACCCTTATATCGAGGTAAAGTTAATGTAAATTCGAGTTATGTTTAATCGCGGCTACGTTTTGTTTTAATGAATAAAATTTATTGAAACAGAACAAAAAGCATTTAAATAATTGCATGCATTTGGTTTACCGTACCATATATTTTATTACTGACGATGACCCAACACTCCCAAAGACGTGTTAATTCTCTATTCCACTTATTTCGGTGGCCCTGAAAAAGAACACTACCCCTACCATCACTACCTCACTTCTAGTTTACTTGGACACGGCTTTGATTCGCTCTGAAAAGTCGTGTTAGGGTCCGTCGATTAATTTATGAAAACAACTGCTGGGAGCTGTTTGGAGCTGCTGGGAAAAAAAAATGTCGTTTTGCATTATTCTATTGATACAATGCTTATAAATTAATATTCATTAATGAAAAATAAGACATTTAACGACTTGCCAAATATTTGCAAACTAAACAGATTTAGTTTGACATATTGTAGACCCGATGAATTGGTTGCTGTGGTTTCCCACTATTAAAATGAATTTTCTGTTTAAACCTTGTTCAAACTAGTAAGCTGCCCTTTATTCCTTGACACAGTAGGTAGAGTAACGAGATGTAGTGTAAGCCTATCTTTTTTTTCTTGATTATCGAGATTTTCAGCCCTTGGCTGGTTCATCTCCCGTCGTAGTCACTCAAATACCTTTTGGGTATTCTTGTAACTTGTCCGGGGGTGAGATTAGAACTCGTGACTTTGGCGTGAGAGGTATGGATGTAAACCACTACACCGGGGTCGCTCCTCGTAAGCCTATCTTCTTCATTCGATCTACGTACCAAATATGTCATCAATTCAGCGTAATTCAACTAACTCAGGTTGCTATTAGGATGACTGGTTATTTCCAAAAGCAATTGAGACATTATTAGTCGATTTCTAGTAGTTTCCTTCCCCGTAATTTTCGATTTCCTCAACTTTTTCGACTCCATAATTTCACTGGTTAAGCTGAACATATTATCTCCATGATCTTCAAATGATTTGGCAAAATCAACAGAACAAATTTGGCAAAATCAACAGAATAGACTGATAAACAGAAACACGTTATAAACTAACTATTTGCCATCGATAATATAAGAAACGATTTAACAAGAAAACCGTAGACCCAATGATAGGAACATATTTTTTCAATGTTCCCAACCATGGCATGTTATATTGACAACGTAGTAAAAATGTTGTTATTGGTGAAATTTTCAACTGACATGTATGATGTATGCGATTGTATATATTTTGTATGGCTCATCTAAACACAAACCTAAGGAACAAAATCGGAGTAGAGTGATTTAAATGTATTCATTAACAAAAAGGCATTAAATCATATGTTAAACCACATTAGTGTTTCAAAGTTGTTTTATTTCAGTTTGTTTAGTGAAATTTTCGTGTTGGATAAAGCGGATACAACTGACAATGCCTTAAATCATAAAATCAGACAAAAAAACGAAGACCGAATTTAATAATAAATCTATTGAATGGGATGAAGTTCATTAAACGACCCAATCTGGGGCTTATAGACCGACATAACATCCACATCCCTTTCTTAAAAATTTAAATTTCTGACATCATAAAATGAGTCGTGTAATTTTTTGTGATACATACTACCAAACGTCATATTCATCTTATCTAAGAATGTGTAGTTAACTAGTTGAATATCGCTTACAGCTCAATTACTTTATTAGTTATAATAAAAATGTAATTGATCGTTGCATACTAAGCTATGTTTTGGGACAGTGAAAAAACTATTTTTGGTTTTCGCGCGCAGGAAAAAAAGAATCACAGCTAGAACGTTACCCATTCTTCATGAAATCGTACAACTGTAGCTTAAAGCTTCATGTTGGTAACGTCGAACAGAAGTCTAACAACGTCTAACTCTAACATTTTTCTTACTGGGTATGGCCTCCGTGTTTTGGGATGCGCAAGGTGTAATTTTCTTCGACTATCTTGAAAAAGGTAACACCATAACAGGCGCATACTATGTAGCGTTATTGGATCGTTTGAAGGATGAAGTACAGAAACAACGGCCGCATTTGCAGAGAAAAAGTGTGCTCTATCATCACGACAATGCGCCTGCTCATTAATCCTCAATTGTGCAAGCAAAATTGAATGAAATTCGGTATCAATTGGTTCCCCATCCACCGTACTCGCCAGACTTGACCTCCAGTGACTTCTATTTGTACCCAAACCTGAAGAGATGGCTCACCGATAAGCGATTTTACTCAAATGATGAGCTCATAGCTGATACCGATGGCTATTTTGAGGGACTTCCGAAGGAGTACTATTCGAATGGGATAAAAAAAATCGAAAATCGCTGGACTCGCTGTATCGACCTAAAAGGAGAGCATGTTGACAAATATTTAAAACCGAATTTGGCAAAAACAATGTTTTCGTGTTTGATATTAAAGGGAATTTTCAGGAAACCTAGTTTTTACAAAATTATTTAAGAATCGGATGATCGTAGCAGGCTTAAACTGGTTGACATTAGAGACTACTTACATAGAAAGTTCGGTTCAGCAAGGAAAAATTTGGCTAAAGTAGTATTTCAACGCAAAAGCAGGACGCAAATTTTGTTTACTAAAGATTTGGCAACTGCTCAACTTCAACGCCTTCTTCTGTAAATACAGTTTTACAGTGCGAAGTGCACCTCTCCTTTTCTACATTTATCCAAGCTTTTCTCATTTTTTAGTGGTTCGTGATTGAACAGAAATCAACGTTTAAAGCCATTGTTTGCGATTGTCTTTAAGACCGTTATCATGAATTACTCGAGATTTCATCCTTATTCAAAACATCCGGTTGTTACATTTTAAGTTGGTGGGAAGCTTGGGGTGCATCATCATTACAAACTACAGCCCTGTTGTTGATGATAGACAATGAATACTTCCTATGCATTGTCGAATAAACTTCGCATGCCATCACTTCCTATGCCTACGCGAGAGCTGTGAGCGATAATGTCGTCACGTGCCTTAGGAATGTTTCATTTTCATTCTTCCTGCGACAAAGAAAAAATCTTGATTCCCCAAGAAGTGTTTGGTTTAGCAGACCATATGTAGTTGTGGTCGAAGATCCAAAAGTCTCTATCAGTACTGTCAACAAGGATGTGAACGAGAAAACATGTCTGCAAAAGTGGTTTGCTTCCGTTCATAAGAGCCAACGACCGTCCAGCTCTGTTTTGACCTCATGTCATTATGCGAAATCCTTCCTGGATTGGTATGAAGCACAAGAGGTTAACTACATGCCACAAGAGAACCTCGCCCGATAGAAAAATACTGGGCTCTGAATCCTAGAGGGTTTGAGCTGTTTAGTGGAATACTTGTAACTATAAATTAGAAGAAAAATTAGTAATCTCCATTTAATTCCAACTACCTTTGCTTATCTTCGACAGATACGCGTATTTCGTCTACAATGTGCAGACTTCTTCAGTGTCTCGTACTAATAACTCGACTGAATGAAAACCTTCGCCACCTGCCGTATATATACTATTTTCTAAATACAAATCGTTTACCTATCATTATGTTGTTTATACCTATCTTATTATTAGTTTGTTTATACCTATCCTGAGACAAAAACAAGTGTACTTAATATCTAACTCGCTTCTTTCTCATCTATACCTAACATACTTATTGTGTAGCAGCGGGTGCTCCGCTTCGTCGGGTTTGATGTCGTTTGGGTAGTAAGTTGAACAGCCATGTGTAACCGTTGCCTTGGTCTTTGTTTAGTAGATTTGTGTTCTGTTGTTTGTTTATTTCTAAGCTTTCTGCGACGTCTTATTTCCAGGGTGTAGATGTAGTCCGTAATATTGTGATGTCATTTGTCGTTATGTCGTGATTTTCCGTGAAAATGTGTTCTGCGACTGTTGATTTGAAGTTATGTGAAATTCCTTTCTCGTTCTGTTTGACAGCCTTAGTTACCTCCGCTAGATGCTCCTTGAATCTTGTTGCCAAGGTTCTCTTTGTTTGACCTACATATATTTTGCTGCAGTGTTTACACTTGATTCTGTATACTCCTGCTCTGCCTAATGTGTCTACTGAGTCTTTGGTGGAGCCTAACATCGATGCTAATTGGTTGTGCCTACTAGAAAAAACTAAGTCTAAGCCAAATTCCCTAAGTCGTGGTTTAAGCTTTTGTGTAATGTCTTTATCGAAGGGGACGGATACACGTTTTAGGGGTTCAGGTGAGTCTGAGAGGGTTGTTAGTGATTTTCTATGAAGATGTTTTTTCTTTTTGTTGATGATCGCTTGAATTGTCCTCTTTTCGTACCCATTGAGTCTGGCAGTTTCGAAGATATATGCTAATTCTTTGGCTTTTCCAGTTTTATTGAGAGGAAGGGTCAACATCCGGTGGATCATGTGGTGGAAAGTGGCCACTAACAACAATCACTAACAACCCTCTCAGACTCACCTGAACCCCTAAAACGTGTATCCGTCCCCTTCGATAAAGACATTACACAAATTAGTACGAGACACTGAAGAAGTCTGCACATTGTAGACGAAATACGCGTATCTGTCGAAGATAAGAAAGGTAGTTGGAATTAAATGGAGATTACTAATTTTTCTTCTAACTGGGCTCTGGTTAAGCGGAAACTCTTTGAAACTAAGAAGAAAGCAAACCGACGGAACCGAGTGACCGACGATTTGAAGAGAAGATGGAGAACCACCACCGCTAGCCTATCTGATACTGTACAAAATGTATTGCTACTGTACGAAATCTATTGGCGGGTGTATCACAGAAAGTTCGAGAATTTAACAAAAAGAAGGATTAATACTTCAGTCAAATGTTCACTGTACTGAAATAATAAATACACAAACAAACAATCAGTTTTGTTGAATTATGTCTAGATGTTTTGCTAACATTATCTTACTGTCCGAAATTTAACGTGAACAGGCTTTAAACTACTATTTCTAGAAAAAACGACGAAAGGTCGAAAGTAACGATTCTAGACGAAATAGTCAAAAGGTCGAAAGCAACATTTGTAAACAATGACTTCTGGCGTATTTTGCTATGATCTGCTTGCTCCTACAAACCAAATACCCCCAGAAACAGATACAGAGAGTTATTACCTTCCCGTCGGTAGTGGATGTGGATGTAAGCAACCTGGAATTTCCAGGAAATTTAAGTTTTAAGTCATTGTTGTACAATTGGTACTTTCGACCTTTTGACGATTTTGTCTAGAATTGTAAACAATGACTCGAAACGTAAATTTCCTAGAAATGACAGGTTGCTAACATCTATATCCACTACCGACGGTAATAGCTCTCTGTATCTGTTTCTGGTGCTATTTTGTTTGTGGGAGCAAGCATATCCCGGAAAAATTCGCTACATGTAATTGTTTACAAATGTTACTTTCGACCTTTTGACTATTTTATCTAGATTTCATCTTACAAGTTAGCCCAATTCCAGTGTTGTGGATCCACATGTCAAAGGAGAGAGACTCGGCGGTTTTCAACATAGTTTTTCTCTTCTGTAAATAATAACAAACTTTTTAACCTCTTCCTTGATGTCCTTGATGTCGATCTTCAGAATCTCATTCTCTGATAGAGAATTTAATGTCTAAAAATCCGAACGCGGAAGCAACTCAAAATGTTTTATTCAACTTGAACTTAATCCAAGATAATAAGAATGTCGATTGATATCAGTAATCATCGTGACAAGTTCCATTGAAACAAAGACAGCATCACCTTTCTTCAATTTAACACATTCCATCGAACTTTCTGAAAATATTAAGAAAAATTGGGAATTTTGTGCGTCTGCGGCTCAATTATCATCCACAACGCTATCAACGTCCATTAATCTAATTCCCTTTCCATATTACGGTGCGCCAAAATGAACGGTAAAAGCCCTATGGATTCCGTTCCGAAAGGCGCGACGCTACATCTCAATCCCACCACCATAGCATACGATCAGTGTGCGGCGGAGGAGACAACTCTTGGGACAAAAAAAAGTGCCGCGAATTTGACATTGCAACAGTCCCGAAAATGTGCCGAAAAGGACAAGATAAATGGTACAAGTTTAGTGATTTATGGTGACTTTCTTGGCTTTATCTCGCAGTAAGACTGCCTTCGCCACTTAAATTTGCTCCATTTCTTCGGGATTATCTGTGGAAATCTGCGTCGGATGCGGTACAAGGTAAAACGAGAGAGGCGGGAAAAAAAAACGACGGTGAAGAATAGTGCAGCCAGTGGTGAATGGGCGACGGGGGTGTCTGGATAATCAATTTGTAGCCCGTCAACTGCAAACTTTCGGAGTTGCATAAGTTTAATACTACAACAAGAGAGCAATTTTATTCTTTCTTATTACTACACGGTTGTTAACGTTACTACAGATTTGAACACAGTTCACTCAAATTCTCGATGTTACTTAGTTGCCGATTGAATGATTTTTCTATTTATCGAATGAGGTCGACCAAAATTTTAATCAATCTTCAAGTGTAGGAATAAACCTCCCGATTTTCGTGTAAACTTAATCATCCACTGGGTAACTCCGAACGTTCGAGAAGGTAGACTCATCGGTCGTGTATATCCTAGCAGGAGCTTTACTTTGGCAACTGGGAATTTTTCCAGCACTATCACAGCTGTTAATGTAAGTTCTGTTGTTATGAAACCAGAATAATCGAAAAACTTTCCAGCACGATTTTTTGTTTGGTTAGACGGGGTAGCAATTCCGCCATTTCAATCGTGGACTGCATCTCCAAGCCACCAATCAACGCTCAATTCTAGAAGTTCTCAATTACACTTAACGTGACGTATGGGAGGGTTGAACAACGTTTGAATGTTTCATCTTAATCATATTATCCTTGTTTATTTGAGGAAGTTAACATTTTTTTAGCCTTTTTTTTGGATATTTGAACTGATTTATCAAGAAACTTGCGGAAATGGAAGCTAAGTTAAATTTTATACAACAATAATTCACAATCTTATGAATAAAATAACCAACCAACCATACACATTTTTCAATCAGTTCAAAAGCGAATCGAGTCATTCCTTTTTTTTTTTAAATTACAGACTGTTCCGAAAAATATAAATAAATTTTTTTCTCAAATCAAAAAGACCATACTTAGAGTTTTAATAATTTTATTTATAAACATTGCAAATAACAATGTTTTCATTCCATATTCATTTCAATTTGCTATATTTTTCGTAGGGTCTAACTCTAACTTTTCCCTCAACACTACTCATAAACTTCTGCACAGTGCTTTCTCCTACCATTTTTACCACTTTTAAAGGGTGTCCACGATGAAATTGCCACACACAAAATTTATTCGCAAAATTCGAGTTTTCATCCGATTGCCATAAAATTTTCAGGGATTGAGAAATAACTATTAAACTTCATTTTACCATTTTACTCGTATTTTATTTACAGTCCATACGCAAATGCCCGCACCTTGGCCTTAACCCCGGCCATAAGATTCTGCACAACCTGTGAATCAACCGTTCTTTGCATGTAAACCCATACTTTCTTCAGTTCCTCGACTGTCTTCACTACCTTAGGTCGTTTAAGAAGGTGTTGCTTCATAATCGCCCAGTACTTCTCGATGGGGCGGAGTATTGGGAGGGTTGAACATTTTCGGCACGAAATTGACCTTATTGTCCGCATGCCACTTCAGCACGTCCTTGGAGTAGTGGCATGTGGCCAAATCCGGCCAGAAGATTGTTGGGACGTTGTGGGCCTTCAGGAGAGGAAGCAGCCGCTTCTGGAGGCACTCTTTTATGTACACCTGTCCGTTCACCGTGTCCTGGGTCATGAAAGGTGCACTCCGCTTTCCGCACGTACAGATGGCTTGCCAAACCAGGAATTTCTTGGCAAATTTGGACAACTTCTGAGTGCGGACATGCTCCGGAACGCTGAACTTATCCTTGGCCCTGAAAAACAGGTTGCCTGGAACAGGATCTGTTTGAAGTCGGCCTTCACATATGTTTCGTCGTCCATGATGCAGCATTCAACTTTCGTCAGCATGTTGAGGTACAACTTCCTGGCACGGGTTTTGGCGGACTTGTTCTGCTTCTCGTCACGATTAGGGGCCTTTTGTACCTTGAACGTTCGAAGCCCAGCCTTAGTTTTGGCCTTCTGGACAAAACTTCGGCTTAGATGCAGCTTCTTAGCCATATCCCGAACGGAGGCGTTCGGATTTCGGTTGAAGGCCCCAACTACGCGGTTGTGATTTTTGGTGTTGTACGGAATACTTTTTCCTTCACTTCTGGGCTTCCGATCGGTGGTCAACCGTTCCTCGAACCGCTTAATCACTCGCGACACCGTGGAATTTGCGATTCCCAACGTTTTAGCGATGAAACGATGCGAGAGATCCTTGTTCTCGTGATGAATGCGCAAGATTTTATCACGCACGAGCTGTTCTTTCGACTCCATTTCCGCGAGTTTTGATCACAGGACTTTAAAACTTGCAGGATAATGGAAATAATGGAACAGAAAATAATGCACTATGAACTAAATCCACCCAAATTCTCATTAAGTTCTACCCAACGGTTAAAAAGTTAGAGCAATTTAGTGTGGCAATTTCATCGTGGACACCCTTTACTCAATCTTTCCTAAATTCTATCCGCTGGTCTAGTGTGTTTCTCAGCTTTGCTTCGCAAAAGCCCAGAAAGTTTCGATAGGGCATTTTTATGGATTAGTCTCCTTTGATACAAATACGGCATTATTCCTTTGGTATCACTCTAGTGCAAATTAGAGTAACGGCAGGAAACAAGATTAGGCCAAAAGATTGTAGGCTTGTTATGCTGTTTGATCAAGGGTAGCAACCTTTTTTACAGACACTCCTTCACGTAGATTTGGTTTAATCGTCCATGATAACACAGCCCGACGTTTTGGTCAGCAGTTTGTCACACACCTTCCGAGCCCTCAGTTTCACAGATTCAGCCTGTTTGGTGCTTCGCTTTGACTGCTTCTGCTTCCGATGAGTCTGCTCTCCCATTCTCTCCTTGGCACGCATTACATTAGTCGCCGAAGTACTTAGCTTTTTCGCCAAATCTAGGACTGATGCTGATGGATGACGCTTGTCCCTTACCTTTCTGTCGATTGTAGGGTCAGTAGGACTGCGTTTTCGACCCTGCGATTCTACGAAAAAGCACTGTTGTTGATACTTTCGCTATGCGGTTTGAACTGCTCCGATTCTCACTCCTTCTCACTTACCTAGTTTTCTGATCGAAAGACTTCTAACGGTACACCGTTTGTGCACAAACCGTTTTTTTTTTGCTTTGGAGAAAGACCACTCATTTTCAAATTTCTGAGCAACAAATTGTAAGAAAAATGACAACATCAGTCTAATTTGGATGTGAACAACAGGACGCCGCCTCAAGGTGGTTGAACACTGCACGCATATCAAATTAACGTTTAATTATCAGTGTATTTATAATTATCGGAACAGTCTATACCTTATCTGAGAAACATACAACTGATTGTGACTTAAATGAGTCACGTAACGGGTGGCAACTAAAATTTTGGAATTTCTTTCTCAAGCTGTCAAAAAAAGACAAACATAGTTGAAGAAGATCTGATTTATTCAAATAAAAGATACATTGTCCATTGTTGAAAAAAAATTAAAGAACATTTGAAAACGGTCCGTAATCGGATGTTCGGCGAAGTTTCCGTTTGATGTCGGAACAGGAGCGTTGTACGGCCTCCATGTCAACTTTGCGAATGCATCTCTTGATTCTACCAATCAACTGTTTGCAATTCGTGGCTCTCCAGTTATTTTTGTACACCAAGGAACTCAAAACCCCGAAGAAATCTTCGATTGGGCGACACTGAGGCAGATTTGTCGGGTTGTGGTTTTTTGGGTACAAATGGGATCGAATGGGTATTCAGTAACGATTGTGTTTTTATGGCGTAATGCGATGACGCTTTATCCGGCCAAAACACGTATTGTCCATCAGCATGATGTTTTTGTAGAAACGGGATCAAAATTTTCTTCAAACATTCGTTCTGGTACACATCTTGATTGATTGCCAAACCAGAGGACTTGAACCATGGCTTAGAAATGCCTTTCTCGGAAATGGCAATGTACAGCATCACTTTCTGTTCAAACTTATGTTTAAACTTATATTTTATGTTCGGAGGTGTAGTAGAACTATCCGTTGAATAGAATCGATCGTTTCCGTGAATCTGCATCTTCGAAAGAGGGAAGTAGCTTTCGTCGTCCAGAACAAAACTTTTTCCGGAATAATTTTTAATCAACCAACGGCATTGGGATTTCAGCGTTGAAATCTGTGCATCAGTATATTCCGGGGCTCGTGTCTTCTTTCGGCACCTTATTCCGACTCTTTTCAATGTTTTGCAGATGTACTGGTGAGAACAGTTGAACTTTTTTGCGGCATCCCGTTGGCTCAGTGAATCCTTGTTGTTGAAGGCACGAGAAAGAGAACGAAGTCCTTTTGCGTCCATAATTTTGGCTGGTCTTCCACTACCTTTGCGTGCGAGCAGTTGTTGGGGATCTTAGGATATGGTAAACAGTCGAAGTCGCAACATTTTCGCTTTTAAAATGTTGTACCGTATACGTTTTTCCGAGATTTCTGTGCAGTTCGTAGAACTGTACAACGCGCTCGCGAAATACTTCTTGTTTCGACGGCATTTTGAGCAAAACTGAGCAAGCATAAACAAAACAGAAAATACTAGCAGAGAGAGGAGAGAAAGAGCTAACGCATACACACTCTTATTTCTCTCTGAGCTCGTTTGTTGTTGAGCATAGAGGCATCGAAAAAATTCCAAAATTTTAATTGCCACCCGTTATGAAATTTTCACAACTCTATTGCTTACTAAGCGAAATTTGAAAAGGAGCATTCGAATCGAATTCCGTTTTACTAATGATGTTTGATGATTATGAACCTGAAGAGGCAGTGTTGAAAAGATAAACCAACAGAGCTGCCTGGATCGCATCCAATATAAACAAAATATATAAAGTTTTATTCACCACGCATATTTTGGAGGAAGTTCGATGGATGTTGCCGCAGCTACGATTCCGAAAACATATTGACACCTCTGATTGTTCTTGCTGCGACCGATCTCCGGTCCACACAAGTTCCTACCTCACACTTCTACGAGTCTTATAGTCACAAAAGAATGACAGCTAAAATATGGTGACGTTGGTTGGCGTAGCTTGGGCAATGTGGTTGATTTCAAAACAGCAAATTGAGAGGATGTGAATGAAGATATTGTACCTGCAAATCACGTTTGGGGTTATTCATAAACCACGTAGACTTTTCTGGTGTGGGGGAGGGGGGGCTTTGACCAAAGTCTACGGTCGAAACCAAAGTCTACGAGGAGGGAGGAGGGGTCCTTAGATTTTAAATGATTCTACGTAGTTTATGAACAGGCCCTTTCGTACTTTTTATACTAATTTAATTATCATTGTTATTCGTTTATATTACTACTTTGCACTCCATTCACCTTATATTAATAAACAATACAAGCATGACGGGTGTTATTTTTTTTTTTTATTTATAATTATTTATTTGTACAGGCTCAATCGAATTAACTTTACAGAGCCAAATTTTCATACTTTTATACATCATTTATCTTAAAACTAAAGTTAGGAGGATAGAGCCGATTACTCGCGGCCGTCTCGAGGTTATTGGGAATTACAAATTACGGATGGGAAAGAGGGTGGGAATTTAAAGTATGGTTTACATAACACATTAAATTTAAATTATAAATTATTGAAACACTTATAACTATACAATTTATGGTTTTCTTTTGACATGAACATTTTTTGAAAAAGAAAAAAAACACACATACATACACATATAAAAAAAAACTTTAAGTAAACATACAGGTTAAACTAACTACAATCTAAGGCTAATGTTAGTCAAAAACACATAAATGAGTTTCATGTACTCCAAATCACGTACAGCCAAAATATCTCGAATTGGCACTTTGGGTTGTCTACCTCGAGCCCGAAGGGAATCATAAAGCTCAGATCTGACTCCACGATGTTCAGCACATGACCAAATAACGCGATCTGCGTCCTGATAGCCTTGTCCACACTCACAGAGATTGCTGTCGCTCAGCCCAACCCGTTATAAATGAGCGTTCAAAGAATAATGATTGGACATGAGGCGAGACATGACACGAATGAAGTCTCGACTCACATCCATCCCCCTAAACCAAGATTTCTTCGACACCTTTGGGATTATAGAATGTTGCCATCGACCCAAATCTCCTTTACTCCATTTATACTGCCAGCTGACGAGTGACTGTTGACGAAAAATAGGAAAACAAATCGTTGAAGGCGATTTGTCGATCACAAATATCGCCTTCCATGGCGCCCACCTTTGCAAGCGAGTCCGCTTTCTCATTGCCCGGAATTGAACAATGAGATGAGACCCATACATAGGTGATGATAAAATAACGCGAAGATAAAGCACTTAGAAGCTCCTGTATTTTCATGAGAAAATACGAGGAGTGCTTTACCGGCCTCAAGGAGTCTCTATAGAACTGAGACTATCCGTGAAAATGAAGTACTGATCCGGTGTTAATGAGGCAATAATTTCTAGCGTAAAATGTATTGCCGCTTATTCAGCGACATACACGGAACAAGGAGCTTGAAGTTTACGGTTGGCGCAATAAATTTCATTAAATATACCAAAGCCTGCTGACTCCTTTATGAAAGATCCGTCAGTGAAGAACGATTTAGTGGAATCAACTTGGCCAAACTTTGCAGCAAATATCACCGGAGCAATCATAGGACGATGATGCTCTGGGATTCCATGAAGCTCCTGCTTCATGGATAAATCAAAATGAACCGAATTGTCGAAATCGGAGAAGCAAACACGATTGGAAATGTTCGGCGAAGGGCTGACATCCTGTGTTATGTACAAATGGTACAAGGTCATGAAGCGGGTTTGAGGGTTCAACTCAAGGAGCTTCTCAAAATTTTCGATCACCTGGGGGTTCATAACTTCACACCTGGTGAGGAGCCGGAGAGATAATTCTGAAAACCGATCCGAGAGTGGCAACATGCCAGCCAGCACTTCAAGACTCATGGTGTGAGTCGAGTGCATGCAACCTAACGCAATACGAAGACACCGATACTGAATACGTTCCAGTTTAATGAAGTGCGACCGAGCCGCTGACTGAAAACAAAAACTACCGTATTCCATAACCGACAAAATCGTTGTCCGGTACAACGTTAGAAGATCTTGTGGATGAGCTCCCCACCAGGTTCCGGTAATTGTGCAGAGAAAATTGATCCTTGGCTGGCACTTTCGCTTCACATACTCAATATGGGATTTCCAGGTGCACTTAGAATCGAACCAGACCCCAAGATATTAGAATGAGTTATAGGCTTAGAATAGAATGAGTTATAGGCTTACCCCAAATTTGAAGCTTCGGTTGTGCTGGGTAATGCTTCCTAGAAAAAACTACCAACTCAGTTTTCTCCGTAGAGAATTCGATACCTAGCTCTAAAGCCCAAGTAGACAAACTGTCCAAGGTATCCTTTAAGGGTCCTTGCAGATCGACCCCATAGGGTCCCGTGACAGACACTACGCCGTCATCTGCAAGTTGTCTCAAAGTACAGTTGTCACCTAGACAACCGTCAATGTCTTTGACATAAAAATTATACAAAAGGGGGCTTAAACATGATCCCTGGGGGAGACCCATGTAGCTAAATCGTGAAGCTGTAGAGGTTCCATGAGAAAAGCTCATATGTTTCTCTGACAGCAAATTGTACAAAAAATTATTTATTAATGGTGAAAAGCCACAAGCGTGGAGTTTATCTGAAAAAAATGTGGGACGCTTCGCGATTTTGCGTGTCAACCTTGCGCAGGGGCCATGCTAATCTTCTCTGTATCGTTCCAATTTTAGTATATGTCCAGCCGAAGCTAGGGCATCGGGTGTTATTTGTTTTTCAGCATTTCAGCATAACATTTACCCTTATATGGCACTTATGAACTTCAATTATTTTTTTTTTCTTAAATAGATACAATTTGCAAAGAAGACTGTCATGCGCTTATTTTCAGCTTTTTTTAAGCGGCATTATAATTAAATAATGCATTTATTTCCGAAATCATCAAACTAGGCTCTTTGATCGCTCAAATGGTTATGTATTATATGTCACTAGAAAATATTTGAAAACATCTTCTTTACAATAACGTGTTGCTTTTTCAGAACTATAAAAAAAAAGTCATGTTTCTCCTTATTAAAATTTGATCTATCATAACTGCAACACTTTTCTCTGTTTTCTGTGTTTCCAGGACTATTATGATGTTAATATCTACGTAGTTATTTTATAATATTTTAGTAACAAACCAGTCGAAAGCACATATATTTTGTACTCTTACGTAAAACTTCATAGAATTGGGATATGAGAGGGACCATCGGAGCACCCGATTTAAGAAAATTGGGTGCGGGGAGTGGAAATGCCAACTCTTTGTAGCTTACAGTTTGTGGATACAGGGCGGGCTCTTACATCATACTTCACTATTTGGTCGTTAATCAAGTTGTAACGACTTGGAAAATGTCAGTTTAGTTATTATTGTTCCACACATATTTAATTTTTCTTTCACGTTTCAATTAATGTTTCATCATCATTCTTATAATAGCATTTTAATATAGATTTCAACATTCCAGATGGACAACATCCTTATACAGCCAATGGTTGCTGGAGCAGAATAGCCACTAAGCGTTTATTATAATGAATTTATTATAATATATAGTAATTATATTCTTCTAATTATTGCATAGAACCAGCAGAAAGGACCCTTTTGGCATCTTCGACACACATTTTCAAAACATCCAGTTCGGGCTACCCATTTTGCCGTTTTAAATTACATACACACTCTATACACTATTTTCCTTAATATATTCTGTTTCTATGCATTGCATGAACCTGATTATTATTCATTTATTGGAAATCATTGACGTTGCAATTGGATAATGCAGTGGACAGCCAACCGGAGTCAAGGATTTCACTCCAACAGTTGTAATGAATTTGACGCGCCTTTCTCAAACAAACCATCTTGTGGAAAGCTAAACAAAATTGTAGGTTCTCTTATTCCCGCAAGCTCACGTATCTACTTTAAAAATAAAATTAATGAACATTTGAATACGGTTCGTCATCAGCTGTTTAACGAAGCTTTGTCCTGATACTTGAACAAAAGCGTTGTGCAGCTTCTTTATCGATTTGGCGAATGCATCTTTTGATTCTATTAATCAGTTGTTTACGGTCTTTGGGTCTCCAATTGTACACCAGCGAACTCAAATATCCAAAGAAATCTTCAATCGAGTGACACTGGGGCAAATTTGTTGGATTGCAGTTTTTTTTTTGGTACATATGGGCAATGGATGTTTTGGCTTTCCAAAAAGGTTTGCTTTTTTTCTCGCATAATGCGACGACGCTTTATCCGGTAAGAACATGTAATTTCCATCTGCATGATATGTTTGAAGAAATGAAATCAATATTTTCTTCAAACATTGATTTTGGTACACTTCTTTATTAACAGCTAAACCACTGGGCTTGACCCATGGTTTGGAAATTTCTCTCTCAGATAGGGCAGTATAAAGTATCACTTTCTGCTTGATTTCTTGTGGCAGACTATTCCTATCTTCGTCAACGTCTTGCAGATGTAAGGTTGCGTAGTCTTGAACTTTTTTGCTGCATCAAACAGACTAATCGAGTTCTTGTTGGTAACAGTGCTATGGAACAATCTAAGTCCTTTTCTGCCCATTGTTTTACCATTTCTAAAAGCTGTTCCTGGAGATGCCAGGATACTATAGATGGTTGAAACTGCAACATTCTCGGTTTTAAAATGGTTGGTTTTGTTTCAACCAGTCCACAGGTAGCGTTTTACATCCCATTATCCGGGTGTCAACTGGGTCAAGCGATGATTACGGGACGTTAAGTTTTGGATCCTTCCCTGAGATTTTACGAGATTTGATTCTTCTTCTGTCAGTACAAATATACCAGGTTTTCGTTTATCTTTTGAACACGTGATTTCTCACTTGCATTTAAAAATTTCACAAATTTTGATATTTACTGAACGTGTCCAAACTTCAACTAACTTTCAACGCTTTCGTATATGCGCATCGACACGTCAAGTCACGTCACGAAGCAAGTATGAAAAAGTTGATTTTTTCTATCATCCCTCTCGTGCCTTGTTGTTGATCGATTGGTTTTGATGGGTGATATTTCGACAAAGATTTTTTATTAGGGCCTAACTGACAAACGTAAAGAATGGCTTCTTCCGTAAATTTCTTGTAATAAAAAATCTACCCATATTTCCAATTATATCGACGAGAAAGACTTGTTCTTCGAAATGGCGGTGGTAGATTCATGAGGCAAGTTTCCAAAATCCACAAATTCAAGGAAGAAGCAATTGTTAACGTTTGTCAGTTAGGTCCTAAGGATAAATCTTTGTCGATTTCATTTGTCAGATGTACAAAATTGTCAAAATCATGCGAACTATGGTGCATCAATATGTGGTTAACAGCGACGAAGAGCCCCTGGTATTTTCATAAAGTGAATATACACTAGGCTCATGATATCATGAGTCGTTTTTACAACTTTTGGGAGCGGGTTTATTTCCGTGTGCAAACATTCTGCCAAAAACGGAAACCTACTGTATGGAAATAAAGGAAGACCGCATCCGAAGACAAAAAAATATAATCAGCCATGTTCGGTGCAGTGGCTGGAATAAAAATGTAAACTCACCTACAGGAAGCTTCCGTTCCCCATCAATCTTTCCTCATCAAACACCCAAGACTCAACAGTTCCTAACCCACTTTTGGCGGTGAACAAACAACCAAAACCAACCCGAAGCATCATCCATCTAGTCCCACAGTTAGATAGACGTCCTTCTTCCCACATGTTCCGTTCTCATTCTTCTCTGCTCAGTCCAGTTTGACATCCCGGTTAAAATTGTGCAATAAAAGGGGGATAGCTTTGGGAATAATGGACTGTGAAAAGAGCGAGTTGAATTGTTTATTTTTCTTTTCTTCTTCGTTTCCTAAGGAGAGGCAGCCACCCGCAGCTACAGCTGAATTGAAAGCTCCTGCTGAGCTGCTGTTGAGGCGTTGATGCGGTAGTGAGGTAAGTGCCAGCAATTTCGCTCGGATAGGACTGTGCTGTGGCCAAGACAAGGCGATAAATGGCATCCGGTTGAATCGAATATATTGCACCCTGTGTATTGTTTTTCTTATTATTTTGTATTATTGTGATAGTTCTAGGAATGGTTGGAAAAAAGCTGGATGCTGATGTCGTCTAGTCATTAAGGAGAAATTTTTGGGTGCAACAAATTTCTTTAAAGACTGTTTTTTCTGATAGATGTGTTATTATGACTTATCTGCTAACTGGCTGTGAAGCTGTTGCCTGATGTTAACTCAGTAATCGAGAAGCACCTGTAAAGTTATTAACCGAGCCAAAAATCGCCACATTCGGCTTAGTAAAACGTGCACTTACCGACTTAGTTATGTGAGGTCCTAAATAATCAGAAGCATGACCGAACGGTCAGAGGTTTGTTAGAAAATGCAGCAGTTATTGGTAATGATAGCTCAAAATCATCTAGGTAATTAACAATCATTTTGGTGGTTATCGTAAAAACTCTCTTCCCCTAATCCTTATATCCAGATCGATGGATATGAACGATTTTAACGACCATACAGGTGAACTATTCCTTGAAATAAATTTTCGCCACAAAATTCCTATCATTCCTCCAACAAATATTTTTTTCTGTACTTGGATGAATTTTACTGGTCTTGTAGTGTTCGCAGGTACCGGCTCAGTAAGCGGTTCGTCTAATGAATTCTGTTTTCGATGATACTCGTTCTAGTCACCTCTTATTTTTTCCAAGTGGAATCGATTACTCTGGAAGTATTCGCCATTTTTTTTTTGTACTGAGGCCTTAAGAAATCAAGTCGTCAGGAACTTATCTACACTGTTCCATACTGACGAGCAGTGAGGTTTGGACACTCAGTTGACTAAAGTTCTGTCCAGTTAGAATCCGGAATCACTTATTGTTTTTTAGCGGCACGGAAAGTGACCGCGGTAAGAATTATTTTACAGTGGTTTGTTAATCAAGGCGCTTAAATTCTGTGGTATAAATTTCACGGTGTTTCGTGCAGTGAGTCAAAAGTTATGCTAGATGGGAACCGAAAGGAGTGAAACAATTTAGCACACCCTCGTTGAAAATTCAACGTGGCCCGCAATAAAAATCGTAAATTCGATGAAAATCTCCAAACCAACCGTGTATGGTGTGCTTAAATGTTTCAGGGAGCGAGAGAGCGTGGATCGAGTGCCTCAAGGTAAGCGTAGTGGAACATATGACCGCAAGCTGAACTAGAAGGTGTTGAGAACCGTCAGAGCAAACCCTGGACTATAAAATGATGAAATCGCACACAAATACGCTGCTGCTCGCATTACCATTCGAAGAATTCGTTTGCGAGCAGGATATCGTTTTTATCTAGTAACAGAACGTTGAAGCAAAATTTTGTCGCTAAAACTCGAGCTCGAAAATAGTACAAGCGGGTTTTGACGAAATACCAAGGATGCTTGCTTATCGACGATGAAACCTACGTCAAAATGGATTTCGGACAACTTCCTGGCCAAAAATTCTACATGGCGACGGCACGAGGATATGTTCCTGCGAAGTTTAAGTTTGCGTTTATGGACACATTTTCCAAAAAAACTGATGATGTGTCAAGGTATATGCAGCTGTTGAGCAAAGGCCAAAGTGTTCGTGACGAATAAGACGATGGACTCGAAGCTGTACAAGCAAGAATGCCCCGAAAACCGCGTACTACCTTTCATTAAAGACCATAAAGGTCCCGTTAATTTTTTTATCCAGATTTGGCGAGTTGCCACTACAGCCGGGAAGTCATCCAGTGGTACCGCGATAATAACGTAGATTTCATCGAAAAACATAAATCCACCCACCTGCCCGCAGTTCCGGCCCATCGAAAGATTTTGGGCAATAATGAATCGGAAGCTTAGGAAAAGTGAAAAAACGGCTCGGGACACGACTCAGATGACCAAAATTGATGATGATATTTTTGATGATAAGATGATACCAGATTTGTATTGATGTTTTTTCCTTAAAGTACAAAGAATTACCTTTGTGTTGATGTATTAAACTTATTTGTACGTCAATCCGTTTCCGAGATACAGATAATTTTATTATTCTGGATTCTAACTGGACATAGCTTTAAATGTGTGGTTGCTGTCATGGAAGAAGCTTGACACTTTTCGAACAGGTGCGCTAATAGCCGCATAAATCAAATCGTGACATTTTAAAAGTAACCGTCGTGGTTATTACGAGATAAGCCGCACCTCGATCCTCGCTATTGCACACCTCTTGATAGTACAGCAGTCATATGCCTGCTCAAAAATGAATGAAATTTCGTACATCGCAGCAATCCATCCTGATCTCGATCAATAGAGAAACAACCCAAGTAACCATAAGCATTAAGCTATAGCCCGATAATAGCACTATATCATCATTAATGTTGCTTAAAAGTTTTATATTAGCATATATTACGCATGCAAGCTTTATATTAGCATCATAAATGCACTCAAGCTCCACCCAATATTTAGCATCATCGCTAACATTATATGCGCATATAAGGCTGTTATAATACATAAAAGTATTTATCATATTCACACCATACATGCTTTCCCTAGTAGCACACATGTTGTCATTAAGTTGAGAAAACATAAATGTGCTTTTGTTAGTCATAATCAAGTTGCTGCAACTAATTATAATCGTGGTGTGCTACTAGGGTTATATCAGCATTTAGTGCTAATCTAAGGCTATCATATAATGCTTAGAATTTGTTTACACAGGCATTGAAAAGTAATTCGGAGTCAACAATAACCAGTATGGCCGAGAATAAGTGGAAAAAAACTTTAAACAGTGGAAATTATTAACGTTAAGTGATATTGTATCGAAACTACGATACTTCTTAACTTAACAAACCTGATCATATTGAAGATTTCTAGGATTTTTTTTTCAATAGCGATTTTAACAATGAGAGACTCTCTCCTATCTCGCCCTCTTTTATTTATTACAGCGCCATTATAAAACTTTTGAGGGATTTTTTAGTACAGATACAAACACAACAGTGCTGGCTAGCATACTCTACAAATAGTAGAATGGAAAACGTAAAACTCAATGGAATATGAATGAAAGAGAAAGTAATCAAAGAGAGTCTTTCAATTTTAGATTCACCCTAAGGGAAAAAAAAACCTAGATTTGGTTCCAGAATCTGCTAAATCTCTATCAGCAAGTTAGTTCTACGCCTTCAAATTCGTTCGTTGAATCCGAAGATGAAAGTTCTAACAATGCTGGAACAGCTTATAGCCAGGCAGAGGCAGCAAAGGCAGCGGGCTAACCATGCATGACCTTGGCTTAAGACAAATTTAAATTTACAAAAGATTACTTTCCTCATACTAATACACCAAATACTAAAAATATGAATTTAAGCTAAGCGGTTTCCTTATAGCTGAATATTGCATACATTTTTCCTCCTTTTTTGGCTGATACTATAAATAAGAATAGAAGAAATAGTTCTTAAAATAAATCGGAAACAGACAGCAGATAAATGCAGAATAATAGCATTAGCAGTGCTACAAACGGGCTATTAAAACTGACAGTTATGATCAGGTGCATTAATATAGCATTACTAATGCTTTTTACGAGCTGTAAGTTCTGCATTATATAAGCACGTTATTTCACCTTTCTTAGCATTATATTAGCATTATATCTGAATAAAGAGCTTCAAGGCATTTAAGTGCTGCTCTATATGCAGATATAATGCTAATATAATGCCACGTTTTGTGCTTTATGGTTATTTGGGCGCTTTCTCTATTGATTGAGATCAGGACCGATTACTGCGATGCACGAAATTTCGACTAGTGACAGCTCACTAGTATTCGTTCCATCACTCTGAGATAAGTTGAGACCCACTTTCGACTCATCTCATCCTTATCCGTAATTTTGCATGGCAGTTTCAGTAGCTTGGAAGCTGTTTCTACCGTGTCCATTATAACATTAGGATAGGATTGGATTTGGATTGGATTTGGATTGGATTTGGATTGGATTTGGATTGGATTTGGATTGATTTGGATTGATTTGGATTGGATTTGGATTGGATTTGGATTGGATTTGGATTGATTTGGATTGGATTTGGATTGATTTGGATTGGATTTGGATTGGATTTGGATTGGATTTGGATTGGATTTGGATTGGATTTGGATTGATTTGGATTGGATTTGGATTGGATTTGGATTGATTGGATTGATTGGATTGGTTGGATTGGATTTGGATTGGATTTGGATTGATTTGGATTGATTTGGATTGGATTTTGATTGATTTGGATTTGGATTGATTTGATTGGATTTGGATTGGATTTGGATTGGATTTGGATTG
Organism: Aedes japonicus; assembly: GCA_034211315.2. Lineage (NCBI taxonomy): Eukaryota > Metazoa > Arthropoda > Insecta > Diptera > Culicidae > Aedes > Aedes japonicus. The sequence continues at coordinate 40,163 of JASCZW010001305.1, read as the reverse complement.
ATTTGGATTGGATTTGGATTGGATTTGGATTGGATTTGGATTGGATTTGGATTGGATTTGGATTGATTGGATTGATTTGGATTGGATTTGGATTGATTTGGATTGGATTTGGATTGGATTTGGATTGGATTTGGATTGGATTTGGATTGATTTGGATTGGATTTGGATTGGATTTGGATTGGATTTGGATTGGATTTGGATTGGATTTGGATTGGATTTGGATTGGATTTGGATTGGATTTGGATTGGATTTGGATTGGATTTGGATTGGATTTGGATTGGATTTGGATTGGATTTGGATTGGATTTGGATTGGATTTGGATTGGATTTGGATTGGATTTGGATTGGATTTGGATTGGATTTGGATTGGATTTGGATTGGATTTGGATTGGATTTGGATTGGATTTTAATTGGATTTGGATTGGATTGGATTGGATTGGATTTGGATTGGATTTGGATTGATTTGGATTGATTTGGATTGGATTTGGATTGGATTTGGATTGGATTGGATTGATTGGATTGGATTTGGATTGGATTGGATTTGGATTGATTTGGATTGGATTTGGATTGGATTTGGATTGGATTTGGATTGGATTTGGATTGGATTTGGATTGGATTTGGATTGGATTTGGATTGATTTGATTGGATTGGATTGGATTTGGATTGATTGGATTGGATTTGGATTGGATTTGGATTGGATTTGGATTGGATTTGGATTGGATTGATGGATTGGATTTGGATTGGATTTGGATTGGATTTGGATTGGATTTGGATTGGATTTGGATTGGATTTGGATTGGATTTGGATTGATTTGGATTGATTTGGATTGGATTTGGATTGGATTTGGATTGGATTTGGATTGATTTGGATTGGATTTGGATTGGATTTGGATTGGATTTGGATTGGATTTGGATTGGATTTGATTGGATTTGGATTGGATTTGGATTGGATTTGGATTGGATTTGGATTGGATTTGGATTGATTTGATTGGATTTGGATTGGATTTGGATTTGATTGGATTTGGATTGGATTGGATTGGATTTGGATTGGATTTGGATTGGATTTGGATTGGATTTGGATTGGATTTGGATTGGATTTGGATTGGATTTGGATTGGATTTGGATTGGATTTGGATTGGATTTGGATTGGATTTGGATTGGATTTGGATTGGATTTGGATTGATTTGGATTGGATTTGGATTGGATTTGGATTGGATTTGGATTGATTTGGATTGGATTTGGATTGGATTTGGATTGATTTGGATTGGATTTGGATTGGATTTGGATTGATTGGATTGATTTGGATTGGATTTGGATTGGATTTGGATTGGATTTGGATTGATTTGGATTGATTTGGATTGGATTTGGATTGATTGATTGGATTGGATTTGATTGGATTTGGATTGATTTGATTGGATTTGGATTGGATTGGATTTGGATTGGATTTGATTGATTTGGATTGATTTGGATTGATTTGGATTGGATTTGGATTGATTTGGATTGATTTGGATTGATTTGATTGATTGGATTGGATTTGGATTGGATTTGGATTGGATTTGGATTGGATTGGATTTGGATTGATTTGGATTGGATTTGGATTGGATTTGATTGATTGGATTGGATTGGATTGGTTGGATTGGATTTGGATTGGATTTGATTGATTTGGATTGGATTTGGATTGGATTTGGATTGGATTTGGATTGGATTTGGATTGGATTTGGATTGGATTTGGATTGGATTTGGATTGGATTTGGATTGACTTGGATTGGATTTGGATTGGATTTGATTGATTGGATTGATTTGGATTGATTTGATTGGATTTGGATTGATTTGGATTGGATTTGGATTGGATTTGGATTGGATTTGGATTGATTTGGATTGGATTTGGATTGGATTTGGATTGGATTTGGATTGGATTTGGATTGGATTTGGATTGGATTTGATTGGATTTGATTGATTTGGATTGGATTTGGATTGGATTTGGATTGGATTTGGATTGGATTTGGATTGGATTTGGATTGGATTTGGATTGATTTGGATTGGATTTGGATTGGATTTGGATTGATTTGGATTGGATTTGGATTGGATTTGGATTGATTTGGATTGGATTTGGATTGGATTTGGATTGGATTTGGATTGATTTGGATTGGATTTGATTGGATTTGGATTGATTTGGATTGATTTGGATTGGATTTGGATTGGATTTTGATTGGATTTGGATTGGATTTGGATTGGATTTGGATTGGATTTGGATTGATTTGGATTGATTTGGATTGGATTGGATTTGGATTGGATTTGGATTGGATTTGGATTGGATTTGGATTGATTTGGATTGGATTTGGATATGTACTGCATATGAAATTTTGAACATCTTTTCAATTAACACTAGATTAATGCCTGCCAAACATTTGTCATGAAGTAACTCCCAAATAGGAGAAATATTTTAATCTAATCTAATCTAATCTCATACTAACGCAGCCGATTCTTGAAAGCATCCTGGAAAATGGCGACTTTTTGAATGCATCATTTTTTTCAACTGCGTAGAATGTGCAATTGAGAGGATTTCAAAAAATAGAATGATTCCAGACAAATTCGCTGAAATTGCTCTACTAAAGCCCGATTCAAAGTAAATTTGGACGCATTCAAGTGATCATCTCAAGAATTAAAAATATCCACGGTTGATCGAAACGGTCAAAAAGATATTTATTCAGCCTTCAAACGGTACATAAAAAGTTATTACATTTCACCGTTTCGAACGAACTGTCGTACTTCACTTGTGATCGATGCCTTCATGATCTGAACAGTCGCTGGTGACACTGTACTGGCAAATTTTTCCACTTTAAACGCATCCTCGAAGTTTTCTCTTGGCAATTGCCCAATATTTTTTGATCGGTCTGAGCTCAGGGCAATTCGGAGGATTATCTCTTTGGCGACGAAATTAACATTGATTGCAGCATACCATTTTAGTACCTCCTTAAAGTAGTGGCAGCTGGCTAGATGCGGCCAAAACGTTGGTCTTGTGTAGTCGAATGAAGGGTTTTGCAGACACTCCTTAAGGGGACCCTCCCCTGGATTTGGGCAAAAATAAGGCAAAGTTTGTTTTTTTTTTGTGGGAGAATGAAAAGGCGTACGAACTTCCGGTTTTGACAATTAAATATGATTATTATTCAAAATTTCAAGGAGATAAAAAAATTGTGAAAATTCAAATGGCGGCTACAAAATGGTGATTTCTCGAAACCATGTTTTTAAATCTAACTTCAAGCCCCGGGCTTGATATATTAATCCGATTCCCTCCATCAAACAACTATTTGAAAGGTTATAGTTTTTGTACGGCTTGAACTAAAAATTGGCATTAATAATTAATTATTTATAATTTTTGAACACGGCTGAAATGAAAAAAAGTAGCGACAAATTAAACTTTTCAGTTTAAATGATCACGTTGTAATGAATTTATGTTTAAATTGTCAGAATTTAGTTCAAGCCGTAGAAAATATCATTTTCTTTCAGAAATCATAACTATATATGATTTCTGTCCACTACAAGAGGCTGCATGCTTGAAGTTGTCGCCCCATGTTTTACGCGCAGAGGCTTACGGAAATCACCATTTTGAATTTTTACAATTTTTTTATCTCTTTGAAATTTTGAATAATAATCAAATTGATTCGTCAAAACCGAAAGTTCGTACGCCTTTTCAATCTTCCACAAAAAAAAAAATACAAACTTTGCCTTATTTTTGCCCAGATCCAGGGGAGGGTCCCCTTGATGTAAACCATCGACGTCATTGTATGAAATGTGATGAAAACCTTGGCCACAACTGCAGATTCCTTGCCAAATCATTAGTTGCCGAGCAAACTTATCAGTAAAAACAAATTTATACCTCTAAGGGACATCCCCTTGACCAGTTGCCAGGTAAAATTTTCATCCGGGGATTTGTTTATAAATCATGTTGATATATGTTTCGTCATCCATTAAAATACAGTCATCCAATTTCGTCAAAACTCGTTTGTATAGTAATCGTGCTCGCTTTTTGGCCACTAAATTTATTTTCAGGGAGCGATTTGGATGTTTACTGGCACAAAAAGACATATATCCTTCTCTTGAAAGGATGTTACTTACGGTGGAAAAGTTGGAATCGTATTTCTTTGCCAAATCATGTACCTCAACCCCTTTCTCCTCAGCTTTTTGTCCCTAGTGCCACTTTTATGATAGATGCACTGTTCTCTATCCACACTCAGAGTATCCTTGTAACGTTTGATTACAAAACACACCGTCGGCTTTTGGAATTTTAACACTTATGATATTTTTGAGTGGTCTGCCTCGAAGGATTCTCTAGATGTTTGTGCGCAATCAATGTTCTTTTCTCAAATTCCATGATTCGTAAATTCGAGATGCGTCGATCAATCGAGAACAAAATTTCACCAATTTCTTCGTCGATGAAACATCAACAAATGCCTGTCAAACGTTTTTTGTTCCAACCGGTGGTAACCGTGCGTCCAGATTTACTTTGAATCGAGCTTTACTTCGAGTCAAAGGAAGGAAGAAAAGGTTGACCTTCCGTACCAAACACTTCCATATAGCGTTAAATAACGTGATAATTTGTATTTTATTGTTGAGAGCATAGATGCTAGGAACATTAGTTAATGATTCCTTTTCCTTAGGGGGATCATTTTAAAGCAATTAATCATGGATTTTTCACGCACAGCTACAAAACAACATGCTGGAGGTGGACGGATTCTATTTTCGATCTTATAATTTTACGATTACCTGGGCATATAGTATGATTGTACTTTTCAACCATAATACTAATGCTTAAATGGTGTAGCGTCTTGAAGACAAGGTTGACGGCCTTTAATAAACTAGTGGTGATAAGTCATGAGTAATGAATGCCAAGTGAAAACAAGAGCAAGATTTGGTTCTCTATTCATAAAAAAATCATCTTTGGTGCAGCAGGCGTTGATCAAAATTAAAAAATCTTCACCTCTAACTGCTAACCATATCTCTTGACAAACAATGACTCACATTAATACTCCATTTAATGTATTGTGAAACCCTATTGCAGCTGTGCGATACTATGTGATAAGAGCAATTCACTCATATACAACTTTGTTCAATCTGCTTCGGTAAAGTTTTAATTAAATCACTGAAGCTGTATTACGAAAACACATACACATTCCCCCGCACAGCTCAATCACCGCCGCATGATCAAGGAAGAATGTTCAAATTCGCAAGCCTTCTACCACATCTCTTCATAGCCTAACACAATCTTGTACGGTAATTCAATGCCGTTCGAAAGGATTTCAAACTTTCTCTGTTGGTTCAATAACAGAACATTTTTCAAACATCATACCCGTAGACCAGGAGTTGGTGCAAATAGAAGCCAAATGGGGCTAACCGCTACTTCGTACCAATCACCAATTTCCGTTTCTTTAGGTAGTAATCATTTTAAATCAAGGTATGTGTGGCTGTGTTAGTTCATAACCATATTATTCTGCCTTAGAAGCAGAAAATTCAACTTGAAAGACAAACTTGGAATCATGATACATAGATAGACTTCCAATGATTCTCAATAATTCATCAAATCAAACGGATCCGATAGATTTATTCCGTTATTTGCTCTTACACATTCGAAAAGAGAGGTAAGCTGCGAACAGAAATAAGATCGAAAACCCAACGGCAAACACAATTTTAATTACGGATGGATTTTAAGCAAACATCGAACGATGGAAGTCAATAAGATCTTCTTGGAAAGTTTCTCGTGTTAATTGGAGCCACATTTCTCTTGCTTCGGCTTTTAAATTCAGCATGGCCACATTTTACAAAATAATCAATTTACAAGTCATGAAACGAGAAACCGCTGTGAATGAAGTACAATTTTACGTAACGCATTTTATCTCAACGGAAACTCTGTATATGTAACCAAAAATCTGCCAGCTGGAAAACTTTTCCAACGAGCAGTGGCAAAAGATGCATTACACTAACTGAAGGTTTCGATTTCCCATCTCGACAAAACTTGCCTGCTACGTGCCTTTAAGGGTACAACAACACCAACAACAAGGAAACGGGAAGTGGGAAAACTCATTAGTATCATTTGACTTATACAGCAGGCGTTGGAAATTTATGAAGGAAACTTTACACGGATTCTGATTTGGGATGGTGACGATACCAAGAAAATGCGACTTTGATAGCCAAGTTTCTAAACACGAACCCATCCAAAACGTTCCGGATATCTTGGGTTTCATCATTTCCTGGAAAGTCACTACTCAGTTATAACGGCCACAACTATTCCGTCCAAAATTCGATTCCCATAACGAATAGGAAAACCAATTGAGAATAAGAACATCCTTTTCGTGTTTGGAATTTTACGCTCACTTGTTTATTTTACAGACTTGAGATCGAGGGAAAAAATCGAATCGGCCAACGAGAGCTCTTGACGATCGATGTCGACTGCGACAAAGGCAATTTACTCTACCCATATAATTGGAATTCATCCTGCGTGGTGGAAAATCTCGATTATGTCGCTCCTACGTCCTTAGCTATGCACGGATAAGTGCCGGGTCTCGCACCTTTCCAGCAACCGTTACGAAATACTTCAAACTCGCACACTAACTTGTACGACGAAATGCTAAATGTGAAGCAAACTCCTAAACAAGGACGAAGGAATGTGATAGGAATAAGGGTTCCGCTTGGTGAAGTTCGACTAAAGGAGACAGTTGATGTGATTGAAGCTGATTGAATTGGTATTTGATTTGTGTGTTTGATTGTACCTCATGCATGGGCGTCTCCGCAGGTTGTTGACTTGGGAGGTTAATTTGAAATGGGTAGCTATCACTTTCTCACGGGATTGAATGCGAACGTGGAATGTGCCGTAATGGATAATTTCAAACCGTAGCTCGGTACGCTAAGTTGGCCCTTTAGCGTATATCAATTGAACTAATTTGAACTATCAATTATTGCATGTTGCGTGATTAATCCTATTGTTCGAACGCTGTTGTAGCTAACGTTAGATGATTGAATCAACTTAAGTATGTGGGAGCCTATGAGATTAACAGGAACTATACTCGGCAACGTACGAGAGCTTGCCATAATAAAGACGCCACGTTAATTATCACTGCTAAAATTTCATTGTGGTATTGTATCCATAAATGGGGAACGTACTGGCAAGAAAAAGGGACAAAACCGGTATTCCGTTATTACCAGATCAGCTGTTATTACACAAAGAGTCAACAGATGTTGCTTGGGATTAGCATACATCCTCAATGTGTAAAAACTGGTGATCCCAAACTGAGAAAATACTGATAGGAATATGTTGGCCTGATACTCTTTTTGAAGGAAGCCGATAAATCCTCTGCTCTTCCACGAGAAATCACTGGGAAGTTGGATGATTGGGTTTGCAACAGGATCCCTTTTGGTAAACGGTGTGCTTAATTCAACTTATTTTGGCAGCAAATAAGATATTCAAATATGGTCTCGGTTTATTATCTGTACACTGAAAGTTAATTTTAGTTTATATTACAAAATCGAAAGTAATACTCACTAATCCATTCGTTGTTTTCAGCAACAAAACTGATTTGTTCTTTTTATGAAGATACATTCGTAATTAATTGCACGCGCAACTGTCAAAAGCACAAAGCTTTTGTTGACACAGAAAGAACATTCGTACATTGTACGGAAACAATGCAAAGTGCTACGAATATTTGGTCACAAATTAAAAAGAAACGTCTCTCTGGTGGTTGCATGAAGGACTGACAGATCTACTTTATCGACTCAAAATGTAATTGACAAAAAAGCGCAAGCACGTGGAATTTTCCAGCGTTTTTTTTTATTGTTTCAGACATGGGGTTCGAACCTGAATATTTGGAAAGTGCCGATTCTAAATCCGTGGTTGATCTCACTAGGCCGCGCTGACTCGTGAGAACAATCTTGATTAATGAGCATGAAGTTATAGATCACGACAGAGCTTTGATTTTTATTTTGGGATTGATAAATTATTTCCGCCCAAACCAGCAGAAACACCATCGTGCATGAGTACGGTATAAAAGAGAAGCAGCGATTGGCTGCTCATCACTAAGTTCATTTCGTGCATTTTACAAAAAGGTGTAATGATAGCATTTCACCAGGTAAAAAGTATTATGAATATTTCATACAATATACGAGACATTTGTTCTATGAACAAAATCCATGTTTACGAAACGCGTGAAAGCTACTTTACGAAAATAAATTTTGAGTGTACAGAGATGCACACTAAAGTTATTCATATTTTGGCACCGATTTAAAACAATAGTAAGGATGCTGTTGGGACCTCTCATAAGTTTGGCTAGGTACTTTAAAACGGAATACAATAATACGTTAGAACATCAAGTTTGAGAACAAATTTACCTCAACATTAAGTAAGAAGTTGGAAAATTAGTGTAAGTTGGAAAATAATTCACTTTACAACAAATTTGTCGTAATATCCAAACACTTTTTAAACTTGTCTATCAGTCACTTTCACTTTTTTTTAAAACACTATTAAAAAAACTTTTTTGAGCGAACAATGTTTTTCTTCAATTGATCTTCTATTACCCCTTAAATTTTTTGCACTAAGGAACCGAACATGTTTTATAATCAATTTGTTCCTAGGTATACCTACTTATGAGTGGTATTTTTGGATCAATATACTGAAAGGAATATCTGTAAACAAATTTCAAATTCACTAGTACATTATCATGAAACCGTTGCAATGAACTTGACATTAATTTAGAAGCATCATTTTTAAATGAGCATCATTCTTAAATGGGAAAAACTCGTAAAAACTTGTTGCAGTAGCACCCTTTGTTTTAACTCTTAACTTCATCTGGCAATGGATGACCTAACTATTTTTAGGATACTGTTCCCAAATAACTCAATAAACTATAATTTTAATTGTAAAAAAATGTGTATTAGCTTTAGATACTTTTTCAACTGATTTGGATTCTATTAAAAACCACAAACTTGATATTAATATATTTATCTTCAATGGAACACAACTTATTTCTACGATTGGTACACGTGTGACGACAGCTCAGAGACACTAAACTATAATTGGTGCACAACAATGTCTAAAAAGAACTTTGTTGTGTGTCTAAAAGAACATTGTTGTGTTGTATAGCGATTTTTTCGAGGAACCTAATTAAAACTTACTGATTTAAATAATTTCAACACTGAGACGGATCATTGAAGTTGTAATTATACAATGAAGTGGACAGTCAACCGAAGTGTAGGAGAGGATGTGTTTATCATTTATAATTGGTACATTGCACTCCAACAGTTGTTTTTATTTTAACGCGCCTTTCGCTTGAGCAAGCGCTGCATAAGATGTAAAAAGAATGATACCTTGAAAATGACCCCACCATGCCAATACCAAATTGAAAAAGGAAAATCATTCATAATCACTTTACTTGGTATAATGTTTCTTCAAGACCGCACCGGCGCCAAAAATCTCTGTTTAGGGCCACCTGTCTTCAGTTTCACGAGCGTCCAACACATCCTAGGTCTTGCTCCACGTGATCTAATCAACTAACTCACTGCGCTTCTATGCGTCTTGTACCGGCCGTATTCGGGGCAAACACTATTTTTGCAGCACTGTTTTCTGGCATCCTTACGTGTCCCAGGTGGCCATTAGTTTTTGACAAATATCTGGCATTTCACAAATAAAAAATCTGGTAAAATCTGGTAATACACAGGTATGTAAAAATCTGGACTAACAATTTAAGGGTCCAAGGGTCAAAGAGATTTTACAAATGCTGATAGGCCCTTTACAAATGTTGTCCCAAAATCAGTCATTTTTTGACTCGTATACTCGCATACCTCAGTAACAGACAAGCGTGGAGTTACACTATTTGACCAATGCCAAATATTTGACGGATTATTTATTCGCACAAAATAGCTGCGCTAAATCGTTTTCAGTAGTCGAGAACTGCAGTCACGTAAATCACTTAACGCCTTAGTGGAGTGGGATTAAACGACGCTTTTTTAAATCTGTTCTAATTTCAAAAAGTCTGGCATTATGCAGGGTTTCTCTTTTTGTCTTTTTGCCGATGAAAAGTCTGGCAGTGCCAGATAAATCTGGCAAAATGGCACCACTGCGTCACCCATTACACCATTCCAGCTTTAGCTTCTTTTCCTCCATACGCCGTTTCACGTACACCACCAAAGATGGTCCTAGCACACATCGTTCAAGAACTCCTCGTGCTTGCATGTCCCCTTCGAGCATTGTCCACGTTTCGTGCTCGTAGAGAACTACCAATCTTATCAGCGACTTGTATTGTACACTTAGAACGACGGTGCAGTTTACTAGACCCTAGGCTATTGTGCGTCTCCGAATTTCTGTGCTATACTTGTTATCCGACGTCACGAATGATCCAAGGTACCCAAAACCATTAACCACCACACGTCTTCCTGTGCAAGGTCTAACATGTAGGTACGTCCAACCCATCTGATAGCATAGAGAGAGAGAGAGGGGGTGGGGGAGAGAGCGAGAGAGAGAGAGAAAGCATGAGTACGAAGAAAGCAAATTTATTGAGCATGTCGTTTGCGCCACTAATTCAAGGTTAAATGTTTGAATCCGATGTGTGTGTGTGTGTGTGTGTGTGTGTGTGTGTGTGTGTGTGTGTGTGTGTGTGTGTGTGTGTGTGTGTGTGTGTGATCTTACTTCCACTGTCCGGTAGTGATTTTATGGAAGAAAAATGTCTGCAGCTGTCATGCTTTTATTACAATCACAAACTGCACGGGTGTTGAAAGATGATAGCTCTGTTGAGATCCAGTGACCCATTTCAAAATGCCTGGTCACTCACATCCATTCCGGTCACTTTCACTTACAACAAGCCCCGCATAAACACAATACTTACATCAATTGGATATTTCTAGGTTTTTTTTTCCTTAGGGCGAATCTACAATTCTAGGGGTTTTTTTCATTAGGGCGAATCTACAAATGAGAGATTCTCTCCGGGCTCGCTTTTTTTCATTCATTACAGCGCCATTATTAAACTTTCGAGGGATTCTTTAGTACCGATCGAAACACAACAGTGCTGGCTAGCATACTCTACAAATAGTAGAATGAAAAACGTAAAGGTGATTGCTTTATGAATGAAAGAGAGCGAGCCCGGAGAGAACCTTTCAATTGTAGATTCGCCCTAATGAAAAAAAAAACCCTAGATTTGTACTATATTTACACTTCCATTATCGCAACATGTTCTGTTACGATACGATCATGGCACGTATGTAGTAGTATGTATCTCGTATTTATTTATAATTGCTTAGATCTCACCAGAAATGTTTGATGTTTTCTTGCTGATCCTGCTTCTTTTGTTCCACTTCTACTACACTGATAAAAAATCTAATAATGAATATATTAATTATAAACTATACCTTTCATGTGCTACCGTCACATATATTTCATATCATATCAAATAATTTCTATTTGTGTTTCACATGCAACGTATTATTTTGATACATATTTTTAATTTTCAAACCCAATAAAGAGTATGTGGCTCACCTTATGACTGAAAGTTATTAGATTTGACACATACTTTTTGATGGGTTTTGGATTGAAAAAAAAAGTCAAAATGGCGCTCGAAGGTTTTTCATCAATTGTCCTGAATGAATTGCTTTTAAGTGACGAACTGCTGTATATAGGTTTTTCAGGTATATGTGATATGTAAATTGATGTAATTGTTGAATGACCTTTTTATTTATAGAATGCGGCATATATTTGGCAACATTATAAACTTAAAAAAAAGATGAATTACAGCAACTGGATATGAGACAAAGTAAGTGTAAATATTTTGTTATTCTACCATATAAATTAATTATTTAAACTATCGCAGGTATTACAGTTTCTGTGATTCGAAGCGGTTGAATTTATTGAATCGATCTCAACATAGATAAAAACAACCATAAGAAGTGTATTTGAAAATTTAATATTTTTTTTATCATAGCGATTTACAAATACTCATCTAATCGATATGCTTATAAACTTTAACAGATAGTTTCAATAAAAATTATTAAGAAATTCGTATGGTTTTGATGAAGAAGTTTTAATAACGTTTATATGACGGCACATGTTATTTATCATAATGAGGGATGGAAATCATAAACTTGACACATACTTTTTATAAAGAAGGAAAAATGGTACTCATCAAAAAAAAAAAATCGTAAGCTTGACACATACTTTCTATATGGAAGGAAATATGGTATTCATTATAGTGAGGGATAGTTGTTATTGGAACTTCCTCTTAAAATTTATAAGCATATCGATTAGATATTATTTGTAAATCGTTATGGCAAAAAATTATTAGATTTTCAAATACATATGTTATGATTATTTTTATCCGTGTACCTTTGCTGAGAGCATTACATTTTTTTTATGTTTTGCTGTGCTCACACAAGAATAATGCGCTATAACCGATAACAAAGCTATGGGTGGTGTACTAATGATCGACTTCGAAAATAATTAATTACCGAGACGTTAACCTAGGTGTAGTCTGATTGTTCTTTTTTTCTGTGGTCACTCGATCACACGCCAACAAACAATAGACAACGCGCTAAGCCCGGTAAGAAAATAGTACGCAGCAGCGTATCTATACAACCGTTCAAAACTCAAATTGTTTGAATCCGATATTGTCCTTTAAGCAACGTAAGCAATTTGATGGTGGTGCGTAGGAACTAAACATTCCCAAAAGTTTTGGAGGATCTGTCACCACGTTAAAACTTGGTCTGTTTTAGATCACCCATCCACAAAACCGAATTGATAACTTCCCGGTCGGTGCAGATACAGAGACCGGCGAAAAAAAAAATTCAATAGAGCCGTACGTAAGAAAATCCCTTTTTTTAAGCCCTGTACATACCATAACACATGCTCAGTTTTTTTTGGACCCATTTGACAAGTTTCACAAATACAGGGTGCGGCAGAAAATAATGCGAAAATTTGTTCTATTTCTTTCAAATTCCATTTTCAACTAATTCAAGCAACAATATCAACATTTTCGAGTGCAGTTATCTTTATAAAGTCCTTTCAAACAAATTTATTCAATATGTCCTCCATTTTTATTAATAACATCCTCGAGCCGACGCCGGAAGCCAGAGCATGCCTTTCGGAAGTAGTCCTTCGACAATGACTGCCATGTGCGTGTTATGGTTGACTTCAGGGTTTTCACACTAGGATGTGATGTTTTGCAGGCTCGTGCTTCAACATATGCTCAAATCGAATAATCCAACGGATTAAGATCTGGACTGCTAGGGGACCACAAATCCTTCGGCCAAAACTTCATGTTATCGTTCAACCATTGTTGGGTTCGATTGGACGTGTGACACGGCGCTCCATCCTGCTGTAGGACAACGTTTTGGTCCTCGGAGAAGTTGGCCTTCACCCAGGGAAGCACTTGGTCCTTTAAAATACCGATATACACTTCGGTATTGATTTTAACTCCAGCATCAATGAATACAGGCGGCATTTTCAAACCGTTGGACGCCACCAAGCCAAACATCATGACACCAGCCGGATGTTTGGTTTGAAATTTGAATTTCACTTTTTCCGGAACGTTCTCCATTTTCTGCGGTGAAATGAACCGGTCCGTGCGGCTGTTGGCCACAGCATCGATGCTGAAAAGCTTTTCGTCGGAGAACAGGATTATCATTTTTTCCTTCTTCAACAAGGAAAGCAATCTCTTGGAATGAGTCACTCGTAGTTCCTTGACCCGGTCCGTAATCAAGTGGCGTTTCACTCTGGCTCTGGAAGATGCATGCAGGTCTTCTTTGATGATTCTCCGCATGGATTTCTCCGAAATATTGGCTTCCTTTGCAAGTTTTCTTATGGAACGCACCGGGTTGCGAGCAATTTTTGCACGGACCGATTTGATCACGTTCGGCGTGCGTGCAAAGCGCGGACGTCCGCTTCCCGGCTTCCGCTGCTTAGGACCATCCTGCAGGGACTTTTTTATGCGGTAAACTGTTGCCAAATGGCACCCTACCACCTTGGCAATCTCTTTCGGCTTCTTCTGGGCGAGCAACAAACTGGTGATCACTTCTTTCGTGAACATTTTGACGAATTTGCAATAAAACAAATAGAATGTTTGGATGCAGCACTTGAAAGTAAACATAAAAAAATACACTTTCGACAGAAATTAGTCACTAGCTACACGAATTAACCCAATACTCAAGTTTGAACATTTTCGCATTATTTTCTGGCGCACCCTGTACATCTATTACGAATTGGGATTCCTAACATAACTTAAATTACCAATACTTCTTTGGCGTGTCCGTACTCAGCGCAGCTTTTGCTCGGAAATCTCGACCACATATTCAAAACGATATATCTGATTTTTCAACAAAGACGTAAACAAAGATTGAAACGTAAGTTTTTGAAACCAGTAGCAATATCCCGCAATTCAAAGCAAAGAATGATATTTCACTGAAAAGATAGTTATCCTAAATTCGGTGAGGGCACGGAGAGTTTTAAGAAAATAACGTTAGAATCTTTGTTTATCTCTTTGTTAACAAAATCAGATATGTTGTTTGAAATAAGTTTTACAGTAATGAAGAATATCAGACTTAAGAAAAGCAGGTGTCTTGGATAGCATTGAGGATAAATTGGACATCAGCCAATTATTCAGTCATGCTTAATTAAAAAATACTGTTTCAAAAAATCGACAAAATTTTTGGCGAGCTGCTCTTAGAGTCAAATAAAACATAAAAAAGTTCACTTGATGAATGAAACGAGAAATTGAGCTCTTAAATTTCTGCAAATGGTTGTCATACTGTGTACGAAAGCTAGCATATAGACTGTAATCAAATATTGCTCCGGAAGGTATCAAAACAAGCACAAGTGAATCTAGTCGAGCACTATCAAACCGACCAATGAACATTGCTTTCCTCTCCTTCCGACTATCAGCTACTATTTGCATAAACATGCTCAAGATCTCATTGTGGCGGTCACCAAAACGTAAAGCATTGACTGCTACATCCAACGAGAGCTCCGTTCAGCTGTTGGAAATCATGTTGTTGCCGTTTTTGCTGCGACTAGTAGGCGAAGGTTAGTTGGAATAAAATTTTCAGAAGAGGAATGTCAGTGTAGTATCTTGGTTTTGGGGGTTCTTTCCCTTGGAGCTGAAACTATTGCACTACAACTTAAAACGTTTTTATACTAATTTATGTAACGGAAATAATTTAAAACCCAATATTTTTACAGATTCTGTTCAGCTCGTTACAGTAAAAAAAAGCTGATTTGGATTCGTACGCCAGTATGCAAACAAATGCATGAACGGGAATGGAAGTGTCAAATGAAAATGCCTCATGGGATACTTTATGAAAATAGTCGCCATCATGGCAAATCGGCATAGTCACTTTAAAGTTATGAAAGCAGAAATCTAAGCAACTAAAAAGATTTCACTTATGTAACTTAAATCACATCAGTGAAATTAGCTGAAAATTTTGCCATAATAGCGGTCGTCGGTGGATTTGAGCAATGTTCACCACCATGCTACGCCACTGGGGGGTAGAATTCAACTTTGAGCAGAAAGCCACGTAACAGGAAATATGAATTTTTGCCGACCTGCTGCCGGCAACCACTTTCTACGGTTGAGCTCACTTTTTGTTGTTTGAAATCCTGGCTATGCTGCCAGATGCCGAACCGAGGTTGGTGAGTGGAAACGCATCGCTGAACAGAGCGAGTGGCACTTTTGCCTGGCTGGCTTTGTAAGACTTCCGCCTGTCTGACAGCATCATCACCTTCGATGACGACGATGAAAAAGATACGAAATAATAAAACTACTCGCAGGCGGTGCAGCGAATAACTTGCATTCAAATGCGGAATTAATTGCAATGGCAGGATGGAAGCGTATTATTAAATTTTGCGGTCTGCCGGAGGAAGGGTTTGTTGTTTTTCAAGGTTGTTGTTTACTTAATTCTCTGAATGATATAAGGTAATTTTGATATCCTGTTTCGCGGAGGGGCCTCTGTTGGAACTGGAAATCAGCTTGTGAGATATAATAAACCTGGAGGATAAGTGATATGGGTGTGTATGTGTATTATACGACCCTTCACCCCCTACTAACGGTAACGGTAGTTCTGATGATCGCATCTTTGCATAACAAAGGGATACATTCCTCAAACATTTACACAAATGTTAAAGTTATCAGACTATGTATAATCAGATAATGCACTACCAGCTAATGATGATTTTAATGCAGTAGCACAATGCCAATGAACATTTAGTACAATGGACCTTTAGTTTTGTTCGAAATGTAGCAGGTAACAAGGGATTTGCAAATGCCTGAGGTGTCGTCTGATATACAGTAGCCGCGATAAATAAAAGCTCACCATGCATTATTTTACATTTAGCTTGGTGCATAAATACATTTGAAAAATAACTACATCTGAAGTCTTCTGAAGAAACAGTCAGATAATAACAATTTACGTTGATGAAAAAAAATATATATATATATTCAGAGCTACCTTTATTCATTTTACTAACAAGTTGACCCGACAAACGTCGTCCTGTCTCAAATTGAAATGATTAACGTTAAAACGATTGTTTTTGTTAATCTGATTGTGACAACTAGTGAATGTCACACACGGCGGTTATCAAACGTTAGTAATAGATCATTGCACGATGACGTCATCGATGCGTTTTGGACTGTTCTGGGAGCTTGTTTACGTGGACTTAGAATATTTTCCGTAAGCTCGGTTTGAGATTTTGTGCTCAGAACTTATTACGATTGAAATAAATTGCCGGAAAACAGACATCACTGCTAATTTTTACATCTTTCCAGAATCCGGAAACAGTCAATGAAAAAAAATTGTTTGAGCGGTTCAAAATCTAACTCTTTGTAAACAAGCACCCTGGACTGTCAAAAAGTAAGGTTAATACATTCCGTGCAATGATCTATATGTTTTCCATCGTTCCGTACAAATTCGTTCGAAACTCAGTGATTTGAAACATAAAATTGAATTTTCTACCATCTTTTGACACGTGTTGCGATGTTTATTTTATTTGTCGTCAATCATTTCGTAGACCCTGTACATTTTTTTGTTTAACGTCTAAGAGTTTTAACTAACTATTGTATGCTACATTCACTTTGATAATACCGTAAAGCTCCGTTATTTCAATCGATGAAAACCCGAGCCTCATTCCGTGCACGCCATCTGTTTTGAACAGCATCAACGGAATTACACAGCAAAAAATAAAAATGAATATTACGTCGGAAATATGGTGTAATTTTGAATATAGTGAACGGAAACGTTTAACATTTGGGTAGCGCCATACTGAAATTGGACGGGACATAGGCTTAGCCAGGGGTGGCAGAGGGGGGGCTGTTGCCCCTCCCTAACTTTTGAATCAATTTTTAGAATTTTAATGTTTGCTTCAAATTTTAATTATTTAGTGTTAATGTTTGATAGATTCCCCCTTTGCCTCAATGATGAAGCGTGAAGTTGCCTCGATTTTGTAACAAGATGCAAAAAGTGGTCATCCATGAGAATTTTTTTTTAAATAGTAAAGACTAAAAAAAATTACAACACTCTTTTCCATCTAATCGAGAACCCAACCTAGCTAACCTAACGTATCCAAACAAATATCTCTATCCTGCAATGTAAACTATTAGTCCAGCATCGATTGCTTTTTTCCCACTAGCTGAAAGATAAAAAAGCTATGCTCAACTCAATTTTCAATTCTTGGCAAAAATCAAAATATTTAAAGCAATGTTATAGCTTTTGGAAGCCAAATAATACCTTATTAAGAAACATAATTCATAGTTAGAAAGTGTATCATCGGAAAATGTTTATATGAACTATTCGTGATAGGAGCCAAACCCAGGGGGTTAGTCACTGTGCCACGTTGTGTTTGTGTTTCAGTGTGTCGGAAAGTGTTTTTGTGTTTCAACATATCTGGCAATACTAAAGTTGCAAAATAGTGCGTTATAAAGCATCGACACACCCTTCAAAGCCGATGCTTGAAGCAAACTTTTTTTTCATAAATTTTCAATTCTTACTGTATCAATCCTATAGAATCTTCTTAAGAACAATCTATGTGAATCCATTTGAAATTGCGATTTAAGGATTTGGTAAAAGTAAGAGTGCGTAGATGCATTTCGTGCCTTCTGGTAAGTTTATGCTTGTATTGATGTCCAGGCTCATAAGTTTAGCACCAACCGGGGGAGACTTGGTTCTATACTCAATCTTTTGTGATATATTGGATGGATTAATATTATTTGAGATAACTCATTACAGACGTCATCCAAATGTTGCATATTGACAGGCAATCTGTGAAGACCCACCTAGTACCTTATAGTAAGATGCTTAGAGACGGACCGGAAGATTCGATGAGTTACCTTAAAGGTTTATTTTTTCTGTTTCTATATGAGAACAACGGTGTTTAGGCGATGTTGCTTTGGCAATATATACACTGAAAATTTATTTTCACTCGTTTCGTAAAAATGGGTTTTGTTCATAGTCTCGTAAATTGTATGAAACATTCTTAATGCTTGTCATCTGGTGAATTGCTATCGTTACACCTTGTTGTACAGTGCATGAAATGAATTTCATGAAGATCAACCAATTGCTGTTTTTCTTCAATCGTACTCATACATGTTGGTATTGCTGCTCGATTGCGATGGAATCATTGATTTATTTTTATTATTTTTTCAATTACATTCTGAGTCGATATAGAAGATCTGTCATGCATCATGCAACCACAGGAGAGACGTTTCTCTTTTGTTGATAACAAAATATTCGTAGCAGTTTATATTGTTTTCGTACGATGTACGAATGTTCTTTCTGTTCTTTCGATTTCATAATAATTATCAAAATTAATTTGCAGTGTTTGTGAACGGGTCGTGGAGGAAAAGTACATTTTCAGTACAAACTGTGAACAAACTCGGTGGTTGTCCTATACAAAAATACAACACGACTGTGAAGTGAATATTTCAAAACATGACAGTACCCACTAGATTTTAGCATGGTTGCTATTTAATGCGGTTCGATTTTAAAACATGTAGAAAACCTATGATTTTTAAAATCCTTTTTGTTTTTTGTTTAATTCTAGAGCTTGCCTAGAATTGTTGAATCTTGTTGCCAAAATTTTATGGATATTATAAAGTACTTTGGGTAAGCGTAAAGAAGATAATACACCCGTCGTTCAGGCGGATTGTCACAAAGTGAGGGTTCGATTCTTGCTCTTCTGGGAGGCTAAATCTGCTTCTCAAAGCACTGGTAATTCCCAAAAAGTTATACCTATTCCATGGATGATCAGCAAACTTTTTGGAAGTTCAACCACGTTTCCAGGAACGGTTAGAATTCTTTGGAAATTATATAGAACTCTCTGAAGTTCCACCACTTGTCTTGTCAATAGAGTGTGAGCAAATTTCATGACTATCTTGAAACTAAGAAACAAGTTTATTCAACATCCGATAAGCTTAATCAACTTCTGTCAAGTTCATTACATTTCCACCCAATCTTCTTAGATATTCCGAAGTTCATAGTAATTCTCCAGTTAACTTTCAAGGAGTTCGTTTAGTCTCTAGAAGTTATTATAAATTCTGACCAATTCGTGTAACTGCCGAGCTGTTTAAAAGCTGTAGAATATGCAATTGAATGCTATAATATTTAAAAACGATTGCTGGAAAAATCACAGAGTTTTCTCACTTTCCCTCCGCGGAATACAAATTGAATCTATCTTCAAAATATCATCGGTTTCCCCCAAAAAGCTTAAGAAAACTGTTATAGCAAAATGTATCGTCTCCCAAAGAAGATAAGCCTAAATATCCTGATTCCCAGTTAACTTGCCGAATGTTTTTATATAACATGTTTCTCTAAAATGTATCTGTTAGAGCTATTTGCGAGTGCTAGTCATGACCAATTCATCAATAAACCAATTGCTAACTTTGTAAACTTCAATATTTTTCATTTCAAAGCTATAGAAAAACTATTCGGAATTGGATTTTGCCACCAAATCAGTCGTAAAATCCATACTAGTCACACTTCCCGGAAAATGCAGTGGCTGTAAAAAAAACTTAGACAACCATTCGTTATTAATAAAACAAAAACAACAATTCGATGGCACCGGTAGCAACTTGAGGTAATTATCAGCATCCGAGACGACCAACACCACTTTCTTTCCGGCGCCAGCAGCACTCGCACCAAATCTCGAATAATCTCTACAACAACATAAAAAAACGAAAGGGTAAGTTATGTCAGTGACATAACTGCAAAGTTGACGTAGGACTCCTTATTGATGTGAAGAAATTGATGTCATCGAATTAATAAACTTCTACTATATTTTATTTAGTCTAAAGAACCATGAGACCCTGACTGATGAAAACCATGAGTGCGTGTGGCTTTACTATAATATTCACGAAAATGCTGCACGAAGCAAAATTTACAAAAAAGGACGGGCCACAGTTGTAAAATCAGGCACCGGCAGCAAAGCAAAATTTTTTTGCACCACTCGATGTCTTCTTCTTTTTTTAACATGGATTCGTCAATTTCGTTCGTTAGTTCTTTGTGATATACACCGGGACGCGGCGTTTAATGAATGCTATGTTCAGCCGTAACGCGTTAACAAGAGAAAACTTCAACCAAACTCTTTAGTAAGCAAGCTGGTCGTCCTGAAAAGGACGGATTAAATTGACGTGGGAGAAATAGTTTGCGATATCCCTTCTTTTTTCGTTCAACTCCTCATCGTTGTGGCTGGCCATCTGCAGGTGACGTGTGATGATTATGGTCTTCTGGCAGCGTTGTCCATCGGCGTACTTACCGAACACGTCTGTCGCATACGGATGCACAGCGTGAACTGATTGGTCTGTTGGTCGTTCCCACATGTTTTGCAATTGCTGACACGGTTAATGCGGCAGTATGAACCAATCAGAGCGTAGCGCAAATATGATGTCATTTTCGACCAATAGCTTTGTGCGTTCAGAAATTTGTGTGGGACGGGGAAAAGTTATTTTTAAGAAGAAGAAGACATTTGTTGCTCGTTTCCTATGACCTTGCTAGGGGAAACACATGTTTCAACCTGTTGATATGCAAATTTGTATGGGAGCAAAAGAAGGTCATTTTCAAATGAAAAATTGAACTACTTATAGTAATTGAACTTCATTTAAATTTCAATGCAAAAAATTTGTGAGTCTTTTTGATCAAATGGTGTATGAATGAAGTCATTCTGTTTAGTCGAACGAGAGTTATAAGCGTTCAAAAACCTTTCACTTTTGCCTAACGCTCTCATTTTTCAAAATTTTTAAACGGCACCCGGTATAGAAAAGAAAAACGTAGTCCTACGTTAAAACAGACATTCTGTCCATTGGTCTGCATTCAAAATTTTGTTGGTTTGCTCGAGAATTTGCGTTAATAAACAACGCGGTAGATTTTAAACATGAGTTTTTGATTTGTAAAAGCTGAAGTTTTACTCATTATGCAACAAACATCAGTGTCGAATAACCGCTTGTTCGAACAAATTTAGAGAAGATATTAAGCTTTCTAGAAGAAAAAGCTGAACAACCTTTCCAAACTTTATCAAACAAACAGTTATTCAGTTTGATGTTTGTTGGGTGATTAGTATAATCAAGTAGTGTGTAGTGTTTTGGACCGATAATTTTCTTGTTCCAAATTTCTGCAAGAATAGATCAAAACATATACCAGTTTTAAAATTATGCAAAATAGATCCGGTATCAAACAGAATTTACATTACCGGTGCAGCGATGTTTTGGCGTTTGGTGTACAAAAATAAATCCAAACCATAATTTAGACTGCCGTTGAAGATGCTACAATGTTCTTTTCGCCGTAGGAACGCTGATCTACTTCCTCACTTGAACTGCCCAAATTTGCAATAATGCTTTGCGTCGGGAAGTGGCAACATTGTGGTAAATTTGTCCTTGGGTCTGTGAAGAGTTAGTGATAGGAACGACTGGTAAGCACGGTTTAAATATCATATTAAATCTTGTTCGTTGCAATTGTGATTGGTGTGAACGGTGAATGACGTGAATGAATCACCGTGAACGCTGGCAGGAAATTTTCCCTTATGATGTTTGTCGTGCCAAACGGAGTCATCTGGGAGCAGTTGTTATACTTCTGGATGTTTAACAGGAAATGCTTGGATTCAGGATCTGTTCCACACATCAATATGCGCAAGGGCTTGCTTCAGTCTTACGTAGCCGAGTAGTCTCATTCGTCTGAGTGCGTTTTGGCTCGCCCGTATGCTTTTGGCATGGTTCACTCTTTGATCGCAGTACTGAAAGCCACCAGAATAGTGAATTTTAAAATTAAAGATTATTAACAAACCCACTTTAATGCCATTAAAATTCACTCACTTCGATTGCCGCTGTAAAAAACTGCAAACAATGCAAAAACCACGCAACTAACTGAAAAGTTTTGAAACTAACTATGTAAAATGGATTCAACCTTAAATAAAACCATCACCATTCGACTCTCCGGACATTTTTTCATAAGTACAGTGCAATTGAGCGCAATATTACTAGCGCCGATCTTCAAAACAGCATGGTTTATGAGGTTATTAAATTATAAGGGGAAATCGGGTACAATGGACAATTTACTGAGGTCAACCCTAAACGAAGTCATCATCATTCGATTCTCAGAACATTTTTTCATAAGTACATTTTTTCATAAGTATTACTGGCGCCTACCTTCCGAACCACATGGTTCATGAGCTTAAGCATGTGTGAGGGAAAATCCGGTAAAATGGACCACTTCCTGGCATCCGATAAAAATAAAATTTGTTCCATTCTTCAGTTTTTTTTCTGCAAATTTACAGTGCATTTGGATTCAATGTAGTAGCACCAAGTTTAGTTTTTGGGTAATAATTCTAGTTTGCATCCAAAATGAAAGGAGAAATGGGCAAAATGGTACACTTATTGTGGTCAACCCTGAATAAAACGAACACCATTCGATTTCCCGCATTTTTTTTTCAGATAAGTTCGTCTTCGTTCTGCGCCGTCTAAATTAATGGGATTTTGGATCCATTTTTGTCCACTGTGAAACGCATTAATAGAAATAAACAGAGTTCTGGATCAGCTCAACCAAAAGTAATAAAAGTTTGTTTACAAATGCTTTCATCTTTTAGCTACACAGATAAAAGAAACATTGGATTTTCTGCGTTATCTAATGCACATAAAGGGAATGCTAGCTTCGGCACAAAATAATGGGATATTTCATGTAAATTTAGGCCAGATATCGCCTGAATCTAGTCTGTTGTATGAAAGATTACAAACATTGTTGTATGGCACATAAAAGATTGCAAACAATTTCGTTGTTTACGCCTCCTTTGGCTTAAAATCAAGCGGAAGGGAAATTTTATACACCTGTGACAATTAATTATTTTTTTCTGTGTAATGGTGATGTCGATTTGTATGAGTGACTTGATTGAGCTTTTGAGAAGTGTACGTTTCCAAAACTCTTACTGCTTTTTTCTAGTACTGATAAAGAACCTCCCTTTATTTTTATTTTATATCATCTTAGAGACAGATTATCTCGTGCCTGCTAGTCATGTACTGGTACAAAAATGTTTAGTTGTTTGGGAGCGTAGATATTTTTTCAAATTCAATGGCCGCAAACACTCAAACAACGATCAAATATGGCGTCCAATTTGTTTCAAATGAAACTCGCGCTTAATTTCACATAGGATCGTTTAAAAATAATTTGACGCCACTGAACAGGTACACAGTTACAAATGATGCACATTTCCGAAAAACTATTTACAGTTCAACGTTCACTTTCACTTTAAAAAAAAAATATTAAAAAAAAAACTTTTTTGAGCGTATTAGTAAAACGATTGTGATTGGAAAACAAGGAGAATGAAGTGTTAATTTTAAATTCTCCTAGTTTCCCAATCATTTCAACGTTGTTAGTATTCCATTTATGTGCATGGCCATTTGTTCAAATTTACGCGAGATTTATGTTTACACGATATAGTTTTGTATGATGTTTTGGAATACGTTATTGCTAATGTTCATTTTTTTCTATGTAGAGTAGACACAAATAAAATCCCAATAACAATGAATACATCTTTGGAGATTTATAAAAAATAGCGTGTTTTCAACCGAAATTGATATAGAAAGTGTACCACGTGAATCTGAACAGGTTTTGCTCACTTGTGTGGCAAAATCTGTGCATTCCCGGTCGTAGGAACATCCGTATCGGAAAATTTAGAGAGAATGTTATACCGCTACATTGCAAGTATGATGGGGATGATCGTTGCCGTTCTATTTCAATAAAATCATTTTTGAGTTTCCATTAACAGTTGTATCATCGCAGGTATTTTAATGTTTGGCAGAGCGTGGAATATTAAAATTGTTTGTAATAAAAAGTAGACCAAATTATTGAAAAAATGAACTCTTGCTAGTCAAACGCAACGAACAAAGCAAACGCGCATATACGGGAGCGGTTCCGTTTTTGTAATCCTAATTGCATAGCAACGTAAATGCTTGTATATAATTCATCACGAGTGCATGGAATTAATTACGAATCAACATCAATAATTTTCATTCTTTTTTCACTGCGTGGCTTTTGTGAAGTTTATCTAATAATAACAATAGTACAGAATGCAAATATCAAATAACACCAAATCACGTTAGATTGCATGAAGTTATGAGACCCAGGTAATCAAAAACTTTGAAAAGCTTCTCGAGTTAAATCCTCAAACTCGCTTCATGACTTTGTACCATTTGTACATACCACAGCCCTTCGCGGAATATTCCCAATCGTGTTTACTTCTCTCAATTCGACAATTCGATTCATTTTGATTTATCAGGAGCTTCGTGAAATTCCAGGGCATTGTCGTCCTATGATTGCTCCGGCGATATTTGCTTCAAAGTTTGGCCAAGTTGATTCTACTAAATTGTTCTTCACTGACGGGTCATTGGATGATGAGTCAGTAGGCTTTGGTATATCTAATGAAATTCAAGGCGCCAATCGTAAAATTCAAGCTCCTTGTTCCGTATATGTCGCTAAATTAACGGAATTACACTTTACGCTAGATATTATTGCCTCACTAACACCGGATTAGTACTTCATTTTCACGGATAAAGGGCGATACGGTCAAAATTTGGTCAATATCAACTTGACGTATTTCTTTCAATTTTGCATTTAAAAAACCTGAACACCCCTCTTTTTGAAGGTGTGTGTGTGTAGAATGTTGCTCCTATTTTGATATTGGAATTCACTCTTCAGTTGTCAAAATGCCGTTCAAGCAAGAAGAGCAGCGTATCAAAATTTTGCTCGCGCATCGCGAAAATCCGAGCTACTCGCACGCAAAGTTGGCAAAATCGCTAAAAGTTGCCAAATCAACCGTTACAAATGTAATTAAAGTGTTTGGGGAACGTTTGTCGACAGCCAGGAAGTCTGGATCGGGGGGAAATCGAAAACCGGAAGCCGCTGAGACGACAAAGAGAGTTGCCGGTAGTTTCAAGCGAAACCCTAACCTATCTCTCAGAGATGCCGCAAATAAGCTGGGTGTATCGTCTACAACCGTGCATCGAGCCAAAAAACGAGCCGGACTATCGACTTACAAGAAGGTAGTGACTCCAAATCGCGATGATAAACAAAATACGACGGCCAAAGCGCGATCCCGGAGGCTGTACACGGCGATGCTGACGAAGTTTGACTGCGTGGTAATGGACGACGAAACCTACGTCAAAGCCGACTACAAGCAGCTTCCGGGACAGGAGTTTTATACGGCAAAAGGAAGGGGAAAGGTAGCAGATATTTTCAAGCACACGAAACTGTCAAAGTTCGCAAAGAAATATCTGGTTTGGCAAGCCATCTGTACCTGTGGCTTGAAAAGCAGCATTTTCATAGCTTCCGGGACTGTCAACCAAGAAATTTACGTGAAAGAGTGTTTGACTAAACGTCTGCTGCCTTTCCTGAAGAAACACGGTTGTTCCGTACTGTTTTGGCCGGATTTGGCATCTTGCCATTACGGTAAAAAGGCCATGGAGTGGTACGCCGCCAACAACGTGCAGGTGGTTCCCAAGGACAAGAACCCTCCCAACACGCCAGAGCTCCACCCAATTGAGAAATACTGGGCTATTGTCAAGCGGAACCTAAAGAAGACCAAAAAAACTGCTAAGGACGAGCAGCAGTTCAAGGCAAACTGGCTTTCTGCGGCGAAGAAGGTGGACAAGGTGGCTGTACAAAATCTGATGGCAGGGGTCAAGCGTAAGGCCCGGCAATTCGGATTCGGAAAAGCGGAAGCCTAACTGAATATTTTTCCTGAATTTTATACTAATTGAACTTGAAAAAGAAATTTAATTTGATTTTTTAAATAAACGATTTCACCGACTTACACGCGTTTTCCCTCGACCAAATTTTGACCTTATCACCCTTTAGTCTCAGTTCTTTAGAGGCTATTCGTTCCTTGCGGCCGGTAAAGCACTCCTCGTATTTCCTCATGAAAATACAGAAGCTTCTTAGTGCTTTATTTTCACGCTATTTTATCATCACCTTTGTATGGGTTCCTTATCGCTGTTTGATTCTGGACAATGAGAGAGCGGACTCGCTTGCAAAGGTGAGCGCTATGAAAGGCGATATTTATGATCGACAAATCGCCTTTAATGATTTTTTTCCTATTTTTATTTTTCGTCAACAGTCACTCGTCGGCTGACAGTATACATGGAGTGAAGGAGATTTGAGGCGATGGCTATATTCTATCATCTCAAAGGTGTTGAAGAAATCTTGGCATGGGGGAAAGGATTTGGGCTGAGACTTCATCCGCGTAATGTCTCGCCTCATGTCCAATCATTATTCTTAGAACGATCATTTATACCGTGTTGGGCTGAGTGACAGCAACCTTTGTGAATGTGGACAAGGTTACCAGGACGCAGATCATATTATTTGGGCATGTGCTGAGCATCGGAGTCAGATCTGAGCTTGATGATTCCCTCAGGGCTCGAGGAAGACAACGCAATTTACCGGTTCAAGATATTATGGCTGTACGTGATCTGGAGTACATGAATCTCATTTATCTGTTTTTTAATAACATTTTTTAGTTTGTTTAACCTATATGTTTAATATAATTTTTTTTAACTATGTTTGTGTGCGTGTTTTTTCTTTCTCAAAAAGGATCAAGTCAGAAGAAAACGTAAGTTGTATAATTATATTATTAGACTATTCAGAATTTAAAATAATGGTTTTATGAAAAACTTTTTTTTTTTAATTCCCGCCCAGCATCTCATCCGTAAAATTGATATTTCTATTAACCTTTAGACGGCCGCAAGTAATGGGTTTTATCCCCCTAACCTTAATTTTAAGATATCCGATGTAGATAAATATGAAAATTTGGCTCTTCAATGTTGATTCGATCGAGCCTGTACAAATGAATGAAAGTAGTAAAAAACAGTAAGCTTCAAAAGCCGGGACGGTACGTAGGATTTGATAATGCAACTATTTTGCTCATATTGACAAAGAGCCGGTGAGTAATGAATGTGCGGACAAACAAATGCGTCTATCAAATTTTGCATTTTTTAAAACGAGGTTATAATTTTCTCCATCATTCACATAATTTTAATTTGCTTCTGGATGTCATTCACTGATATTAACATTCAATGGACTATCCGCCGTCCTGATTGAACATTGAATAGATAATCAGCACAACACAACCCTGCCGCGTATCGGACTCCGCTGTGATTGCTAATAGCAAAAAAAAAACCACGAAAGAAATCACATCCTTTCATCTTCCCAGAAATTAATAACGATGTGAAAAAAGGATTTGTTCATACGTGATTCGCGTTTACTTTTCTCGCTTTCGTCGAACGGTCGAAGAGTCTAGCGAAAACAGCTTTACCTTGATTGATCAACGGCAGGTGGTAAAATAGAAATAAAGGCAGTGATATTAAAAACATTAATAACATTCCAATATCGTTGTTGAAATTCTTCCTAATAAATCAGATCTGGAAAGAGAGCCTACTGTCGCGACGAGATGACATTTCGCACTAATTTGAGACTTGTACCTTCACAGAGGATACAATCATATCTCATCCAAGCATGGGAAAATCGGTTCACTTAGCGCTAATTTTCACTAACACGCAAAAACATTCAGAAGTGAGCGCTACTACGTTTAAATTATTCCGATTCTGTTCATTAGTATTCTGCTTTCATTCTATTCGTAGAAAACAGAATTGAGCAAAACTCTGATCGTACAGCGAATGAATCGGACGATAGCAGTGTGGAGGTTTTCTCATTGCCTATTTTTACCCGGTCAATCATTAACGATTACATTCAGTTGGATTCAGCTGAGCGAGATTGATTGAATCACACTCATTTCTTCAAATCATACCTTTAACATAATTTAACATTTCAAATAATGATCTAACATGATGTTGAGTAATATAATCCAACATAAAAAAACAAAAAGCGTCATTTTAAACCGTATCTCTGCTCTGATTCTTCCAGCTGATTACATTTACTGAGTCAAAATATTCTCATCCGGTGTACTCAAATCGCTTGCGTTCAGTGGCATCGCATTCTTTCGATATAACGTCTAGCTGAAATTTTTTTCGCATGATTCTGTTTTGCTCGTTTATTCTTTCTACGATGTTCGTTTTCGAGAATTCGTGAAGAATCGTTTGATAGGAAACGTCACACTCGTTCAGTCTTTTGTTAGCAACCGGGTTGCTATTTTAAATCGGTGGTGCTCATGTGAGTGAATGAGTTTACCAATGCTTGATCTCACCACAGATAAAGCAAAGTGCTCTTAAATTCGGTGTTAAATAGACAGAGTGACAGTGTGAGCTGGGATGGCTTGAAGCGAGTGATTCACTCTCTCTTTTAAACGACCGCTCTCACGTGCTCTCATCTGTCTTCGCCCAGGAGCTCTCACCTGCGATCGCGGCCGCGTACACTTGTGCGAAGACGCCCCAGTGCTCTTTCTGTGATTCGCTGGTGTGAAAAAACGAAGCGGGACAAAATCGTGCGCGAATTATATGATAAGAAAGAAGTCTGGCTAAGCGATGAGAACATGGGAAACCTTCTAAGTGTGAAACCCCATACAACTTGGCCCGGCATAAGATCCAAAAGCATAGCCAAGTGGCGGAAGAGAAAAACATTTGTGTCGCGACAAATTTCTCGTAAAGGAATAACAATCAACTGCCAAATGTATATGGGATTATCAGGTCGTGTCCTCCAGGGGGCACCCTAAGAGTAAATGTGAGTTTCTTATCAGGAAATACAGCTGACGACACAGTAGAGTTACTAGGTTATTCAAAAAGTTGAAATGACAACACATATATTTTGGAGAAATCACTTTTATTCCTCAGTATTGTCTCCCATAAGATCAATACACTTGGACCAATGATTCTCCAACTTTGTTGTCGCATCATGGAAGTGACTTTCTGGAAGCCCTGCAAAATACTTCTCTACGAAGGCTATAACCTCTTCGTTCGATGAAAAATGCTCTTCACTAAGTAGTAGATACCACTTGGAAAAAATGGGTAAACTTGAACACTCACGATGCCGATTTTGCCAACAAGAAAGCGAAACTTCAGAACATTTGCTCTGCGATTGTAGTATTTTATTTAGGACTCGGCTTCGAATTTTAGGAAAAGGGCTTTTACAACCCTATGAAGTCTGGCAGTTAAGTCAATAGACAGTTAAGGTAATAGACTTTATTAGACAAGTCGTACCTACCTGGGACAAAATGCAGGCTCAGACATTGCCCATGACATCACAATTGTGATGGGTAAACTGATCTGCTAAATCAAATGGGTCATACCACAATATTCCTCTAATTGGTCGCAGTGGTTTTTCACGACTCAACAAAAAAAGGCATTTTTTTAGGTGTGAGAACAGCCACAGGTCGGAGGGAGCTAAATCTAGCGAATGGAGTGGATGCTGCCAGAATTCATACCCCAATTTGCTGATTATAGTGATGGTTTTTTTTTAACGGCGTGAGCAGGTACATTGTCTTGATGAAAAATTGCTTTTTTCTTCTGAAAACCGGGTCTCTTTTAAAAAAAAATTTCATCCAACTGTTTCAAAAGGTTACAATAATAATCAAAGGTGATTGTCTTAACAGTGTGGAGATAATCTATCAATAAAACTCCTGTTGCATCGTTGACGCTAACACCTTCTTGCTCGATTTATGGACACGAACTCGCGTCGGAGTCGAAGCGTCTGCTTCAAACCATTCCTTAGCCTCTTGTTTTGATTCAGGATCATAGTGGTAGACCCGATGAATCACTGCAGAAAATCCTTTTTATCCTTTCGAAATTGTTCCAAATGTTGCTCAGAAAATCGCATTCGAACGTGCTTTTGTTTCAGTGTTAGCAAATGCGGCATCCATTGTGCACACAGTTTTTTGTAACCCAAAACTTCAACCAAAATATGCCATGTTGATCCATGTCAGATGCTTATGGTGTCAGCAATCACATCCATAGTCGATCGATGATCTTCCAAAACCATATCCTGTATTTCCGCTATGATGTCTGGTGCATCAACTCCTGAACGTGGATCGTCTTCAACGCAAAACCCGTCGGTGAACGGTTGAAAATGAAGGAGAAGACTCCTTAAATACTTTCACCAATTTAGCATGGGTCTCAGTAGCCGATAAACCAAACAAAACATAGAATTGATTCACTGCACGGTATTCGAATTTTTCCATTCTTATCAAATAGCTTGTAAACAAAGAATGAATTGACAGATCAAAATAAAATTTTGAGTACGTTATTGTCTATACATGTATAAATGTCTGTCTGTCTGTCTGTCTGTCTGTCTGTCTGTCTGTCTGTCTGTCTGTCTGTCTGTCTGTCTGTCTGTCTGTCTGTCTGTCTGTCTGTCTGTCTGTCTGTCTGTCTGTCTGTCTGTCTGTCTGTCTGTCTGTCTGTCTGTCTGTCTGTCTGTCTGTCTGTCTGTCTGTCTGTCTGTCTGTCTGTCTGTCTGTCTGTCTGTCTGTCTGTCTGTCTGTCTGTCTGTCTGTCTGTCTGTCTGTCTGTCTGTCTGTCTGTCTGTCTGTCTGTCTGTCTGTCTGTCTGTCTGTCTGTCTGTCTGTCTGTCTGTCTGTCTGTCTGTCTGTCTGTCTGTCTGTCTGTCTGTCTGTCTGTCTGTCTGTCTGTCTGTCTGTCTGTCTGTCTGTCTGTCTGTCTGTCTGTCTGTCTGTCTGTCTGTCTGTCTGTCTGTCTGTCTGTCTGTCTGTCTGTCTGTCTGTCTGTCTGTCTGTCTGTCTGTCTGTCTGTCTGTCTGTCTGTCTGTCTGTCTGTCTGTCTGTCTGTCTGTCTGTCTGTCTGTCTGTCTGTCTGTCTGTCTGTCTGTCTGTCTGTCTGTCTGTCTGTCTGTCTGTCTGTCTGTCTGTCTGTCTGTCTGTCTGTCTGTCTGTCTGTCTGTCTGTCTGTCTGTCTGTCTGTCTGTCTGTCTGTCTGTCTGTCTGTCTGTCTGTCTGTCTGTCTGTCTGTCTGTCTGTCTGTCTGTCTGTCTGTCTGTCTGTCTGTCTGTCTGTCTGTCTGTCTGTCTGTCTGTCTGTCTGTCTGTCTGTCTGTCTGTCTGTCTGTCTGTCTGTCTGTCTGTCTGTCTGTCTGTCTGTCTGTCTGTCTGTCTGTCTGTCTGTCTGTCTGTCTGTCTGTCTGTCTGTCTGTCTGTCTGTCTGTCTGTCCTGTCTGTCTGTCTGTCTGTCTGTCTGTCTGTCTGTCTGTCTGTCTGTCTGTCTGTCTGTCTGTCTGTCTGTCTGTCTGTCTGTCTGTCTGTCTGTCTGTCTGTCTGTCTGTCTGTCTGTCTGTCTGTCTGTCTGTCTGTCTGTCTGTCTGTCTGTCTGTCTGTCTGTCTGTCTGTCTGTCTGTCTGTCTGTCTGTCTGTCTGTCTGTCTGTCTGTCTGTCTGTCTGTCTGTCTGTCTGTCTGTCTGTCTGTCTGTCTGTCTGTCTGTCTGTCTGTCTGTCTGTCTGTCTGTCTGTCTGTCTGTCTGTCTGTCTGTCTGTCTGTCTGTCTGTCTGTCTGTCTGTCTGTCTGTCTGTCTGTCTGTCTGTCTGTCTGTCTGTCTGTCTGTCTGTCTGTCTGTCTGTCTGTCTGTCTGTCTGTCTGTCTGTCTGTCTGTCTGTCTGTCTGTCTGTCTGTCTGTCTATCTGTCTGTCTGTCTGTCTGTCTGTCTGTCTGTCTGTCTGTCTGTCTGTCTGTCTGTCTGTCTGTCTGTCTGTCTGTCTGTCTGTCTGTCTGTCTGTCTGTCTGTCTGTCTGTTGGCTTCTGGGGATTTTAAAGACAAGAAATGTTTCTAAGGCGGTTTGAGACTCCTCGTCTCTCTGGTAGGAAGGAGGAGGGGTCTCATACAAATGAAACACAAAGTTGAACCAAGCATGAGAATTATCTTTACTGTTATTCAAATGTGTATGCAGGGGGTTTTGGAGCCGAGGAAGGTTTTTATGATGGTTAGAGACCCCTCCCCTGTCTGAAAGGGGGCTCCTATATAAATGAAACGCAAATTTCTGAATAACTCGAGAACCAATCAATCAGATGGAATCATATTTGGCATGTGGAGGTTTTAAAAGGTTTTAATTTTTTCTATGGTGGTTCGAGACCCCTCTCCTCTTAGCAATGGGGGAAGCTCTAATACAAGTTATTGGGGCCGGAGAAGGTTCTTATGATGGTTCGAGACTCTTTCCACGTCTGGAAGGGCAGGGAGAGCAAATGCAAGACAAATTTCTGCATAACTCGAGAACTAATCAAGCAAATTGAACCAAATTTGGCATGTAGGGGTTTTTGGAGGCAGGATTTTTTTTCTATGGTCGTTAGAGACCCCTACCCTCTCTGCTCTGCCTCTCATACAAATGAAACAGAAATTTCAACCAAACATGAGATATGTCCAGGCAAAAGAAACCCAAAAATGTGTATTTCTCGGGTAAGCAGCATGTTCTGATAAAAGTTTGAACCCATTCAATTACAGGGTGTGGCAGAAAATAATGCGAAAATTTGTTCTATATCTTTCAAATCCCATTTTCAACTAATTCAAGCAATAATATCAACATTTTCAAATTCAGGTATCTTTATAAAGTTCTTTTACACAAATATTTTCAATTTGTCCTCCATTTTTATTAATAACATCCTCGAGCCGACGCCGAAAGCCAGAGCATACCATTCGGAAGTAGTCCTCCGACATTGACTGCCATGTGCGTGTTATGGTTGACTTCAGGGTTTTCACACTAGGGTGTGATATTCATCCTGCTGTAGGACAACGTTTTGGTCCTCAGAGAAGTTTGCCTTCTTTAAACTTGGTCCTTTAAAATACCGATATACACTTCGGTATTGATTTTAACTCCAGCATCACTGAAAACAGGCGGCATTTTCAAACCGTTGGACGCCACCAAGCCAAACATTCGGACACCAGCCGGATGTTTGGTTTGAAATTTGAATTTCACTTTTTCCGGAACGCTCTTCATTTTCTGCCGTTAAATGAACCAGTCCGTGTGGCTGTTGGCCACAGCATCAATGCTGAAAAGCTTTACGTCGGAGAACAGGGTTATCATTTTTTCCTTCTTCATCAAAGAAAGCAATCTCTTGAAACGAGTCAGTCGTAGTTCCTTGACCCGGTCAAGTGGCGTTTCACTCTGGCTCTGGAAGATGCATGCAGGTCTTCTTTGATGATTCTCCGTATGGATTTCTCCGATATATTGGGTTCTTGCGAGTTTTCTTATAGAACGCACCGGGTTGCGAGCAATTTTTGCACGGACCGATTTGATCATGTTTGGCGTGCGAGCAAAGCGCGGACGTCCGCTTCCCGGCTTTCGCTGCTTAGGACCATTCTACAGAGACTTTTTTATGCAGCAAACTGTTGCAAAATGGCACCCTACAACCTTGGCAATCTCTTTCGGCTTCTCCTGGGCGAGCAACAAACTGGTTTCACTGCTTTCGCGAACATTTTGACGAATTTGCAATAAAACAAATAGAATGTTTGGATGCAGCACTTGAAAGTAAACGTAAACAAATACACTTTTGGCAGAAATTAGTCACTAGCTACATGAATTAACCCAATACTCAAGTTTGAACATATTCGCATTATTTTTTGCCGCATCCTGTAATCTTAGGTTATGCAAGAGAAAATTACGTTCAAACAGTAAACGGTGTAGTTTGAAACTAAATGCTTTATCTATATGCGTCTACACAGAAGGAAAAGCCATGGTATAAACCAACGATCCTAGGGTTAAATTAAAACCACACCCGTACGTTTAATTATGCAGAAATTACACACATTAGCAAACGAAAATATTGGAACAAATGTCATTTATAAAAAGAACCAGTTCTATAAAAAAATATTCAGGCTCGCGGTGGGTTCAGCTAGTGAAAGAAAAATAAAATGGCGAAGAAATTTAGGTTTTTCTACTGCTCCATAGATGTCACTTTTAAATCTTTTCGACTAACCTAGTATCAACACGGAATAATTTTGAATTCCGTAATGAGCAGAATTTAATAGCCATTTTAAATATTTTTGAACGATTTGCATTTTAAAATCAAGATTTGCTACGGTAATCACTATTTTGAACAAATTTCACAAGATTTATAAATAATCAAATTAATAGAAGCCCAATGAACGAAGGTGTGCCAGAATGGCTGGAGACCACTGTAGGTGAATTGATAATTTTATTCAACGCGCCCACAATACCTCGATAGTCCATCAGTGGTGCTCTTGTTCGAAAGTGTGGCATTCGCGGATAAAGAGAATAACCGGGATAAATTTCTCATAAATTTCAGTCCGTCGATGAGAAATGGGGTGTTATTTCATGGGGCTACAGTATCCTCTAGCATATATATACATTTCCTGGACCCAGCGCCGATGTGATGATGATGATGATGATGATGATGGCGCGGTTGGTTAGTCGGTATGAATGGAAAGCGCAATGGGATAAAAGGCAGTATATTTCCTTCCGCCTATATTTTTCAATCGCATTCTAAACCCCGAGGGAATTGGCGTCGATAGGCGCCATCGTCAGACGGTGGAATTTTTCGAACCAAAATCTCTTCATTGCGCGGGTGGAGCGTGAGTGGGTGGTAAGTGTAAAACTGTAACCGCGCGGTGTAATTTTTACGCGTCCGTGTGAGAAATACGATTATGACCCACTTTTTCCAAGGGTTGTTATTTATTGCCCTTTTTCAAATGTGGCCTCTCACGAAGTTGTACAGTTGTGGTACATTTATATGGCACATTCATTTTATTTCCGAATGACTCTGGTGAATTATTTCCCCAAAGGTCAAGAGCATCAAATCTACCCGGAAACAGTGGGTGTTAAAACTGCTGGAAATTGCAAGGATTTGCCAATTATTAAAGAGGGCAGACTGTCACTTTCGAGGCTTCCTCGTGGCTAATGGCAGACTATGGTCGCTAGAACGATTGAACGCAACGGGAGAACCGAGGAAGTTTTCAAAGATCGTTAATTCGATATTTATTGCCACTGAGGTTATTGGCAACGACGACGACGACCGGAAGCAATTTTCTGCTGGTGACTGGTTGGTAGCCTGGCGAAAGAACTACTACCGGCGACGACCGGGCAGGAAACTATTACGCTAAAGCGCGACTGGAGTTCTGCAGTTGCCAGTAGGATCTGATTTGCCATAGTTTGATGGTCGAACATTGCATTAGGTCCTAAGTAACATTGACAGACATGCCCACGGTCAACTTTCCTTTTGCCTTCCCACAGCCGTGGAAAGACATTGTCAGTTGTTTCCATAACACAGTTCGATAGTAGGATCTATTGTTTAGCTCGTGGATTATTGATGAAAGAGAAAATCAATGTAGAGATCCGATTGATGGACCAAATAGGACCAAATGCGTTGTTCACCTTGAGCTGTTCTCGAGGGTGTATACCTACTGCTGTGAGATTCAATCATATGGTTTTCATCTAATGGGTTGTTGCGGAATATAATGCGCGAAAGTTGTAGAAGACATGTGCGTTTTAGTGTAATTGAATTGAATTGGAAGTTAAACTGCCAATGGAAGCGATCCGGGTAATTTTGGCTGTTTCGTTCCGATTTACTACGTAAGTTAGTTTGTAATTGCAGTTTAAACTGTGGGGAAATTTACAGGATTTATCGGAGTGACAGGTACATTCGGGAACGGCAAAGGGAATTTATTGGTCCGAAATTCGAATAATCTGGTTAACCATCTCTGTTTCTCGGGTTGGAAATTTTCTCTACTTCGTTGAGTATAAAGCGTGCTTGACCGGGTGCGCGTCAAAAGTATGATAGGCATAAATATGACAGACATAATGACCGCCAGGCATAATACTACCTTGATCAAATCGTTTCCGGAATTTATTCAGGAGATTAAACACCAAAATTTATATTTTCTGCTTTAAAGTACTCCTCATTGACTGCAACGCCTTTATTCCTGTTCTTAATTCAATTCTTTTCTATTTTCTATTCCAATCCTCAAACAACCAGTTATTTAAAGAATCCTGAAAAATACTGTAACCAGTATTTTTCTTAGCAACATTAATATTTGTAGTATATATGTAATTTGACAGAAATATTAAAACGGGCACACTGTGTAAAAGAAGTTTCAAAAATAAACGGCAATTACCATAAGGACTGTATCGTTAATCATTAGTACATCTAAAAATTTCTGTATTTGAATATGTTTTATTCATTTTGCAACTCAAATTCATTTACATTGTTTATTGACCATCTAAAAGCCCATTTCATCAGTATTCATTTAATTTTTCATAGATCTTGCACCTTCGTCTTGATGTTCTTGATGAGATTTCGCACAACCGTTCCGCCGATGGCTTTTCTTACGTTTACCCAGTCAGCCTTTTTTGAATTTGATGATGTCATCTGGCAAAGCCCAAAATTTCTCAATGGGACTTATTTGCGGACAATTTGGAGGATTTATCGCCTTTTCCACAAATTGGACATTGTTCTCTTCATACCAGTGCAAGGTGGCACGCGCATAGTGGCAGGATGCCAAATCAGGCCAAAACAATGTCGAACCTTTGTGTTTTCGGATTAGTGGCAGGATTCGTTTCTGCAGTCATTCATTCCGGTACATTGTGGCGTTCATATTTACGAAAGTGAAAAAAGGTGTCGATTTCATACCACACTGGCAAATTGCTTGCCAAACCAACACCTTTTTTTCCATTTTTTTAACAATCGATTTCTCGAAATTTGGAACATCCGTTCAACGTTTCACGGTGTAAAACTGTGCCCCTGGAAGTTCCCGGTAGTCCAATTTGACACATTTCTCGTCATCCATGATAATGCACTTGTCATTTTTGCTCAAAACGTCGTCGTACAGCTTCCGAGCCCGAGTTTTTGCGGAATCCTCCTGGATTTGGCTGCGTTTCGGACATTTTTGTGTCAGGTATGTCTTCAGAGAATTTAGCTTCTTTGCACTTTGGACCATTCCAATCGTCGTTCCACACTTTTGTGCGTATTATCTGATGGATACCTCCGTTTTTCCATCAAAAAATTTGTAAATTTATTTGTCCAAATTTGGGTTTAACGCATCTGTTTTTCTACTACGGCCGGGTATATCCTTCAATGTGTTATGCATAACAAACCGGTTGATCGCATTTTGGATCGCACAGACACTAACACCTTCTTCTTTTGGAAATTTTCTTAGCGCAATCCCTTTTCAGTGGCAAGGAGCACATTGGCACTAAACAGTTGTTAAAATAAGTCATAGTCCTTTACATACAGAACCTCAAAGGTGTTCTCATAATTAACGGTGCAGTCCTTATCCATTTGATAAATAATTTAATCAACGAATATTTTCGGATCGAATGAAAGAGGAAACGGGGACAACCGTCATTCCGTCTCGTTTTTGTATGTTTAGGTAAATCTGTGGGAGTGACGCAATGAAGTCTATACAGGTGGCGAAAAGCAAGGTGTTTGTTGGTATTAGTAACGAAAAATGTGTAAACAACCCCTGATTTCGAGTAGTGACGTAGAACTCCAAAAACAAGCGAATGATAACAAAGCAGGTTAAGTTTTTGTTCGCATCCTTTTAGTGCACAAAAATACCTTTTTCAGCAGAAACCTTTTAAAAACTATACCAATTACCGGAAATAAACATTCCACCTTGTGATTAGCTGCTGTGGTAAATTGTTGTTTTTGGAGATCTACGTCACGCATGTTTACAAAAAACAGGCTGTGAATCATCTCACGAACACAATGACAGTATTTTGCTTTACACTAATACAACTTAACCACTTCTTCTCCACCTGTCTGTATAGACCTCATTGGGAGTGACGTATCTAAGAAGGTTACTGTCACTCCATTTGTCCTGACTTCTTTAAGAATGACTATGATATTTCCACCTTGTGCGATGGCTGATTAGTAATAAATTGACCCCACACTGTGTCATAACATATAAAATCAAGTATAATCAAGACTGTTACATAGGGTATAATAATATTTAATCTGAACCCTTTGATATAAACATGCTCAGAACAGGAAATGAACTTAAATAGGCTTGTCTAAACGCAACCGCATTCTTTGTAGCTTAAAAAATTGTCTTCACAATTGTAAAGTATTGTAAGTAATTGTAAAGCATGAAACGGAAGCAGTCGCTGATACGTTTCTTCACGCAACAATCTCCACGAAGATACTCCTCGATAGCTCACCTGGCTACGTCCATGCAAGCGTTGGTTTTAGGGAGGATTTTGTATCTACCTTAAGAAGACACGGAAACCAACATAGCCTTCAGTAGATATCAAAGAAAAAATGAAATGAGAAGTTGGAGAGAATAGTTGAACAGAATGCCCTGTTTGGTGTACAGAGCAAAACATTATTTAAAAATGGTCGTTGGGAGCATCTAGTCTAAGAAGGTTAAGAGATGCTTCATTTCTCCTCATACGGTTGGGATTTAAGTGTGTACCATAGTCCTTGCTCGCTATGGGTTATGGTTATAGCGCCATTTCTCGCTCTCTGAAAAGAGAAGAATGTCTGAACATATGAAAACGGGTGTAGAAAGAGAACTTGTGAGATTTCTTGGATTGCAGCAACAACATTGCGTTACTTTGATATGAAACTTCATGTATCATTATTTATTTCTAGTTTTCGCTATCTGAATAAATAGGTTCTACGACTGGTAGTTTAATATGAACTGTGCGGAAAATATATGATAAATGAAAAAAATAAAGCATTGATCTAATTTCTCACAGATCTATAGCTTATTTGTTTCGTTGCAGAGATTTAACAGTGAATATTATCATAGTGAGATCGAATTATGCGTCATAGGAAAATTGTCAATCACTTTTTTTTAAAACGATTTAAAACAAGAAGCCTGTTAAAACCAAAATATGTTAACTGACCGACCAATGACTAGCCTTCCCATAGAGAGTGACATTTTGGTTTCTTCTGCAGATTCTCAAAATTTCACGAAATAACTTTTGTAAACTTAACCGAATAATAAAACATCTGACTTAATATTCCGTACTGAGTCCAACAACAAACGCCAGTGTTTGTTCTAATTAGTTTAGTAGGCTGATTTAATAATATATTCACAAATACACACAAATATACCTATATAAATACATACATACCCATATAAGTGCCTCACCCAATCAGCATCTTATTATACGCTCTGGGCAAAACTAGATTCGATGTTTTTTAACTCTTTTTTTTGTATCCGGCCGTTTGTACGATTCGAAAAACAAACAATTTCTATGAACATGGGAGTAAGATTCTGCGGGTAAATGGGTTCGACCAACCCGAACTGTATTGACACCTTGGACACGACGTCGTTGATTCTACCTGAAAAATGAGTTTTTACCGAAGCGTTTCCAACGAACGAAGCTCTCGTCTTTTCCGATTCTTTATGAGCTGCCTCACTCAAAATTGAGTATAGTGATAACGTAAATACTGTTTGTCAAGTGACTTTTGAGCGCTACTGTAGGTGCCTGTTGAATAGATTTGTCGATTTTGCGAAATTCTTCGCAAAACGATATAAAAATAACGCCGAAGTGATGTACCAATAGCGTAACTTCCGAATCTGATGTTTGATTTAAACTTGAGGTACGTTTATATGAAACTTTTTTAAATATATTATATATAAAATCTGACCTCGGATTCAGATTTCTCAGAAAATTCTAAACAAAAAAGACCTATAAAACATACTACTTAAGAACATTTTACGCTGCTTTATAGTCAAAAATGTATTTTAAATAATACGTTTAAGGAAACACCCTTGAATGATTTGGTTACTTCACGCTAAGCATTGTGCATACCCCTGAATATAGA
>JASCZW010001304.1:0-306861 GCA_034211315.2 Aedes japonicus | reverse complement strand
AAGTGATAAATTACCGACGACACGTCTCCCTAATCGTATTGGAAAAGGAACATCTGTTGCTTACCTGTAAGTAGAGGAAAAACAAAAGAACCTGGTCAGAATCCGAATTTCCTTCATTGTTTATATTAAATTGCGTAATTTTTCACCCGCCGGTTCAACGCATTTCAAATGGCCGGAGTGGCAACGATTTTAATCACTGGGGTAGCCTTCATTGGAGCGTGGATTTTTGCGGAACGGAGAAAAAATGCCTTCCACTGAGCTCCATTGCTTATCTTGGGGCAATGAAAAAGCGAATCAGCACCCATCCAGAAGAGAGGGTGGGCTGAATTTCAATCACCCCGAAATTTGCGGTCAATCGATGCAGAACTTTTGCTTACTGGATTTCTCCCGTTTTTATCCGTCGAGATTTTCATCCTTCAAGCGAGAGGAATTCGCGGATGTGTCCCCTGCTCTGGATTTCTCTTCTTCGGGAGTTTAACGCCCCAAACAGAGATTGTCGAATGCTCTCAGCTTCGCTTTTGGTTGAGTATATTGGATTAGACATTCGAACCCGCCGTCCTCCAGCAGGGTGCTGACTCCCACGACCGCCTATCGCATCAAGGATGAGGTGAGGTAGAGGGCGAAGCGATAAAACCTGCAACGCCAGCATTGAACTCCTGCGAAGCGATGAGCTTTTTTCGTCAATTAAAAACTGAATACTCTTTTGGTGGAGCTTGTTGTTTCTGTTTTTTTTTTTCTATTGTTGATTCTTCGTAGAAGGAAGAATAAATTACATGCGCAGCAAAAAACTTGAGCTTTCGGAAAGAGGCATAAAGCAAGCAATTTTAATGGATTGTATTCGGAGGAAAATTGATTGATAAATTATAATGTACGGCTTTGTATGGCTTTGTCAGAATAAATTTCAATTATAGCCCATGAAAATGATCGATATTGATTCACGCACTATCATGAGCGGAAGGAAATTATGTCAGTCTTTTCGCCAATTTCGAGCTTGCTCCTTTTGTAATGTCAAAAATATGTATACAAAAAGTTTCACTGGAATTCTTTTTCAGGAGCTATTGTTCAAAAACTTGAACATGGACGCAACATTCATCCATAAAAAGACATATATGACAATGTATTAGTGCTACTGGTCGAAAGTAGAAATGCGTTGCCAAGCTCTGCGGGGAGCTCCAAAATTGCATAAATTATGGTCGGCAATCTAAATGCAGCAACCGAAGCGAGCGTCAACTTCATGCGGACAAAGGACCACGCTCCACGTTCTGTGACGACAGTATCAAGTCCCTTCGGCAAGCGCGCGAACAGGTCGTTCCCGTGACAGATGTACCGCCCCAGTATACGGCCCGAAACACGTCCGGTTGCACTTTTACCTAATCCTGTGCTGTCCGAGATGCGTGTTTCGAGATTGGCAGTTCTGCATGCATACAAATGTGTGGACTTTCGGTCGGGACGGAATCACATCGTGGAATATGTTTTGCATTTAATGAATGCCATCCGTCGTCGTCGGTCCAGATCCGTTCGCGGCGTGGAGAAGTTAATCGCTTCTGATAGCTGGCACTGGCACTTTAATGTTCGGAAATCGAACGAAAGCAAAGCATAGAACAGCTGCTGTCATAAAATTCGAACTCTATGTGCCAGCCAATTGAAAAAAAAAAGAAAGTAGGCTGCTGGTTGTCGATTGAATTGACCCCTCTTTCCAGTTTCGAATCAAAAAAGAAAAAAAAAGCTGGCAAGAAGGAGGATTGTAAAATTACAGGAGAACTTTGATCTGGCCTATCCCTGTGGGCAAGTAGGGGCGTAGAAAGTTTTTCTCATTTCTTATTTCCTACACCGATTGTCAGGACTTTTAGTACCTAACTTGTTGAATTATTGATCAGAAGGATCCCTTGTCCTTCTTCTTCTTTTTTGACAAGGTGTATTTTTCTTTTCATTTTGTTCGGTGGACTTTCTTCGAGAAAGGTTCAAGAAGCTTAGAAACGAGTGAGGAATAAGAGATACGTGTTATATTTTGCTTGTTTTTTTTGAAGTTGACTTTAAAGCTTATAAGGAAAATACGCTAATGGAGGGATACAAATTTGCTTCTTTATCTGGTTGTTTGTGTTTGCATGTTGAGGAGAGGGATGCGGTAGTAATACTGTGAGGATTTAATCATAATATTACGCTCTCCTATGAATGTTTGATTTGGTCCTAAATGTTTCAATGAATATCGGAAAAGTGGGCTCGTGGGTTTCGAAATCGACTGTACTGACTTTGAAATAATAACAAAGATCACTTTCAATTTTCAAATTATTTTCTCTTTTGGAATTTCATGCTTATTACTAATGATAAACAGCTTATAGACGGAGCTAAACTTCGAAATATACTTAAGGGCTTACGTTGAAGTATTCTCGACAGCAGCCATCCCAAGCAACATTGCCAAAACCAACCAGCTTTGTTAAGTTTTAATGAAGTTTTATAAAAGCCATTAGAAATCAATTGGTTTTATTATGGCATTAAGAGGGTCCAATAGGTTTCAAATTTTAATCAGGTTTATGAGTTTGTTTACAGCGATCTTAAAATGTATTTTTTTCAAATTCTTCTAATATTAGTACCTACAAAAAAAAAATTATAGTATTTTTGGTCGTTAATCAGTAAAAGACCATTTGTTTCATTTTGCTCTTAATCCTAGTTATTATCGAGGTCATGAAATACATAAGATTAGTTTGAATAGAACCTGGTTTACATTACTCATATGGCGTGGCCATTTTGTGTACATTAAATACTTAATTTAATAACTTAGCGACCAATGCCTAACTAACCTTAACCTTTATTCATTGTAATATCAATTCTCTCATAATTTGCATTGTAGCAAGACATCATTTTATTCAAAGGCCCATTTTTGCCATAGTTTTCCTGTGATTGCTAATATAAAAGAGATTTCTAATTCTAAGCGGGCGGATAGGAACATAAAAAAATATTTTTTTTAATATCTCAGGGGCATTAACCATTTGTGTAGTGACATCATTTATGAAAGCAACCATAGCAATATCTCTTCGCTTTTGTAATCTCTCTAAATTAATATATAAACATCGAGAGTACATAGGACGGCACTGCCCTGGGATGCATAGTTGACGTAACCACCATCGGTATGATTGATGAGAAAACGCGTTTTTCCGGGTTTGAGCTGAAATGCAATGAATACCAACAATTATGGACAAATGTCCTGTCCACGTGATGAAGTTTTACTAATAAAAGAGGGCCAGCAAGATGATTGGAATAGTTTAATTTTTTTATCATCTTTAAAACGCATACGCCAACTTATGCGAATAAACAGGCATATTACTGAACGTTTATTCTCATAGTTTGGCGTAAAAACCAGGCTGCTCTGTTCTGAATAATATGTCGTACATTAGGCTCTCGCCGATTGGCTTCATGTTGGTATTCAAGTTTCAACCAGCAAAGCTTCCATTTGATTTTGCCGATATCCAGAGAGAATTAGTGGTTAATACTGTTGTAACTCGATACAAACATAAACTGAAATATATAGTTTGTTGAATACTCAAGTCATTTTTATTGGTAAATTAAATGCTTTGAACAAAAAAGAATCAGCTCGCAATTAGAATAAGTAATGCAATTTGGAACGTAGCTAATCCATTGAATTAAGATCGAAAGGGGATTGA
Source organism: Aedes japonicus (assembly GCA_034211315.2). Classification (NCBI taxonomy): domain Eukaryota; kingdom Metazoa; phylum Arthropoda; class Insecta; order Diptera; family Culicidae; genus Aedes; species Aedes japonicus. The sequence continues at coordinate 303,202 of JASCZW010001304.1, read as the reverse complement.
AAATATACCTTTTTTGTAGGACATAGTGTGGTGGAAAACCATTTGTCGTAAGGACGTGGCCAATGAAATATATATTACCAGAACAGGAATGGGCGATGTCGATGCGATTTTCACAGAATCGATATGTTTAGCTTTATAAATCGAAATTTTTATTCTATCTTTTTATTCGATGTTTGGCAACATCGTTCTTTTGTAAGATGAAATCGAAGTGTTGCAAGTTTGATTTTTTTTCACAAAATTTAATGCCAGAAGTTGTTGTAAATAATCGAATTACCAAAAATCTATGCTAATAGTGTTTGAATGTTGTTTTTAAACTATATCCAAGTGGAAACCATCTTCAGAATTGTCTCATATTTACTTTACTTATCTTTCTATTTGTTTTGCTAGTTTGTTGATCCTTTTATTCTTGTGTTATTCGATGAGTTTGTAAGATAATTAGATTTTTTTTTGGTTTTACTCGTCTATAACGGTTTCTTAACAAACGTCAACTTGTTCTTGAACACTCAGTGAAATGAACTTTCGATATTCGAAAGATTACATTACGATTGTTTGCCACAAGATATCACCATAAGTTTTATTAAGTTGCCATGAAATAAACTGATGTTGAAAAATTAAAAGTGTGGAGCAGCCTGGAATCGAAGATTCCTTTTGAGTGAATAGTTCTATGACAATGAATATAAAAAAATAACGACAGGCCTTTTATATATGAAAAATAATAACAAGTAGATGAGTATTCCGTTATCAACCACCAGGTTTTAGAGTGCAAGTAAGATTTAATAAGTAATCGATTTTTGTCCGAATCAAATTTTTACTTTCGATATTTTTGTATATCGACGTTTAAGATTTTTTTGATGCGTCTGCATCGACTTTATTTAAAAAATGCCAATTCCTATACCAGAATACTCCCTCGTGCCTAATAAAAGTCGATCATCTAGCACGTGCACATTTGTTCACTGAGAGCTTTCTATGCCAACGTTGCCATTTATGCATTCGTATCATTGTGTTGCCGGTACAACGATACTCTATGCACAAGGAAGTCGAGAAAATTTCCTGGACCGTACCGAGAATCGAACCCAGGCACCTTTAGAGTGGTCTTGCTTTGTAATCCTACTTGCATACACGCAGAGCTTTTGAAGGCCATACGGAAGGCCGAGGTGGTGTTATGGCGGCCTTTTAATTACTCGGGAAGCTGTGAGACCTTATACAATAAATGATGACGTCAATTTTAACACCCACTTGCTAGTTCCTTATGCAATTTTACTACTTTTGGTTTTGATTATATATCAGAATGCCAGGCTCATCCTTTTTCACTTCTCGCCAAGGAAAACAATCCATCAATTCTATCCCATTTTCAACTCCAGATGTCTATGAAGGCAATATGAGGCATACATTATCCCCACTGATCGTAAGGAGCCGGCAAGGTGTTTTCCAGAGGTCGATAGATGGCAAGTATGTATGTAATCTCTAATCTGCTTTCCCTGGTGCATTCAACTTCGCCTAAAGCCACCCGTGATGTGTACGGTCAGCTATGCATAGCTATGGGTCAACATATATGTAGAGAGACGTCATTCATGCGACCAATTGGCACTTACGCCAAACCGTTCTTTTCAATTTATCTCACAATTTTTCGAAGAAACTTTTTTTGTTTGTACTTGGAGGCAATGTATTATAGGGTAAAGAATGCAAAAAACCATAAAAGTGAATTTTGGTCCTCTTGGCGCTTACGTCAACTATGCATCTCAGGGCAGGGCAGCGGTGAGGTTGTCCAACCTAACTTTTGTATAGCAAATATTACAAATTGTTTTTGAATTAATTCAATTCGATTATTATGCGTGGTGCTCAAACAATGCTACAGTATTCAAGTAGGGGTCTCACAAGCGTTATATACAGTGCTTTGATCGCATAAGGATCACTGAAGTGCAAACTAACTCTTTTGTTAGACACAAGCATGTAGCTTGATCTATAAATAATGCTGTTATTATGACCAAAAATAACTGCTATGCAACTGATTTGAGTTAAAATAATGTTTCTGCAACCTATTTTGACAGATGTGTGTTGCTCGGGTGATCAACGAAAGCTAGCTCAGAGTCGAGTATTACACCTAAGTCGCTCCCCTGGCTGCATCTTTCAATAATATTCTGTCCGGGTCCAAACGTTTTCTGCATTGTAGTTTGCTTTCTGGTAAACGATATTGAATTACACTTTTTAAAATTAAGTTCTAGTAAACTTTTACTACACCAGTTGTGGAAGGTGTCAGCATCAAGTTAAATGTATCAAATTTTAAATATAACGCAAATGAACTGTAGGTTGGAGACCAATTTATTTTAGAAAACTTTATTGAATTCCATAAATTTTCAAGAAATTCATGATTAATTTATCGAACATATTTCTGTTAATTTCGTTTTTGTTGTTGTACTTGCATAATTTCCAAGACGCATTAATTTTCAGTCCTTATCGTGCCAATATTCACCGTACAATTAAATGCGCATATCATTTGATGCATGGTACGCTGAAAAAATTCAATTTGTTTTTAGATATTTTGCTATCAAACACAATTTCTCGCAACACTATAACTTTTTTCTTAGACATTATTTATTTCTATATAAATCAGAAGAGTAGAGAATCGAACAAACAGAACAACAAAAACCATCCGCGATATCACAGTGAACTTTGACAGCTGTGGTCATCTGGCCTTATGCTGGTTTTCATGGTAGCCAATAGGTTTTATAAAGGTTCTCAAGTGGTCATATCATCTTTCACTAGAACATTTTCAATATTTTTGTGGACTTATAAAGATTTTATTAACTTATTTTCACAACCGTCTATAGCGTGGGCCACTTTGTACATATTTCGGCTTTAAAGAAGCATAGAGGAGATGTTGGTAGACAAAACCGTTTTGAATATATTTTTTAAAATTTTATCAACAAAGCCGGGAGGAGTGCTATACGGCTGGAATAAACTTAATTTTTTACTTGGGATTACCTCAAAATTTAGAATGTATATAACTTAGAATCTGTACTAGACATTCAATATTTCATCACTTCAGTTTGTACGCTTACTTGTTGTGAGCAATCGGATGGAGTTAGATTCGATACCTATTCACTATCAATCGAGATGTATAAATTTTCAATAGCAAGGTAAGTTTGCGAGAGAGAGATAAAAGATAGAAAAAAATACATGGAGCATCAATTTACCTTTAAACATTTAACAGGAGCTATTTAATGAAGTTCGTGTGAACTATATCGTCTCGAACTTGTGCTCATATACGACATCATCAACCGCTCTGTATTTGCTGAGCCCGCATGATGTTTCTTTGTAGCTTAGCATTTACCAACGGAGCTGTTCTCTTTCAATCTCTCAATAGAAAAAGCAAGAACATTGGGAGTGGATCTTATTCTTGGATTGTAAGGAATTGTTGGACTCCAAACAAAATTGTCACATGATGCTGATGAGTCGGAATCATGTAGGAGAATATCGCTTGGGATCACGCGTATCTTTTTCAGGATCTTGAGCAGGTTTTCCAATGAATGCTAAGGTTCCACTCCAATTCCAACTCCAGGTTCCAAATTTTTCAGGTTTTTTTTCCTATGTTCGGGACATTATTTACTGTTATTTGAACTTTTGTAGTGTATCCCGTTTCTTTTGTTGAGAGTATGTCAAGTTTCATCATCACTATAAAACCAAACATTAATTAAGTATTCGTTGTAACAGTTGATATTGTTTGTTTTGTAGGCAATGAATCGAGTTTTAATGAATGTTTCCGCTATTCGAACCCTCTGAGGAGTGAGAGCACTCTTCAAGGCACGCCCATTTATCAGTCAAAATTGAATTCATTGCAAAGAAAACAAACAATGACTGCGATACAGAACCCTATTATAGTTCAACCATAAACTATAAAACATCAAATAGAAAATGAGAATTCACATAAATGAAGACTAACCAGTTTTTTTTTGTTTCAAGCTTATCCTCGTAGGTTTAATCCGAGTCTTGTCACTTTTCACAAAACATTAAATGTAAAGGGAACTATGATGTGTTCCTTTGACTACAAAAACAAATATGTTTAAATAAATTCGGACTAGAGTTCAGCGGGAGATATGATACCCCGTAACGCACCTCACAAAGTTGATCAACCAGCAATACGGATTGGAAAGTCTTGCATGAAGGTGAAATTGAGGAACATTTCTAAGCAATTTCTGTTCGGACTTCTAAAAAAAATTCTTGGGATTCCTCATAAATCATTAAATTACAGTCACCGTCTGAACACTCACACAGAAAAATATTATAAATTTTAGAAGAACCTTAAAATTTCCCCTCGTTCACTTGTAAGCAAGCATTAATGTGCATTAGATAACGCAGGAAATTACATGTTTCTTTCAAACTGTGTTTTGAGAGGCTAACATTGTCATCTCGTGAGCCTCTTCTCCCCTAATATTTTGTTTTTAAAACCTTATTGACAAGCCAACTAATCCTACTAAGGACTGTATTGGAAATAGGCTATGCACATACATTGGGTCCTCCCTTAGCTCAGTCGGTAAAGGCACGACTACAAAGCAACACTATGCTGGAGGTGTATTGGAATTTTTCGTTCAGGAAAATTTCTCGACTCCCTGGGCAGTAGGGTATGATAGCACTTGCCACACAATCCTACTAATGCAAAAATGGTACCAGGCATCGACAGCTCTTAATTATTAACTGTAAAAGTGCATTTAGAACACTAGGTTGAGAGCAAGCAATAGGCTTGAAACGCTAAGAAAGAATATATTTTTCATTCAAATCATTTAAAAATGGTAATTCGTTCCAACAAATGAATTCTCGGGTTTCTTTTTTCATTAGGGCGAATCTACCATTGAGAGATTCTCTTCGGTCTCGCTCTCATTCATTTATTACAGCGCCGGTATAAAACTTTTGAGGAATCCTCATTTTTTAGACGCCTTAGCCCAAATTATTTTGAACTTCTGTATATTCTAAGCTGCTTTACCAGACGTTTTGAAGACCCTCTTTATAATCACACTATAGCGTTCAAACGTTTGGCGGTTTTTTACTTCTTGTAGGTCTCCAGGTTGTTTCGTTTCTTAAAATGTTGAATCATTCCGACGCTGGTTCTCGCATTATTGGCCAAATCACGTGTTAACACAGATTTTATCTATTAGAGCTCGAATTAGAGCTACCACTTTCTTATCCAGTTTAGGGTTGGAAGATCCGTTTGCAACGAATTTGTATACAAAATATCTTGAAAATTGTTGTTCTTATAAATAGGCTGTGTTTTAATTTATAAATAGCTAAGTTTAAATATTCCATCAAAAGGTTCACTTACGGTATTATTTTCATTGCAAGCTTGGTCATTAAAGAGTTGCTTTTGATTTTAACGTAGGGCAACGTTTCTCTTTTCTTTACCGGGTGGCATTTCAAAGAAAAGTAAAAAAGTAAAAAAGACTTACTTTTGCTCCCATACAAATCTGCATATGAACAGGTTGAAAATATGGTTTCCCCTTTCTGGGTTCTTAAAAAACGGGTAGCAAATTGTCTTTTTTTTATTTCAATTAGTTTCATTCCATGACTAATATAGCGCTAGAAGCACCCCACAGCTGCAAAATTATTATGCTCTGTTGCCGGTGCCTGATTTTATTACTGTCTTTATTACGTCTCTTCTTTAAAATTTGACTTCGTACTGGATTCTCGTGCCTCTCTTCTCTGAAAGCTTTGCTATCAACACGGTCAGCCATTGTAACTAAGTTATGAGTCGTTTTAGACTCACTTTTGCCAATAGTGGAGTCACTCAAATTCGAGAACATGTAACTGGGACAATATAACAAATCGACGTATCAAAAACATCCATCTGATTTGCGTCAATGATTTCGGTGGAATCCGAGTTACATTTGTGTGACTCCACGTATGACGAAAGTGAGTCAAAACGACTCAAAACTGATTTAAAATGACTGACCGTGAACGCTAGTATATAGAGCGCATTTGTAACAAAATATAATACGCATATGCGTATTTGTATAAAAAAAAGTTCATTTTGAATTACTTAAGGCATTCAGTCGAGAGTGATTCATTTCACAGAGATTTTTCATCAAAGCCCAACTGTAAAACGTACGCAATGGCTTTTTCCGCAAATTTCTTGAGAATTCACTTCATTAATCTACCACATCATTTTGAAGAGCAAGAATCCGGATAGACTTGGTGGCTTACATGATCACACATCGTGTCACAAGATATTTACTGAAGGATTCATTGATTACGTTTGTCAGTTTAGTCCTAATGACAAATCTTCGTCGAATTGTATGTTTGTCATTGAATGTATGGTACATGGTCAAGTTTTAACTGCATCTAAGATGACTGAAGTGGTGACAAAAGACGATGGGATGGGCACTGCTTCGACCCCCATGTAACGAATGTGCAGTATGTAGAAAACTTCATAAGGGGCTATTCATAAACTACGTAGACCTTTCTGGGAAGAAGGATCTTTTTGAACAAGGTCTACTCTCCATACAAAAATTCAAAAAAATGTATGGAGAAAAGTCTACGAGGGGGGATGGGGGATCTGAGATTTTCAAAAATGAGTCTACGTGGTTTATGCACAGGCCCTAAGGGACAAGTCAAAGCAAAACCATATGTATTATGATATGTTCAAATTACATGAAACCATTATTAATATACACCAACGCAGTCGTACGTGAACCTTGAGGTTATAAGATTTAAAACTCGACTCTAATTTTTACTTATATCTTTAAAATAGTAGATTTGCTTCCCATAAATCTACTATTTTTGGTTCTCAAATAAATTTAATTTTTAATTTTATGAGAAACAAGTAGTGCTAGGTATACACACTTAGAAAATTTTACAGTATTCGGTAATTTTTTAACGAAATTTCAACAGCTGAACGTTCGGTATTCCGATTTAACAGAAATACTGTGAAATTTTACCGAAATCCGGTAAATCGGATAACCGAACGTTCAGCTGTTGAACGTTCGGTAAAAAATTGTCTAAGTGTGTAGATTTCTATATTTTGTTGGAATGGAACAAGCTGTTCTTTGAGCGTCAAAGTAAAAAATGAATAAAATTCGACATGAAAAACTTATCGATTCATATGAAAAATCACGACTATCCTATAAAATTTGCGTGTTTGAGAAATGTTACTAACTCGAAATTTTACTAACTCGGTTGCACTAGGACAGTTGCTGTGTATGGCATTTTTATTGAAATCAACCTAAAAATGCATTGCTTTAATATATAAAACAGGATGCCAGTGTAAGCTGGATCAGAGATTCGTGGTTAATATCTGGCCCAAGTCATGGATGACAACTGAACCTTCCTTGATTAAAAGTGACAGATCGAGATCAGCGAAGGTCTAATCTTATTATTATCCGACAGTATACAGTGAGTTTTTTAACCCTAATTTTAACAAACCACCAGACGGAAATCCTAATGTGTATTGCTTACTGTTCATGACCTGTAACGCAGGCGTTCCGTTGGAAAGAAATTCTCTATCCTTTTGGTGGGTTTTGTGTAAATGTTTCTGCTTACGGGTTCATACCACCGATTTAGGCACTTCATACAACGGAATAGTGAGGATTACAGGAATGTACAGTTTAATCTTGCCATTGGGAGGAACTTTACGCGAAGGCAAGTCCTGCACTGGTGGTGGCTTCCTATCACACCGAAAAAAAAAACTTAAAAAAAGTGATGTAAGGGTGACGGAAGGAAGGTAAAGATTTGTTACAGTACGTGTAAAAGTTATAGGAAATAAAATTGATAAAGGAGGGTTGATAAATCTAAAACAAAAAGCGGATGTCATATTTGAATCATCTTTTAATGGATATCCATCAAGTCTTGTCAAATTAGAAAATTGTAATTCTAATTCTCACTTTTAATTGGTCACTTCTTGTTGTAGTAGGTGAATTGAACTTCTCTTACAACTGTTTCATCATTTCATTGAAAGCTTCCACTTTATCGGCATCGTCTGGATCCATACCAAACAAATTTTTCACACTCCGTATATTCCTCGACGAATTTGGTGATATGCTCAAAGTTTGAACTATGGTATTGAATTTATTCACAACTAGCTGATCCCGGTGCGATCGTTGCTACGCCTGCAACTAAATGAATGAACATTACATAGAACTGACGCTTTTTATTGATGAGTTTATTTTTTTTGAGTAATAAGGAGTTCAAACTTCGATCATTCTTCTTACCCAGACAATATACAGTTTGTGGCTTAGTTACCTGGATAATTGTCAGGATTGGTTGAAATTTGTGTTTGAATTCACCATAGAAACATTTCTTGCATTCAAAAAACCCCACATACCATTTTTGATCCCATTTGCTTGATTAGTTCTCAAGCTATGCAGAAATTTGTGTTTCATTTGTATGCGATCCGGAAGGGGGAAGCGGTCTCAAACAATTATAAGAACCTTCCCCAGCCCCAAAAATACCTGCATACATATTTTCACTCCGATCGGTCAGACAGACAGTCAGACAGAAATCCATTTTAATATAAATAAAAATCCTGTTTCAATAACCCCCACATGCATACTGTGGTTTCATTTACTTGAATAGTCCTCGAGTTATGCAGAAAATTGCGTTTCATTTGTATGAGAGCCCCCCTCCCCCCTTTCAGAGGGCAAAGGGATCTCAAACCACCATAGAAATATGTCTGACCTTCAAAAAAATCTACATGCCAAATTTGATTCCATTTGCTTTATTAGTTCTCGAGTTATGCAGAAATTTGCGTTTCATTTCTATGGGACCCCCCTCATTAAGAGGGCAGAGTGGTCTTAAACCACCATAGGAATATGTCTCTCCTTCAAAAAATTCCACATGACAAATTTTATTCCATTTGCTTTATTATTTCTCGAGTTATGCAGAAATTTGTGTTTCATTTGTTTGAGAGCCCTCCCCCCCTCTTCAGAAGGCGGAAGAGTCTCAATGACCAAAAAACATTTCTCTCCTTCAAAAACCTCCATATGCCAAATTTGGTTCCATTTACTGGATTAGTTCTCGAGTTTTGCATAAATTTGTGTTTCATTTATATGAGAGCCCCCCCCCCTTCCGAAAAGGGAGGGGTCTCAAATTAGCATTGAAACAGTATTCATCTACAAAAACCTCCACATGCCAGATTTGGTTCAATTTGATTGATTAGTTCGCGAGTTATACAGAATATTGTATTTCATTTGTATAGGAGCCCCCCCTTTCGGGGCGAAGAGGAATCTGAAACCATCATAGAATCCTTTCTTGTCTTTAAAACCTCACACATGTTAAATTTGGTTTCTTTTGCTTGGGGTCTCAAACCACCGTAGAAACATTTCTTGCCTACAAAACCTCCACATGCCATATTTGGTTCCATTTGTTTGATTAGTTCTTGAGTTATGCAGAAAATAGTTTTTCATTTGCATGGGAGCCCCCCTTTCTGAAGGCGGGAGGGGTGTCGAACTATAATAAGATCCTTTCCCGGACCCAAAAACCCCTGCATACAAATTTGCATAGTGGTAGGGATAGTTCTCATGTTTAGTTTTAATTTGTGTTTCGTATGTATGGTAGCCCCCCTTTTCAGAGTGAGAAGAGGTCTTAAATTACCACAAAAACATTTTTTGCCTTCAAAAACTCACCCATACCAATTTTGGTACCATTTGCTTGATTAGTTCTCGAGTTATGCAGGAATTTGTTTTTCATTTGCATGGGATCCCACCCTTTCTAGAAGCAGGAGGGCTCTCGAACTATCATAAGATGCTTTCCTGGACCCAAAAAACCACTGAATACAAATTTGCAAGCAGTAGGTATAGTTCTCATGTTTGGTTGAAATTTGTTTCATTTGTATGAGAGCCCCCTTTTAGAGGGAGGAGGGGCTTTGAACCACCATAAAAACATTTCATGTCTTAAAAAACTCGTCCATTCCAAATTTGGTTCCATTTGCTTGATTATTTCTCGAGTTATGCAGAAATTTGGGTTCCATTTGTTTGAGAGCACCCCCCCCCCCCTCCCTTCCTCCTCAAATGACGGAAGAGTCTCAAATCACCATAGAAACATTTCCCTCCTTCAAAAACTTCCACATGCGAAATTTGGTTCCATTTCTCTTATTAGTTCTCGAGTTATGCAAGGATTTGCGTTTTATTTGAATAGGTTCCCCCCCCCCCTTATAGAAAAGGGAGGGGTCTCAAACCAACATAGAAACATTTTTTGTCTTAAAAACCACCACATGCTAAATTTCGTTCCGTTTGCTTGATTAGTTCCCGAGTTATGCAGAATATTGTGTTTTATTTGTATGGGAGCCCCCCCTTTTATGACGGGGAGGGTTCTTAAGCTACCATAAAAACCTTCTTTGCCTTCAAAAACTCACACATGCTAAATTTGGTTTGTTTTGCTTGATTAGTTCTCGAGTTGTGTAGAAATTTGTGTTTCATTTGTATGGGAGCCCTCCTTTGCAGTAAAGGGAGGGGTCTCAAATCATCATAAGATTATTCTCCAGCCCCAAAAATCCCTGCATACAAAATTTCACGCCGATCGGTCCTTCCGCTCACGAGTTAAATCGTGACAAAGGAAACCCCAACTCATTTTTATTATATAGAAGATAATGGGAGGTGCCTGGACTAATCGATTAGACCAATCGGCAATGGCCGTTTGGCGATCGATATGTATTCAGTACTTGCTGATCCCGGTGCGAGCGTTGCTACGCCTGCAACTAAATGAATAAACATTACATAGAACAGACGCTTTTTTTTAATGAGTTTTTTTTTTGAGTAATAAGGAGTTCAAACTTCTATCAGAACATTCTTCTTACCCAGACAATACACAGTTTGTGGCTTAGTTACCTGGATAATTCTCAGGATTGGTTGAAATTTGTGTTTGAATTCACCATAGACACATTTCTTGCATTCAAAAAACCCCGCATACCATTTTTGATTCCATTTGCTTGATTAGTTCTCAAGCTATGCAGAAATTTGTGTTTCATTTGTATGCGAGCCGGAAGGGGGAAGCGGTCTCAAACAATCATAAGAACCTTCCCCAGCCCCAAAAATACCTGCATACATATTTTCACTCCGATCGGTCAGACAGACAGTAAGACAGAAATCCATTTTAATATAAATAAAAATCCTGTTTCCAATAACCCCCACATGCCAAATGTGGTTTCATTTACTTGAATAGTTCTCGAGTTATGCAGAAATTTGCCTTTCATTTGTATGAGAGCCCCCCCACCTTTCAGAGGGCAAAGGGGTCTCAAACCACCATAAGAATATGTCTGACCTTCAAAAAAATCCACATGCCAAATTTGATTCCATTTGCTTTATTAGTTCCCGAGTTATGCAGAAAATTGCGTTTCATTTCTATGGGACACCCCCTCATTAAGAGGGCAGAGTGGTCTTAAACCACCATAGGAATATGTCTCTCCTTTAAAAAATCCCACATGCCAAATTTGATTCCATTTGCTTTATTAGTTCTCGAGTTATGCAGAAATTTGTGTTTCATTTGTATGAGAGCTCAACCCCCCCTTCAGAAAACGGAAGAGTCTCAATGACCATAAAAACATTTCTCTCCTTCAAAAACCTCCATATGCCAAATTTGGTTCCATTTGCTGGATTAGTTCTCGAGCTATGCAAAAATTTGTGTTTCATTTATATGGGAGATCCCTCCCTCCACTTGTAGAAGGCAGAGGGGTCTCAAATCAGCATAGAAACATTTCTCTCCTTCAAAAACTTCCATATGCCAAATTTGGTTCCATTTTCTTGATTAGTTCTCGAGTTATGCATAAATTTGTGTTTCATTTGTATAGGAGCCCCCCCCCCCCACTTCAGAAAAGGGAGGGGTCTCAAATCAGCATTGAAACAGTATTCATCAACAAAAACCTCCACATGCCAGATTTGGTTCAATTTGCTTGATTAGTTCTCGAGTTATACAGAATATTGTATTTCATTTGTATAGGACCCCCCAGGGTAAAAAGGAATCTGAAACCATCATAGAAACCTTTCTTGACTTTAAAACCTCACACATGCTAAATTTGTTTTTTTTTGCTTAGGGTCTCAAACCACCGTAGAGACATTTCTTGCCTACAAAACCTCCACATGCCATATTTGGTTCCATTTGTTTGTTTAGTTGTTGAGTTATGCAAATATAGTTTTTAATTTGCATGGGAGCCCCCCTTTTTAAAGGCGGGAGGGGTGTCGAACTATAATAAGATCCTTTCCCGGACCCAAAAACCCCTGCATACAAATTTGCATAGCGGTAGGGATAGTTCTCATGTTTGGTTTAAATTTGTGTTTCGTATGTATGGTAGCCCCCCTTTTCAGAGTGAGGAGAGGTCTTAAATTACCACAAAAATCATTTCTTTTCTTCAAAAACTCACCCATACCAATTTTGGTTCCATTTGCTTGATTAGTTCTCGAGTTATGCAGGAATTTGTTTTTCATTTGCATGGGATCCCACCCTTTCTAGAAGCGGGAGGGCTCTCGAACTATCATAAGATGCTTTTCCGGACCCAAAAACCACTGAATACAAATTTGCAAAGCAGTAGGTATAGTTCTCATGTTTGGTTGAAATTTGTTTCATTTGTATGAGAGCCCCCTGTTTTAGAAGGAGGAGGGGCTTTGAACCACCATAAAAACATTTTTTGCTTTAAAAAACTCGTCCATTCCTAATTTGGTTCCATTTGCTTGATTATTTCTCGAGTTATGCAGAAATTTGGTTTCCATTTGTTTGAGAGCACCCCCTCCCCCCTTCCTCCTCATATGACGGAAGAGTCTCCAATCACCATAGAAACATTTCCTTCAAAAACTTCCACATGCGAAACTTGGTTCCATTTGCTGGATTAGTTCTCGAGTAATGCAAGGATTTGCGTTTCATTTGAATAGGTTCCCCCCCTTTCAGAAAGGGGAGGGGTCTCAAATCAACATAGAACAATTTTTTGTCTTCAAAAACCACCACATACTAAATTTTGTTCCATTTGCTTGATTAGTTCTCGAGTCATTCAGAATAGTGTATTTCATTTGTATCGGAGCCTCCCCCCCCCTCACCTTTAGGATGGAAAGGGTCTCAAACCAACATAGAAACATTTTTTGTCTTAAAAAACCACCACATGCTCAATTTCGTTCCGTTTGCTTGATTAGTTCCCGAATTATGCAGAATATTGTGTTTTATTTGTATGGGAGCCCCCCCTTTTATGTCGGGGAGGGTTCTCAAGCTGCCATAAAAACCTTTTTTGCCTTCAAAAACTCACACATGCTAAAATTGGTTTCTTTTGCTTGATTAGTTCTCGAATTGTGTAGAAATTTGTGTTTCATTTGTATGGGAGCCCCCCTTTCCAGTGGAGGGAGGGGTCTCAAACCATCATAAGAATGTTCTCCGGCCCCAAAAATCTCTGCATACAAAATTTCACGCCGATCGGTCCTTCCGCTCGCGAGTTAAATCGTGACAAAGGAAACCCCAACTCATTTTTATTATATAGATATGTGGACCTTGCAGCTCGTGACATATTCCTGACCACAATTTGCTTCGTTTTCATCTGGACGCCTCTTTTCAGTGGTGGGATTCATATTACTCGTCAATATACCACGGCATTACTCACAAATACGCATTGTTTCAACAGTTGAATTAATCATTTTAATTAAATTTATATTTATATTGGCTTTATTAAGAAAAAAAATTAATTTGATTCTGGTTAATAGGACCAAATTATAAGACGAGTTAGTACGATACACGGTAAAAATAGAACATGAAAAAGTTGCTGTTGGAAAAACTTTTTTTTCCTTAAAAGTGCCCATCTTGCAATGTATGGCGAACGTTTAGACAATTATATTGGCTTTATTAAGAAAAAAAATCGTCCAATTAGAAGACAGCCATTTTTTTGCAAATTGACTTTAAATTTTAAAATATTTTTTAAGCGTGTAAGAATCGATTTTACAATTTTTTTCATAAAAGTTCAGTTTACGATTTTCTAAAAGTCACCCATGCATCACTTTTTTAAGTCTTGTCCTTTTTGAGTTATGTTGATTCAAAAAAATCGACCAAAAAACTTAAGCCCTTTTCAAATGGTAGTCTACATAAATTTAAAAAAAAACAAGGTATGCAAAGTCGCTTGAAAAGACATAGTCTACACACCCACAAAGTTTCATTTGATTCTGAGAGGGCGCTGCCACTGGATGAGTTGGCGTGAAATTCGTTAAATGCGTCTATTGTAAAAATATTATCAAAATTCCATCAAAATTTCCAATTAAGCAACTTTTGGAAGAAAAAAAGTCCTGTTTGAAGAAATTAGTAAAACTGAATATGTGTGTTTGTTTTGATTCAGATATTTTGGAAAATAAACATGATTTTGTGTGTCTGGCATTTTGTCAAAAGTTAGTGTTGAGTCGCAAAGATCGCCCTCCCCTCCCCCCACCGGCATAGGCTGGTGAAAAATACATTTTTTCCATACAAAAGAAACGTGATAGTTTTCATAAAAACCTACGATGGTGGTAAAGATTGTACTCGAAAAACAATGCAACACTTTCTTTTGTGTATAACTTTTAATTTTATGGGTAACAATTGATAAAACTTGTAATGATCACATGTTCAAAATTTCGGCACAATCTGTCAAGTTGGTATCGAGATGGTTTCCATGCAAGAAGTGCTTTGACAACAAAATAAGTGCGCGGTCGTGGAAAATCCAGGCCAGTCACATAGATGGATCGCGAAACCGTTGGGAATCGATAATTCAACCATGTCCCGCGTGGTAAAATCGTTCAAGGAGACCTAGATGACCCAGCGGCGAGCTAAACACAAGCAATGCGAGGGATTACTTCAAGCGCAATCCGAACCATTGGATTCGGGACGTGGCCAAGAAGGTATATTCTTCTGTCTGGTTCATCCAGCAGTCAATGAAGCGGGCCGGACTTCAAGTAAGTCCCGACTGCATGTTTTAGAGAAGTTTCGGAAGAACAAGGTCGACAAATTTGCCATGAAGTACTTGGTGTGGCAGGCACATAACATAACGACCGCCACCATCAACGGCCAAATATATAACGAGGAATGCCTCCAGAAGCGCCTGCTGCATTTCCTTCGGTCCCACGAAGGTGACATTCTGTTTTTGGCCGGGTTCGGGCATCGTGCCATTACGCGAAACCGGTGATGGAGTGGAACGAAGCCTACGATGTTTTTGTGCCGAAGGAGGCAAGTCCGCCAAACTCGCCAGAACTTTGCCAAATAGTAAAATTTTGAGTGGTTATGAAGGGCAAGCTCCGGAAACAGGCAACGGCAAGGATTTGAAGAAAAAAGTTGAAAGTGTGTAAGAAAGGGTTGAACGGTTGATGGTTGGCGTCAAGTCCAAGGTGCGGGCATTTAGCCTAGGAGAGAAGGTTGAATAAACCAACTTTGCAAAAAATAGCTAATGTGTGTTTATTTCTTCCCTGAGAGTTTCAACAATATCCGACTAAAACGAGAATTTTTTGGTGGCCATTTTTATCTTTTTACATACATTAATTGTTATGTTATTTATTCTCCGTGCGAGGAGTAACGATTATGATCGAGGTCTCTACGTTGGAGACGACGAGAAGAAACGTTAGTGATCGTCAGTCGGTGCGAACCAAAACAAACCCAAAAAAGGAGAGAGTTCCTCTCCCATGTGCGCATCAGTAAACAGAGTGCACACAATAGATCGCTAGAATAACTATACAAGCCACAGTGGTACATGACCGTCTTTCCATGCGTCAATTTTTGCCTGTTGAAGTGGCGGACTTGTTCCGTTGCTGCAACCTACCCCGCAGTGGGATGTTAGGCAAAGATTGACGTCCATGGTTCGAGTACCATTGGATACATGCCCTTTCGCTCAATTTTTCAATAAAACATCTATTAGATTTTCCTACCTGCCGCACTCCGACGGAACTTTCAACACTTTCTCTTCACATCTTTCATTCTAGCCAAAAACATTAATGTTCACTCTTGGTGCCTCATGGTGATGAGCGAACATCTCCTTCTACATCATTTTTACCTGTTTGCTCTTGTTTGGAGTACAATCTCTACCGACAATTTGACAGCTTTTTCATATAATTTCTTCAATAAAGCCGGAGACATATGAAACATCCCAAAGATACGATAACCTCACAAACGATTCTACCGACACGGTGCCAATCAACAGATAACCAAGAAATCACTCCAGTCTCGAAAACAAATTAACGAAGGAATTCCAATAAAATCCCTACCTTGGCAACCCTACGCCAATGGAGGAAAGAAGAGCGAACCGGGCAGCAGCACACCAGCAGTCACTCAGCTTCAGCCAGCCAGAGCAGAAATCGTTTCAACTATGTTTATGCAAAATAGAATCTGCCTTTCTTCATCGCTGCATATCACTTGGCATCGCTGAGTTCTCCGACGAGCGATTCATGACGATACAATCTCATTCTTCCCGTTCTGTTTGGGCGCGCATTGAGGATATAGCTGAGAGCTTAGACGACTAGCGGCGAGCTTCACTTCATCAGGCGGCTCGTATCGCCCGGCTTTATTCTGCCCGACGACGGGAAATGGCGCGGGGAGCAGCGCCAGCTCGTGTTAGCTCGCTAAACGAGCGAGATATTTCAAAGTCAAATTGACAACGATAGAAATGCAAATGGTGGTGCGTTTTTTTCATCGTCGTCGTCGTCGTCGTCGTCCTCGCAGTCGTTGCTGTTGTTGTAGCGTGCTTTGTTTCTAGGATTTCGCGTTGTTATTTTTTTATTTGCAGCTGGTGCTACGATGCCGGAGCCGGAAGATACAAAGGCGTATGTGTGTGGATGTGGAGGATTGACGACGGGTTGTTCCGTTGCTGGGCTGCATGTATGGCCAAACATTGCCGTGGATGCGAACGGAAGTCTGGCTCTTCCTAGATTGTATTTTGTTCCGGAACTCTCGGTGGGGATCAAGGGTGGGGCGGCGAGGTGGGGCGGCTGGTTGGGATGCTTTTCCATCAGTTGGAACCGGTTCGTCGGGCGCCAGTGTTCGGCAAGTTTGCACTTTCCGCAAACAAAGCTAAAACCGAAGGAAATGCATTGTCGGGGCTACTCTACTCAGATTAAAACTCATCCAATTTGGGAATTGGGTGAATCGGAATTGCATTGCGTTGAAGAACCAGGGGGGTGTCAGTTTCAAGATCAACAGATAGCCAGGGTAATGAATCTGTTTTGGCGGTGTAGATTTACAAGTTTTGATTATCGGGAACAAAAAGTAAACAACAATGTTTTGTTTTTTTCTAATGCAGATCTACCGATTCACATGTTCAGTCCAATTAGGACCCGGGGCGGAAACCGAATTTTCAGGTTTCCCTGCCGCAGTTCTGCTCCAGCCCGACGAGCGTACGATTCTGGCTCTTCAGTCAGTCTCAACTATTCAACCAGTATCATCGGGATTCGTATCTGCACCGCCTCCTTGCTCAATCAGGACTGCGTAGTGCATCAACAGAGCAGCAAAACGGGTTTTAATTTCATGCTGCCACCAAAAGCAATGTTTCGTTGCATTTCGTTTTCCGAATTTATCCCATTCAATTAGCACAAATGTTGCCGCACAGGAATTTAGAACATTTTCTCGCCACATCTGTTTTTCGACAATATTTACAACACAGGTTCAGGTGGTACAAGTTGAATTGAGTCAATTGAAGCCTTCAATCAGTTGATCACTGACAAATTTCAGTGTGAGGATGAGATAAAAAAGTTATTCTTTGGAGATGTGCAAAAAAAGAGGTTTTAAAAAAAATTGCCGTACTGATATCGGGTCCATCAACAATAAACTAGTTGATGGTCAAGACTACAATAGATGTTACAACATCTATGAAGTGTGCTGTGTGAAGTTATCGGGTGCGCAAACGGACTTATTTGAAACACGAAAAGTATTTCGACAATACGATGCCCAATCCTTCACCTAATAAAAACCCACCCGTGCCTCTAGCCTTGGTCTGCCACCGCCCACCCCCTCGGAACGACCTTCCGGTATTACTTCGGGAGGGGGCTAAAGTGCGTTAAACACCCGCTTGTGTCTAACTACATAGGACTTTAGTAGTAAGTTGGTCCTTCTGACCTGTCGCTGGTCGTTTCGTCATTTATGCTGGAGCTCTAGGGCAATCGGGGAGGCCGGCGTGTTCACAGCGTCCCAGGTGTCCAGTTTTTGACACATTATCTGGACAAAATTATCCGGGGTCGTGTCCCTACCGCTCACGGCCATCATGCCGTTCCTTGCGTCGTTGGAACACCTGTTCTGCGGTTACCTCCGGTTTCGCGTATACGGGACTCGGTGTGCCCGTACCTGAAGCAGCCGTGGCCTGACAGTATCTGTGTCACTGGAAGGTTACTTCCCCGTGTCGCCGACCGACCCATCTGGAAATCTCCGGAATTAGTCGGAGGATCCACCGACTTTTGGTGGAATTATTCTTCTCCCTCTGCAACTTGACCATTGATGCGACTCTAGTGGTCTTACGCATACCTCTCCTGCCTCTTGGTCAAAGTACTCTACGTCTGCTTTTATGATGATGCCGATGAGCATCATCCCCGCTAAGACGCATACCACGTCGTGTGACGCTATGCGGTAAGCGCTGATCACTCTCAGGCACACTAGCCTGTGAGTAATTTCGAGCTTGCCGAAACAGATCTTAGTACCTCAGTATGGACAAGGCGACGCTGGCCAGGAGCTTACGCTTGCTCCCCTGTATTGCGGAGCTATTCGACATAATGTGGGATAATGCCAATGAAGCCATGGAGGCTTTCTTGCAGGCGTGGTAGACATGGCTGGTAAAAGCTTATCGTCAATCATAACCCCAAAGAACTTCAGATACCTCTTTGAGGTGATGGTGGTGATCACCAGCACTGCGATTTCTCGTTGTAGACTACCGTGATTTCCGTTTTGTGGTGGGCTAACTCTAGTTTCCTGGAGCGCATCCATCCCTCGACAATATCGATGGAGTGCGACGACGTTAACTCCACCTCCGCTATGGTTTTCCATAGACCTCAAGGGTGATGTCATCCGCGAAACCGACAATCTTAACCCCGTTCGAAGACCTCTTCGAATCGATTGTGCAGTTAGCTGCACTAATTGTCGCGTGTTGCTCCGATTTTCGCTTGTTAACAACCGTGCCGTCGTTCTTATGGAGGGCTAGCTCCAGTTTCCTGGAACTCAATCATCTCTCCACAATACGAATAGGATTCCGAGTTAGTTCCACCTCTTCAATGGATTCACCGCATACTTCTAAGGTGATGTCGTCTGCAAACCCAACAATCTTCACCTCGTTCGAGAACTAAAACCGTAGTACCTCATCGTACATTGTGTTCCATAGCACTGGGCCCAAGACTCCTACAGTAATCTGAAGTCGTTTCTGGCCTACCTCTGTATTGTACACAGAAAAAAATAATTATTTTTAACAAGCGCGTAAAATTTCGCTTCGTTTAATTCCAAATCAAAGGAGGCGTAAACCACGTTCGCATACAACAATGTTTGCCATCTTTCATAGAATAGGCTAGATTCAGGCGTTATCTGGCTTAAATTTACATGAAATATCCTATAATTTTCTGCCAAATCTAGCATTCCCTTTATGTGCATGAGAAAACGCAGAAAATTCAATGTTTCTTTTTATCTGGTTACGCTAGCACGCAATTCTGTAAATAACATCCCAGAATCTTGTACAGGTACCCCGGAACGTGGATACGTTGGAACGAGTCGGCTATGGCACTTTTGAACACATTTGTCACGTTAATAGTGACCACTGCAGAGTGGACTACTTGTCTCTTGGGCTGAATTGCCACTTCGGCCGTCTTGGTGAAGGACAGAATTACATCCACCGTCGGCTTCCCTTTACGGAAGCCAAACTCATTTTTAGACAGACCACTAAACCCTATGTGAATTTTGTCAGTCTGTTGAGGATTACCCTCTCGAGCACCTTACCCGCTCTGATCAACAGACATATAGGTCTATATGCCAATGGGTCCCCTGGTCGCTTCCCTATCTCCGGAATCAAACTAGAGTCTGGATTTTCCAGGCGTCCGGGAAGACGCTCTCGTCCAAACATCTTTTAATCATCGCCCTAACATTGCGGGTGCCAGTGAGATAGCCTTCTTGACAGCCAGGTTCGAGATACCCAGCGGGTGGATAGTCAAGAAGGAATTGAATATATTTTTTCACTCAGGAATTACTAGCACACCCGTCCCAAGTTCGGTCCCAAGCTTAATAATGCGCCCCTTATAATGAACTCACACGAACACACTCCCAAATATTCTGTCAAAATACACAGCAAATCAAAACAAAGGCGCAAATATGTATAGCAAGGTGCTAGCTTCAAGGTGTACTTCGGACCAAGGGGTTCTATAACAGTGAACCAATTTCAAATCGCTAGTTGCATATTGATTGTTGCTATTAGCGTAACTCACTAACACACTCTCAAATATTGTGTCAAAATAACATAGCGAATCAAAACAACAACCAAGATACTAATGCCGAAAGGTACCGAAAAGCGCAAGAATTGTTGCAAAGTGCAAACAGTACGGTGTTCTTCAGACCTAGGAGTTCTTCAACAGTGGACCATTTTCAAATCGGTATGATTTCCTCGTTTGTAAAGGGTGTCCACGATGAAATTGGCACACACAAAATTGATTCGCAAAATTCGAGTTTTCATCCGATTGCCATCAAATTTTCAGGGATTGAGAAATAACTATTAAACTTCATTTTACCATTTTACTCGTATTTTATTTACAGTCCATACGCAAATGCCCGCACCTTGGCCTTAACCCCGGCCATAAGATTCTGCACAACCTGTGAATCAACCGTTTTTTGCATGTAAACCAATACTTTCTTCAGTTCCTCGACTGTCTTCACTACCTTAGGTCGTTTAAGAAGGTGCTGCTTCATAATCGCCCAGTACTTCTCAATGGGGCGGAGCTCCGGAGTGTTGGGAGGGTTGAACTTTTTCGGCACGAAATTGACCTTATTGGCATGAGGACAAATCCGGCCAGAAGATTGTTGGGACGTTGTGGGCCTTCAGGAGAGGAAGCAGCCGCTCTCTTTTATGTCCACCTGTACACCTGTGCACTCTTTTATGTACACCTGTCCGTTCATCGTGTCCTGGGTCACAAAGGTGCACTCCGCTTCCCGCACGTGCAGATGGCTTGCCAAACCAGGAATTTCTTCGCTAATTTGGACATCTTCTGCGTGCGGACATACTCCGGAACGCTGAACTTATCCTTGGCCGTGAAAAACAGGTTGCCGGGGATCTGTTTGAAGTCGGCCTTCACATATGTTTCGTCGTCCATGATGCAGCATTCAACTTTCGTCAGCATGTTGAGGTACAACTTCCTGGCACGGGTTTTGACGGACTTGTTCTGCTTCTCGTCGCGATTAGGGGCCTTTTGTACCTTGAACGTTCGAAGCCCAGCCTTAGTTTTGGCCTTCTGGACAAAACTTCGGCTTAGGTGCAGCTTCTTAGCCACATCCCGAACGGAGGCGTTCGGATTTCGGTTGAAGGCCCCAACTACGCGGTTGTGATTTTTGGTATTGTACGGAATACTTTTTCCTTCACTTCTGGGCTTCCGATCGGTTGTCAACCGTTCCTCGAACCGCTTAATCACTCGCGACACCGTGGAATTCGCGATTCCCAACGTTTTAGCGATGGAACGATGCGAGAGATCCTTGTTCTCGTGATGAATGCGCAAGATTTTATCACGCACGAGCTGTTCTTTCGACTCCATTTCCGCGAGTTTTGATCACAGGACTTATCTCAGGATGTAAATAATGCACTATGAACTAAATCCACCCAAATTTTCATTAAATTCTAACCAACGGTTAAAAAATTAGAGCAATTTCATAGTGTGGGAATTTCATAGTGGACACCCTTTAACGATTACCTCATCCCAATCATCCACGGAGCCATTATCGTGCGACAATTTTGCAGTTGCTAGCACCGCGCGACGCTCCGCTCTTTCAAATGCCGACCGCGGTCTTGGCATCCTCCGTCTAGCTTGGTGGCAGATCCTCAGGAGGTCGGCAATCGTTTCTGTCCACCAATAAACGGGTGACCTTCCATCCCTATGTTTGACCTTTCTGGGCATGATTGCGTCGTCGCACACTCGTGTAAGTAGTGCTACGAGTTAATCACCACAAAATTCTGGGCAACGCTCAATCTCTGTTCCCGCTCAAGCGCCTCTTTGAATACTTCTTCATCAAAGTACAACGTCCTGCATCTATGCGCTGCTTAGATTTGTAGATGATGCAATAGCGTCAGGTGATCGCTATGAGCGTAGCCATCCTCCACTCTCCAGTTGCTCAACAGCCCAGGGCTGCCGAACGTCATGTCGATAATCGATTTCGCTCCGTTTCTATGGTAGGTACTATTAGTACCTTAACCACCATTCTACCAGCGAGTGTGAACAGGTCAATCGACCATCTCGGCGGTGCATAGCAGCTACAAAAGAACACTCCGCTCACTTTTGCGACCGCGGGCCCCTCGTTTGAAGTGGACACAACCTCTTCGAGTGGGAACTTTCCCGTCATCCATAATTCCGCCATATTAGACCTTTTCACTACCCAGTTTTCGTTACAGGCGGGGATGCGGTATGGGTCAGATATTATTGCCATATCCGTTCCTGACTCACGATCTGCCTGACTGCTGAGCTGCTTCATAGTGGTTTAGGTTCAATTGGGTTACCCGCACTGTGTTTAGCTCTTTGGTTTACCCTTGTAGGCTGGGCACTTGGGGCCTCCCGTGACGTGCTTGTCGTCTGGTTTGTGACCTTTGCTTGGGCGGGCGGGTCAAACTCAGTGGACAGACGGACCACCCCTCTTTTAGTTTTTCCACTTTTAGGGCCGACTCTGCGGCGGCAACTGGCAGTCGTATTGTTGCCACTTGAGTCCCAAGTGGACCTTTTCGCAGCCGTATGGCTGTTGTGGTAACCTCGACCCCACAATCCCACCCCATCGGGCCTTGATGGCCGTAGAGAATTCACCAGCCTCCGTGATTTCGTCCAAGTTTTTACATTGGAGAGTAACTAATGTGGCTAGAGCACGTACCTCCACTCCGCTTCTAGAGCCTGTTCGGTTAGATTTTTGTACGCTGAGCCCTTCCCAAGTAGCACACTACGGTAATAATTAGTTGTAGTAGCTTGATTTTGACTTAGCAAGTCATATCTATGTTATCTCATCCAAATTACAACAAGTATACTACTAGGGTTTTTAAGCTCTAGGATCATTTCGCCGGTGCAAGTACGGAGGATACTCCGCACTTCGACGCCCAGCTCCGCGAGCTAAATGTCACCGCCCTTCACCTTGAGCACCTTGGAGTGCTCAGACTCTTCGGTCTTCACGATGAGGGCCTCGCCGCGGTTAAGCTTTCGAGCCAAGCTTCGGTTCGCTTTTTCTTTCTGGTCTATCTTCCCTTTTTCGGACCTTGTTCCCTGCCTCTCGAAGGGTCGTCGCTCGTTCTTCTTCTCGGTGTGGCCAATACGGTCTCGTCCGTCGTCCATCGATCTAGTCAACCAAGGAGGACGCCGTTCACCCAGAAAAGCTACTACCGGTAGCTTCACCGGTTGCGAACCGCCATTGCAACCCACGAACTCAAACCCAAACCCCAACATATCAACAGTCGCCATTGAAGCAATCGAAGTCTCCGTTCCGCCATTGTCGAAGGACAATCCAGCGCCCGAGCCATCGATCCACTATCACGGTCAACGAATACCAACGCCACTAACGTAAATCACCACCATCCGCAAGCGCTTGCCATCGTCTTGCAATTGAACCCACCAATACGTACCCAAGCACCAAACATCCCACAATAGCCCAATAAAACTTGTAGTTCCGTAAAATAATTGTTTAATAAATTCCTAGACTTTTCAACCCACACACTTTAGCTTCCCTTCTTTGAATAGTCCTGTTCACAATAAGAACGCCACAATTTCTGCATACGTTGTTCCGCGTGCCCCTCCGAGTTACCCGGTAGCATACCGGCTCTGTGACTCAGTTCAGGAGTCTCATGCTACTGAGCTAGTTATCTGGAAGTCTTGGTCGAGCCAGCTCTTTAAATCATCGCTCGTTCCTCTTTTGTTGTCCCGTTCCTCACTGGGACCGGCCCTATCGCTTGGGCCACTCATAGCTTGTGGGGTTTTGCACACCACCGAGATGGTGTTGGTGCTATTGGCGCCTTTGCCGCTTTTTCAGCCTTAACCGCGTTTGCCGCCTTTTGCCTTTTTGCCACCCTTGGTGCTGAGGTCACTCACTTCACACCCTGCAGGAGGTGCGTTTGGACCCCCTAGTCCCAACACCACGCTCGCATATGTTTTTGGACCCATGGGGCCACCAGACACCAGCCGATTCTTTGAGCCACCGGGTGCGGTTTGCACTTTTTGATGCCCATGCCATCACGGTAGTGAAGCGGGATCTCGCGCTTTCGTCTGCGTGTACTTGCAGGCAGATTCCCTGGACTTTTACGTTACAACTAGCCTTGGCGCTTAACCGCTTTGGTTTCCTGCCGCCGGAACGGACCTACGAAGCTGCAACAAGCTATCCTTAATGTCCTTGCTGATGTTGTTACTACTTGAAGTAACTTTACTTTTGCGATTATCGCATTCAGCTGTTCAGCGGGTACCAGCACTTTAGGAAGCGTATCGGGCTTCCTCTCCATAGCCCGCATGAGCCCAGGTCCACCCATGACCTCTCCAGTTTAACCGGTGACCCCTATTTTCGAGGCAGTTGCACTTCCGCACGTATCGGATGCGCCGCCAGATCCTGCCATCTTGCCGGGCGGGGATCTAATCAGTCCTCTTTTGGCGAACGGGTCGTTTTATTGGGAGCTTGCGGCTCCATGCTGTTGGGTCCAGCCGCTATCGATAACCACGTGAAGTAGTCGACATAGTGATCCCATGGTTGTCTATGCTCTTTTGAAGGCGAGCAGTGAGGCTATGCTAGTTTGTTTCTTCAGGTTCAGTTGCTGGGGACTTTACGTTTGGTTGCTGGGGAACTTTACGTTTGGTGCCCCGCGTGGAGGCAAACTACACCACATCTGGGACCTAGGTCATCTGACTTAACTAATCTGTGTTCCAGTGTATGGGCGAACAAGCGTGTGTATGTGAACAGATAAAAAGAAACATTGAATTTTATGCGTTTTCTATACACATAAAGGGAATGCTAGACTTGCCAGAAATTAATGGGATATTTCATGTAAATTGAGGTCAGATACCGCCTGCATCTAGCCTGTTGTATGGCAGATTGCAAACATTCTTGTATGGTGCATGAAAGATTGCATATAACTTTGTTGTTTACGCCTCCTTTGGGTTGAAATTAAACGAGAGGAAATTTCACGCACTTGTTAAAATTATTATTCTTTTTTGTGAATATCCTCACTCAAGCTTGAACTTTCTACGGACCTCAAAGCAGTGGAGAGAGTTGTTATCTGACTATATTTTCAGGTCTACAACGGCTTCAGGCGTCTTGTGGAAGCGGTCATAATTGAAAACGGTAGTTTTCAGAACGGTAGTTTTCGGATACTAAGCTCGAATGAAATGTTTGAGTCTCATTATTTTCTGATGCACTGTAATGTACCGTAATTTTACATGGAATTTTTGTTCGAGTCCATCGTTTTACATCAAACAATGAAGTTTTGTGTAAAAACCGTTATTTTTAAGTGTGTACTCTACACAGATAAAAATAAACATTGAATTTTCTACGTTATCTAATGCACATAAAAGAAATTCTAATAATGGGATATTCATTGTAAATTTATGACAGGCAACGCCTGAATCTAGCCTTTTGTATGAAAGTTTACAAACATTGTTGTATGGCGCATGAAAGATTGCAAACTATTTCGTCGTTCTTTCCTGCTTTGACTTGGAATAAAACGAGGGGAAATTTTACGCGTCTGTTAAAATTCATCATTTTTTTCTGTGTAAGTCAAAAAATCCCCAGCCTCTTAGCTTGTCAAAACCTCAAAAATAAAAACATAGTGAAACCAAACTGACGTGACAATTTTTTTGATGTCATAGCACACTGCGATTTCTGTTGGGCATGTTCTCATTTCAAGCTGAAAATTGAAAGGGTTTGTTTTGGTTGTTGCCTTCAGATAATGACAAAAGGGCTTCAACTATTCGATACGGTTGGATGGCGAGGAGCTTTTCTTGGTAAATTCAAAATAAGCGATGTCAGATAGGCGTCCATGTTCTGAAATTTTCGGCATTCTAAATCGCCCAATGAACACTAAGCATAAGATTACCATTCCCAATGATTGCCTCAGACGTCCCCTGATCAATGCACTCAAGAGTTCCAACATACCTGTAAAGAAAAGGAGAAACAATCAGAAGATTAGTTAAAACTTCATCATTTTGGGCGTGACAAATTATTCTGTTTATAATATGGACTAATTGAAAGCATGAATTATGGATCACTTTGCAAATATCAGCTCTATTCACTTTTTGCCAGGAACAGTATGGAAATGGACCTAACCATTTTAGTCCACAGCACTCTCATTGTTGGCTGTCTTGTGAAAGCTAATAGCATCAGGAGGTAGGAAGTTTAGTGGTGTGGTTTTTAGCAGTAGACTCTTATTGCAACATTCTAGCAAGCTGTCTACGAGGTTATGAACATATATGTATGTGTATATAGGAGATATTCTATATTGTGTTGAGTTGGTACAACTTCACAAAGTTTGGTTAGCTCAAGCTGTCCAGTAGTTCCCACCCTCGGTATATTTCCACCTGGATGGGTGGTTCGAATCGGTATTGTGACAACCACCATTGGAGCCCAGCTGCAGGCAAACAGAATTTCTGATTTTGATTTCATTCCCGGGAAGTGATGCTCAATCGGTGAACGTGAAAAGTTTTCCTCCGCAGTTTTCCTAATGATGATTGCCATTATAATAATTGCAAATGGCGGGTAGCTTTCCGATAACGGTTGATGCGAATGAAGTATCGGTTTATGAAGGGTTGCGTGGGATTTTGGCTGCCTTTCGTGTATGAGTTGCGTAAACATCACCAGCTGCAAGTGAAGGTTGATTGTAGAGGGGCGGGGAGAATCAAGGTCAGGTTGAATTTCACAAACTTAAATTGATTAGCAACTGCAGCTAGTAAATGCAACGTTTAGTCACAAGGAAGACTTCACAAAGAAATCGAAATTATCACTATAAGATAACGCCCTGCATCTTATCGTGTCGTGGAATCCAGTTCTTTCCTCTTGTTTTCTCTCAATGTTCCAAGTTTATCCCTTTCAAATCGCACAACGACACCGCCCATCGAATTCACTACATTGCAACAGCTAAACCCCCTACTTTTCCTTTAACCCTTAACCACCCCGACACTGAAATCGAAATTTATGCTGATTTATATATAATTTAACCATTTTCTTGATTGCGTTAGACTACCATTCGCTTGCAGTACTCGTGTGGCCAAATGGAGCTTTTTGATCTTGTTTTCAACCTGAAATTGACACCATGCTACCCGTTCCTGGGACTTCTTCGGTGAGTCGGATACTGTGGGAGTGTATGTTTGCTCCTTTCATCTGACCTCGGACCTAGTCGGAATTGCTGAGTACATGCTGGTTGCTCCTTATTTTATGTCTCGGGAAAAACGAAAGCTAGTTGGTTCTTTTGGGTTTTTTTTTTCTTTCGAGGGATTACGTTGCAATTGAACGATGGCGGTTACGTGATCTGGAATCGTACCAGCCAATCTTCATCTTCCATTAGTTAGAGAGCGGTGCGATTTTGATTCTGGCAGCACATTTGTGGGGTGATTCATTTCCCCAATACCGATTGCGCGGCAGTTTGCTCTCTGTAACGTGTGGTCTCAGAGATGGAAGATTTCGCAAATGAAGTGATTTATGTGCGAGATGGAATCGATTGACTTGATGGCATTTGGAGTGATTTGACGTATCGGGTTGTAGGTTGTAGGTTGGTAGATTAATCCGGAGACAGACGGATTACTGAGATTGAGGGATGCGTTCTCAATAGGGATGACGCTGATAAGAGCCCAAAGAGCCCATAAGAGAATATTGGGAATAATTTGCTCAACGTTAAAGATGAATAACTAAAGTCTTGTCGAAACTATGACCAGTGCTTAAAAAGCAAGGGTCAAACCCCGGAATGCATTTCAATACGAGAGATTCATACGAACATATGGATTGCTACTTAGAATGATTGACTCGGGTGATGTTCGTGTCCACGGCTCAAACTTCAAGCTTAAGTGATTCCGAGGTGTATGACCAGTCGAAATAGAACAGCTTGTTTCTAAACCGCAATGTTCACTTTGCTGTAACAAAATGAGGAGTTATTTTCCTCGATAATTTATAATTTACTGAATTGCAATGGGAAAAACGATACATTTTTTTTTTCAAAACCGTCACATAAGGGAAGGTCCATTAATTATGTCACGCAATAAAGGGTGAGGGGGGGGTGGGTGGTTATAAAACGTCAGTTTTTGCGTGACGTAATAAATGGACGTTCCCTAAAATATAATGCAACTTTCACATAACGTTGCAATTTCGTTGCATTTTGCAACTTATTACAGCAGACGCATTTCCTTTCATTCATGCGAAAATCCAAACTACTCTCACGCCAAGTTGGCGAAATGGTTGAATGTGGCTAAATCAACTGTTACCAGCGTATTAAGGTCTGTATCCGCAATAATCCGGACACCTCAAAACACGAATAAAACATAAATTTCGCATTCTATTTCCGTCGTAGTAGTGTACTTCAGATTCATGGGACGTGTTTTTGCGCTTAACTCCGTCCATTAAGGTTTGTACTGACTCTTCAGAAATCGTAGAAGCCGTCTTTGTCCAAATTTGCTGGAAGTGTTTGATGTCTTTGAATCCTTGCTTCTTTCCAGAAAACTTCCGTTCATCAGAGCCCAATATCTCTCGATTGGTCGTAGCTCTGGGCAATTTGGCGGGTTTGAGGTTTTTGGAACAATGTTCACTTGATTTGCTTGGTACCACTCCATCACAGTTTAAGCATAGTGGCATGATGCCAAATTGGGCCAGAACGAAAATTTTTCTTTGTGACTTGTGATGAAGGGTAGCAATCGCTTCTGCAGACACTCTTTCTGATAGATCTCCTTGTTGATTGTGCCTGTAGTGACGAAAGATTTACTCTTTTTGCCACACGTGCAAATTGCTTGCCACAAGGTAGTTTTCGGGAAATTTCGATGCCTTCTTCGTTCTGAAATGCTCAGCTGCAGTATTTCTGGCCATAGCAGAATAAAAAGCCAGCCCTGGAAGCTGCTTGAAATCCTCCAGGACATAAGTTTCATCGTCCATTACAACGCATGAAAACTTCGTCAAATATTCGCAGTACAAACGCGTCGAGCCAGTGATTTTGCTGCCAAGTTCGATTTGGAACTGTCTTTACTCTATACGACTTAAATCCCAAACGTTGTTTTGATTTTTGGACAAAACTAGGTGACATCCCTATTTTACGAGCTACCGTTCGAATGGAGAATACTATATAATATAAGTAACTGTACGGTCTTCACTTTTCCAACTGTTCCAACCAAATTTGGAAGAAAGTGGTGCCAAATTTAGAATTGGAGTTCCATAAATTTATGGCATATTGCCAACAACTTTGTAATCTAGAATAATTAGCCATGAAAACTTCGTGTCAAATATTGATAAAGCAGACAAAAGATCTGGGGTTATGGTTTCCTGATTTTCCCAAGAAATTTACTAATAATCTGCAAATGATGTTACGCTGGCACAAAGCTACCAAACTAGGATTTTCTCCCCTATGATAGCTCAATTCCTAACATTTTTTTTTGTAAAGAAAGGAAACCACTACTGAAAATTCAAAATCAAACGCACCTTGGATTTCACTGTATTAAGTTTTCGGACACCTCTTGTTTCTCAAAAAAAAAAAACTCAAGGTTTTTATTGTCAATAAATGTATCAACAATAATTGTATTCGCTTATCAATTCGCCGCAACATTGGCAATATTTCTTCCTTCGCCCGCACTGACGAAACTACTCATGCAGCATCAATCATTGTAACCCATAAGTCAGCATACAAAATTTGACAGCTCTATCAGTCAAACTCTAACCGTGATGGCAGAAACATTGAAGCAACTCCGTTTAGAAGTGTGCGCGTTCAAAGAACGGCACCCCGCCGCGTCGAAAACGGACATCGTGCTGCACTTTGTGAACACCGGATACACCCGTTCAGGCATCTACAACATCTGGGCACTATTAGACAACAATCACAGCAGCGAAAAAAAGCCCGGCTCCCAACGGCCGACGACCCTGAGCGACAAGAAGCTCCAAAGGATGCTGAAGAGGAAGATCGAGGGAAAAGTGGCTACATCGCTGCGTGCGCTTGGCCAGGAGGTCGGTTCAACCGGCCAAACAGTGAAAAAGTACCTGGCGAACATGAACAAACATGTCAGGAAGCGGAAGTCGCGTCCACTGCAGGCAATGACGCAGCGGCAGCGGCTGAATAAGATGGTCAACTCGATGGTCAACTCGAGTGTTCAGATTTCCCAAGAAGGTGCTGCTGTGGCGGACAATCAGCGAGAAAGGGATATCAAAGCCGCTCTTCTTTCGCTCCGGAATGGTCGTGAACGGCGAAATGATTGCGGAAGTTGCGTTGTTCATAAAGAAATACCATAAGGGCGAAGACGCTGTGTTCTGGCCGGATCTGGCGTAGGCCCACTACTCGAAGCGATCGTTGGAGGAGATGGAGTGGCTGAATATCGATGTGGTACCCAAACCCGCCCAACGTCCTCCAGCTGCAACCAATCAAGAATTTTTTGGACAACCTGAAGCGTAAGATCTACTCCAACAATTTTGTCGCGAAAACTGAGAAGGAATTTATACATAAAACGAAGAAAGAACTCAGGAAAAAGACATGGCAGTCAGAAAAGTATGGCAATCGTCAACTTGTAAGGATACTGCCCCTGAGAGAGTGAATCTGCGTCGGTATCGATTATTTTCAAATTAGAGGAATCGGAGTAGATCAAATTTTTTCTGACTCCAAAATAACCTTGGGTGTTCAATTCTGAGAAACATGCTGGTTTTTAAAGGCTGGATAAATATGCTGAATATATCTAAATACTTTTTGATACGTTCATTTTCTTCTTGTAGTTGGAGAATCAATAGTATCTATAGAACAAACATTGTTCAGCTCTAGAAGCTCTTTATTCTAGAAAATACTTCAATACTTTCGTTGATACATACAAATATTTGTTGGCATAAAGGGTGGTCCGATCAAAATTTGGTCTAACAGTAATGTGTGTGAGTCGATCAAAGTTGATATTAATATGTCAAATTATTTTTCTTTTTCAAGTTCTGTTAATACAGAATACAGGAGAAATATTCAGCATAGCTTCCTTTTTACCGAAAGCGAATTGCCGGGTCATTCGTTTAACACCTGCCATAAGATTTTGTACAGTCTTCTTGTCCACTTTATTCGCCGCAGAATGCCAGTTTGCCTTGAATTCTTCCTCACTCACAACAGCTTTTTGAGTCTTCTTAAGTTTCCGCTTGACGATGGCCTATTATTGTTCGATTGGGCGGATTCTTGTCCTTGGGCACCACTTTCATGTTGTTGGCAGCATACCACTGCTTGGCCTTTTTCCGTAATGGCAGGATGCCAAATCCGGCCAAAATAGAACGGAACAATTCTAGGATTTTTTTTTCAAAAGGGCGAATCTAACAATGAGAGGCTCTCTCCTCTCTCGCTCTCTTTCATTTATTACAGCGCCATTATTAATTTTTTGAGGCATTCTTTAGTACATAAAGGGTGATACGGTCAAAATTTGGTCAAGGGAAAACGCGTGTAAATCGGTGAAATCGTTTATTTAAAAAATCAAATTAAATTTCTTTTTCAAGTTCAATTAGTATAAAATTCAGGAAAAATATTCAGTTAGGCTTCCGCTTTTTCAAATCCGAATTGCAGGGCCTTACGCTTGACCCCTGCCATCAGATTTTGTACAGCCACCTTGTCCACCTTCTTCGCCGCAGAAAGCCAGTTTGCCTTGAACTGCTGCTCGTCCTTAGCAGTTTTTTTGGTCTTCTTTAGGTTCCGCTTGACAATAGCCCAGTATTTCTCAATTGGGCGGAGCTCTGGCGTGTTGGGAGGGTTCTTGTCCTTGGGAACCACCTGCACGTTGTTGGCGGCGTACCACTCCATGGCCTTTTTACCGTAATGGCAAGATGCCAAATCCGGCCAAAACAGTACGGAACAACCGTGTTTCTTCAGGAAAGGCAGCAGACGTTTATTCAAACACTCTTTCACATAAATTTCTTGGTTGACAGTCCCGGAAGCTATGAAAATGCTGCTTTTCAAGCCACAGGTACAGATGCTTGCCAAACCAGATATTTCTTTTCGAACTTTGACAGTTTCGTGTGAAAATATCTGCTACCTTTCCCCTTCCTTTTGCCGTATAAAACTCCTGTCCCGGAAGCTGCTTGTAGTCGGCTTTGACGTAGGTTTCGTCGTCCATTACCACGCAGTCAAACTTCGTCAGCATCGTCGTGTACAGCCTCCGGGATCGCGCTTTGGCCGTCGTATTTTGTTTATCATCGCGATTTGGAGTCACTACCTTCTTGTAAGTCGATAGTCCGGCTCGTTTTTTGGCTCGATGCACGGTTGTAGACGATACACCCAGCCTATTTGCGGCATCTCGGAGAGATAGGTTAGGGTTTCGCTTGAAACTACCGCCAACTCTCTTTGTCGTCTCAGCGGCTTCCGGTTTCCGATTTCCCCCCGATCTAGACTTCCTGGCTGTCGATAAACGTTTCCCAAACACTTTAATTACATTTGTAACGGTTGATTTGGCAACTTTTAGCGATTTTGCCAACTTTGCGTGCGAGTAGCTCGGATTTTCACGATGCGCGAGCAACATTTTGATACGCTGCTCTTCTTGCTTGGACGGCATTTTGACAACTGAAGAGTGAATTCCAAAATCAAAATAGGAGCAACATTCTACACACACACACACCTTCAAAATGACGGGTGTTCAGGTTTTTTAAATGCAAAATTGAAAGAAATACGTCAAGTTGATATTGACCAAATTTTGACCGTATCGCCCTTTATAGAAACAAAACAGTGTTGGCTACCATACTCTACAAATAGATGAACGAAAAACGTAACGCTGAATGGAATATGCATGAAAGAGAAAGTAATCAAAGAGAGTCTCTCAATTGCAGATTCGCCCTAATGAAAAAAAACTCTAGAATTGTGTCGCTTCAAGAGAGGCAGTAGACGATTTTGTAGGCACTCGCTCAGATAAATTTCCTGGTTGACGGTTCCGGTCGCACTGTAAACGTTGCTTTTCAAGCCACAGGTACATATGGCCTGCCACACCAGATATTTCTTCGCGAAATTTGACAGTTTAATGTACTTGAAAATATCTGCCACATATCTCCGTCCGGTTGCCGTATAAAATTCCTGTCCAGGAAGCTGTTTAATGTCTGCCTTGTCGTAAGTTTCATCGTCCTGTAGCACGCAATCAAACTACGCCAGCATCGTCGTGTAGAACTTTCGCGATCGTGCTTTGGCCGACGTGTTTTGTAGATCGTCGCGATTTGGAGTTTCTTGTTAGTCAAGAGTCAAGCTCGTTTTTTAGCTCTATCCACGGTTGACGCGCCACTCCCAGCTTCTTTGCGACATCTCACATGTAGAGGTTGGGGTTCCGCTCGAAACAGCGGGCAACTCTTTTTGTTGTTGCTGTGGCCTCCGGCTTTCGATTTCATCCCGATCCAGCTTTCCTGGCTGTCGAGAAACGTTCACTGAACACTTTTAATATGTTGGTAACAGATTCAACAATTTCGCCAACTTGGCGTGAGAGTAGTTTGGATTTCCGCCAAGCACGTGCAAAATTTTGATGCATTGCTTCTCTTTCTTCGGTGCCATTTTGATAACTGAAGTGCTAATCTCAAAATCAAAATAGAGACATGATGCTACACGCACACATCTTCAAAATGAGGGATGTGCAAAATGTTTTAATGCACGATGAAAAGAAATGCGTCAAGTTTAAGTCGACCAAGTTTTGATAGAAACACCCTCTATTCAAATCTTTGTGTAACCATTTGGTATGGGAAGTCCACGCTTTCTTCCTTCCCTTGATTCGAAGAGATGATTCGAATTATTTTAGACACTATTTCTGGAATCGTTCTATATCTTGGAATTCTCTCTGTGGCACATACTACGCAAGTGGCCTGGCCGGCGACGAGAAGGCGGTCATTTTCCAGGATGCTCTTAAAAATGGGCTGGATTAGTGTGAGAATAGTTAGTGCCATCAGTCGAGTTATTAGTACGAGACACTGAAGATGTCTGCACATTGTAGACGAAATACGCGTATCTGACAAGATAAGCAAAGGTGGTTGGAATCTAATGGAAAATACTAATTTTTCTTCTCATTTCTAGTTACAGGTATTCCCTTTAACACTATAATTTTGAAGTGACAACCAATGCCGATCAGAAAGATGTCCGAACAAGACCTGAGTTTCTCAGGAGATCAAAATTATCTTTGAGAGCAGTTTAATAAATTCGTGAGCCCTATGATTGATTTTGTGAGAATTTTTCCAAGATCCTATCTGTACCTTCTGTCGCACGTGACTTCCCTATTTTAGCACGCACAGATCTTCTCATACCGCCTTCAATGACTTCATCGAGAAAATGGGTGTATAGGACCATATAAAACAAATTAAGTTGATTAATTTATCCGCAAACAACACAATAACATCTGCTACGTGATTCGTCCGCTCCACCCGTCGTCTCGGAAAAGGCCACGACCCGAAATGGGAAACAGTCCGAGTGATAAATCCCGGTGGAAAAGGCGTGCAAAATCGGTTCTGTTTGTGCCCCAGGTACTTGTCGCGGACAGGTCCATCAAATGACAAATTGTTTCCCACTTCGGTTCCCGGTGTCCGCAACAATGAATAAGCGCATTAGGACAATGAGCTGCAACCGGGTGTGCGTGGAAGGTTGGGCGTCACAACCCTGATGCGGCCCCCTTCCTAATGGTCGGACCATGTAATGGATAAAATGTATCCTTCGCATCGTGTGAGAGTGAGAATGGAACCAGTTAGGACCTAGTACTGTTCTTCGACTCACGAAGGAAGTTCCGACATTTTAGTTGTCACATATTCACCATCATTGTCATACGACGGTAACGGTTGCAGTCCACAGGACGGCACCGACCATTCCGAATATGAATACGAATGCCCGGTTGCATGAGCCTTGGATGGTTTGCAGAAGCTGTTAGTGTGTGGCATCCATTTCATATATTAAATCCTAGTTTGATTGTCATATTAATATCACATTCTGCGGTGGGCTGAGGCTGAGGGGAAGAGATCCTATGATTCCCGTATTTGCAACCCGTAATCCGCAAGGATGAGGAGAAGAGGGGAGGGGAAAAGTTTCGGCATCGCTGCCTCTAGACGGAGGGACGTGATGCCAGCAGAAAGTGTCATAATGTTTTAGGTAAATTTTCAAATTAGTCCTGAAAGTTGGACGGGTTCTGCTGGCAAGTGAGACTGTCGTTTATTAGGGAGGGCTTTGGGATGGTCCCTTGGTTTGATAGTGTTGAACATGAGAAGTGTAGTTTTGCGACATGGAGATGGTTGATGAATGTTATTGGACCATTTGTTTGAAGACAATTGATTCAACATTTGCTCAGATTGTGTTTCATTGAAAATTTTACTTTCTAATGTGCTTGAACGCTATAACTTTGAGGAACATTACTACTCACTATGGAATGGAAAGAGGTTTCAACCTTCTTCTGTGCTGCTTTAGAGGAAAATAAGCTGCCAAGTGTCCTAGTTTGATACGGATAAAACACGGTTTATCGTTTCTTTTCCGCTGCGTTCGCTTTCGCTTCCAGAATCTGGAACTGCAGAATTTTTGCTTTGATCAAATCAGCTGTTTCCGTCGAGGGATCGAAGTGTACCTTGTTCGATAATGACAGCAAATATATTTGTTACCGTGAAAGTTTTAAATTAACTTACGTTTTTCCGTGTTTTTAATGGTTTAAATTGAGTTCTCGTAGTGGTGGTAGGCGGATGTTAGGCGAGCTAGAGTTTGCGATCGATGCACATGACCGAATGCTAAAGACTGTATTCGATAATATTTGGACACACGCAATTGTTCGTAACTTTTTAGCGTGTTGGTGAAAATTATTGAAATTTTAACTGAATGTATTTCATTGTGTTGTATCAATCTCATGTGATCAAAACGTTCAAGGACCGTAAGACAACCAAGCGGAAAAATGGTAGTGGCAAAAAACGTGGCACATCAAATCCGGAGAAGGCCAGAATGGTATTGAACCAATTTAAGCGTTATCCCAACATTTCGATCAGGGATGTTGCGAAAAAGGCGAAAGTTTCAGTTTGTTTTGTACAGAAAACAATGAAACGTTCTGGATAACATGTGTACAAGGTTCAGAAGGCACCGAACCGGAGCGATAAACAGAAGCTCGTTAAAACTCCAAAACTGATAGAAAATGAACTTGAACTAAAGAAAGTGTGGTTAAAGTAAATAAGCAAGTCGGTTCTTTCATTGCCCAAAATTTGATGAAAGGGGTCAAGGCAAAGGTGTGGGCATTTGGGTTGGGAGAAGAGGTTCAATAAACCAATGATGTCAAAACTCAATCATTTAGTTAGACTTTATTTCCAGAAAGTTTGAAAAGAATCGGGCTCAAGCAAAATTTTTGGAGACCTATTTTGTGTGACCAAATTTCATCGAATGCAGTCTTTAAGCAGAAGATATTTTAACCGGTGGAGAAAAAGTGTATGTGTGTGTGTATGCCTTCCGGGAGTAGCTCGCAGGAACTACTGGGTGAGGCACTTTAACCTTGAGCAGTACAAAGCTAGGACATTAATTAATTAATGCTAGAGTCCCAGCCGCTAGATGACGAGAGAGCGCAGAGAGCGAGTAATGGCGCTATAACCTTAAATCACATGCGGCTACGACTAAAGTTAATCCTATGGTTCCAACCTTTTGAAGAGAAATGGAGCATCATATAATTTTCCTAGACTCGATGTTCCCAACGACCATTTTTTAATAAATTTTTGTTCTGTACACCGAACAGGGCAGTCTGTTTAACTATTCTCTCCGACTATTTATTTCACCTTTCCTTTGATATCTACGAACGCTCCCCGTGTCTTCTTAAGGTAGATACCGAATTCTCCCCATCTCCAACGGTTACATGGACGTGGCCAGGTGAGCGATCGAGGAGTGTCTTCGTGAAGATTATTGCGTGAAGAAACGTATCAGTAAATATAAATATCTGGTTCCATTTCAATGGTGACATGCAATGTCTTCAACGAATTATTCCTCATCGTAGATCTATCCACAAGGTGTGCAAACGTCAATGCTAATACTCATGCTAATGCTAATAATCGAATCAGCTGTTACCGTCGGGCCGAACGATTGCAGTCCCACTATCACGGGCTCGTGTCATTCTCGAAGCTTAGTGGCTCCAACTACGATAATTGGAGCTTCAGAATGAAGCTGTTGCTGACCAAGGAAGGCAACTGGACGGCTGTAGCAGATGCGAAACCGGAACCAGTCACGAGCATGTGGAAGCCAAGGATGAGCAAGCGCTGGCATCGATCGGATTGGCCGTGGAGGACAACCAGTTAATCCACATAAGGAAGGCCAAATCTGCGGGGGAAGCGTGGAAAGCTCTGGAAACGTTCCATGTGAAGAAAACACTGACGACGAAGGTTTTGTGAAGCGGAAAATCTGCAGCTTACACCTGCAGAAACAGGGAGATATGGAAGTGCACGTGTCGAAGATGGCGGAGTTGTTTGAGAAGCTCAACAATTTGCAACCGGAAAAAATCCTGGATGATCAGTGGCTGGTCGACCGCTCTCGAAGTCCGACCGGAGGATGATCTTACCCTGAACATGGTGAAGGGTGAGCTGATTGACGAGTGGCAGAAAAAGAAGAAGGTGACGAGGAGGATTCCGAAACAATTCTGTATGCAGATTCGAAGGCCAAAAAGTTGCGCCACCAGAAGGCAGACTATGAAACAATTCGAGCATGAAAAGCTGCGAAAGGAAGCGGACCTTTAACCAAGCAACCAAAAGCGGTAACCAAGCCACATAAAATCAACCACGTGGAGCAGCATGACGATGATGATCACTACGCGTTCCCCACTGGATATCACTGGATGTGCGAATCAAGCGGAGAACCAATGGATTTTGGATTCCGGTGCGACTTGCCACATCGCAAATTATCGGGACTTCTTCGAGAATCCGGACGATGCAGCTACGGAGGATGTTTGGGTCGCCAACGGGACGAAAGCACGTTCGAAAGGTCGTGGTTCTGGAAAGATACCTGTTATCAATGGTGCTTGTCAACGACGTGAAGTGTCAATTGAATGCGCTTTGTACGTTCCAGGAATGAAGTCGAATTTGTTATCTGTGAAGCGGCTGGTGCAGAAGGGATTTGTCGTCACGTTCGATGCGAGTAGAGCGAGAATTATGAGAGATGAAAAGGTCTACGCGACGGCAGAGTAATTTGGTTCGTGCTGCATCAATCTACCGAACGTGTATCCATGGTAACGACGAGCGACGACTGCGTTCATGCGTGGAAAGTGAAGAGTTGCAGCTGCACTGGTGCATGTGAAGTATGCATGGAAGGGAAGATGCAAAGGGCACCGTTTCCGAAGGCTTCCGAAAGTGTGTCATCTGCGGTGATGGATTTGGTTCTCACCGATATTTGTGGACCGATGCGTACGACGACTCTGGGCGGCAAGCGATACTTCGTTACGTTCATCGACGATTACAGCAAGTACACGGTCGTCTATTTGCTACAGGCAAAATCTGAAGCGTTCCAGAAACTGAAGGAGTATATCGAGCTTGTAAAGGCGCAGTTTGGAAGGAAGCCCAAAATTCTACGGTCAGACCGTGGTGGTGAGTACACCGGCAAGAAATTCAAAGCATTCTTGAAGCAAAACGGTATCATCGGGCAGCTTACGGCACAGCAAAACGGGGTAGCAGAACGGAAGAATCGGTACCTTGTGGAAATGGCCAGGTGCATGCTCATCGACGGGAATTTGGACAAGCGTTTCTGGGGAGAGGCAGTGGTGACGGCAAACTATATGCAGAATAGGCTGCCGTCGCGTTCGATCAGTAACACACCATATGAACGATGGTTCGGGAAGAAGCCCAAACTCGGACACATTCAACGGTTTGGCGTGGACGCATACTGTCATGTGCAAAATGTGAAACGAGGTAAGCTGGATAGAAAGGCAGTCAAGCTGAGGTTCGTAGGTTACAGCGAAATTTCAAAAGCATTCCGCTTAGTGGACGAGACGACAAGAAAAATAACAATTAGCCGTGAAGTCAAATTTCAAACGTCTTGCGGGTCCGAGCCAGGGCCTGTGGAGGAAGATCTGGTTGTTCCATCCATCACGTTTCAACGGGTGGATCAAATAAATGAAACAGTGGCTATCGAGTCCAACGAAGACGACGACGACGACGGCTATGTCTGGGATGATACTGATGAACCAATGAATCAAGCAAGTGAAATCGAACTGCATTCCGACGATGAACAGGATGTGGAGAATATGCCGCGGAGATCAACAAGATCCAACCTTGGTGTTATTCCAAACCAATATGCATGTACTGCAGAAACATCGGTTGAGGAAGAGCCGAAATCTTTGAAGCAAGCGTTATCCAGTCCTAGTAACACCGAGTGGCGCCAAGCGATGATGGAAGAGCTAGCATCCATTGAAGCAAACGACACTTGGGATCTGGTCGATCTGCCGGTCGGTAGCCGCGCCATCGGATGCAGTGGGTGTTTAAACGAAAGCGGTTGTGTAGTTCGACACAAAGCTAGGCTGGTAGCTCAGGGCTTCAACCAACGTTTTGGTACGGACTACGATGAAGCTTTTGCGCCGGTCGTTCGTCATACAACGTTTCGCACCATGATGTCCATTGCAGCAAAGAAGAAGATGCATGTTAAGCAGTTCGACGTCAAGACGGCGTTTCTCAACGGCAACCTTGAGAAGAAGATCTTTATGAAGCAGCCTCCCGGGTTTGTCGTAAGCGGTATGGAAGGCAAGGTATGCCGTTTGAAGAAAAGTTTGTACGGGCTCAAACAGGCAGCTCGTTCGTGGAACCAACGATTGCATGAGCTGTTGGAAGCTTATGATTTTGAGCGGTGTAAGGCAGATCCATGCTTGTACAGGAAGAAAACTAGTAACAAATGGTGCTACGTTCTCGTGTTCGTGGACGATCACATCGTAGCCAGTGAGGATAAGGGCATCATCGGATCATTGGAGCGAACACTTGCAAAGAATTTCCAGATCAGGTGACGTCAAGTTTTACCTTGGAATCGAAGTCGAGCGAGATCACAATGGAGATTTTCTCATCAGCCAGCGCAAGACGTTCTGTTGGTCTACAGGATGCAAAAGTATCAACAGTGCCAATTGATCCCGGATAGAGTAAGACAGAAGAGGACGATGACGCGCTTCCAAATAATCAAGAGTACCAGAAGATAGTTGGGCAGTTGTTGTACATCGTAGTCAACAGCAGACCAGATATCGCAGCGTCAATTTCGATCCTGAGTCGTAAGGTGAGTTGCCCAACCCAACGTGACTGGAACGAGTTGAAGCGAATGGTTCGCTACCTGAAGGGGACGGCTGATGTAAAGCTTCAACTGAGTAGCAGTGGCGATTCTTCTGGTCTGGTTGGTTACGCCGATGCCGATTGGGCAGAATGTCGTCACGATCGGAAATCCAACAGCGGATACATGTTCAAATACTGTGGAGGCACAATTTCCTGGGCATGCCGTAAGCAGAGCCGTGTTTCATTGTCCACTTCAGAGGCGGAGTTCGTAGCTCTTTCCGAGGCATCCCAAGAAGCGGTTTAGCTACAGAGACTGTTGGAGGACCTAGGTGAGAAAACAGAAGTGATGTTTTTCTAGGACAACCAAAACTGTTTGAAGATGCTGGACAATGAAAAGTTCAGTAATCGCACAAAACACATCTCTACGAAATTCCATTACGCCAAGGACCTGAAGACGAAAGGCGTTATCAATTACAAATACTGTCCAACGGAAAGGATGGCAGCGGATCTCCTGACTTAACCATTATGACGGGTACACTTGGAGGTTCTTCGGCAGCAGTTTGGTTAACAGCAGCAGCGTTGAGGAGGAGAGTATGCAACGCAGCATGCCATAACTAATCAAAGCAACATTTTTCACAATGACATGTTCAATTTTCATTAGTCTTACTTCAACATCCGATTAATAAAGACGTTTCTGATTGTAGTCTAGTTCTTTGAGGTCCAGTCCGATTGTCTCCCTACCAATAGGTCTCAGGAGACAGAAATTTACATGAAATTTTGGAAGTGTGCAGCCACAAGTGTATATACCTGGGAATCAGCTTGAAGTTTGGGCCGAGGACAATAGCATCACCCAAGATAATCGTTCTAAGTAGCAATCCATATGTTCGTATGATTCCATCGTATTTCAATTTTTATATATTTATTTCGTCAATCATTGTGGACTACACACAACTACTACATTAGGGGGGATATACAGTTAGAATGACCTAAAAAATCATTTTTTTATTGCATAAGAAGTTAGTAAATTTCCCGTAGAATACGCTCTTGAAACCCATTTTCGAAATTCGAACTCTAAGTGTTTCTTTTCATCGTTTTTCTAAGACGCCTTTTTCGCGCGCAGTAGGTATAAAGAGACGATTTTTCGATAATTAAAACTTTCAACGCGTTTCTCTCAAAACACCATTTTCCAAGTTTATGCCAGTGATAACTCGTAAACTTTTTATTCGATTAAGATGAAGCTTATAGGATTTCATGATTATACACGGTGTTCAATAAGTTCGAATACAAGTTTTCATCATTGCGTAGGTATGCGCCATGTACATATTCTGCATTGGTATTGGTGTCAGCTTTAGCTTCATTCATACGCTACCGAATGTGCGCGGTGTTGACATTCTGTTAGTTGTTGTTCGTTTGTTACGCGCGATGAAAGAGTATCGGGACTTCGTAATTAAGCGTTTTTTGAACGGCGAGCGACCCGGCGATATATTCCGGCTGCTGAAATCGCATGGGGTCAAGCGGAACTTTGTCTACGACCATCAGGCGATACCGGAGACGTCCTCGACCAATGACCGTGCGAGATCCGGTCGGCCGCGTTCAGCGAGGACGCCACGGGTCATCAAGATCGTGAGGAGCGAATTCGGCGCAAAAGAACCGCTCAATCCGGAAAACGGCTGCAGATCTCAACGTTTCCATTGGAACCGCTCACACCATACTCACCAAGGACCTTGGTTTCAGGCCTTACAAAAAACGTAAGGTCCATGGCGTTTCGGAGGCTACCAGCAAAAAGCGGTTGGATCGAGCTAAGAGGATCCTCTCTCGGCACGCTGGTCAGGAGTTTGTTTTTCGGACGAGAAACTGTTCCTGCTGCAGCAGCCGCACGATGTGCAAAATGACCGGGTGTGGGCGCCATCGAGGGACAGCATTCCTGAATCCAATATAAACATCCCTCGGTTCCAAAGTGCCGCGTCGGTGATGGTTTGGGGGGCAGTATGCAAACGTGGTAAGCTACCCTTGGTGTTTATTGAAAAAAACGTCAAAATCAACGCGGCGTACTACAAAACTGAGGTTTTGGAAAAGGTTGTTGCCCCCAGTCTCCGAAGCCTCTACGGCGATGAGCACTACGTGTTCCAGCAGGACGGTGCACCAGCCCATACGGCAAATGTGGTTCAAGCCTGGTGTCAGGACAATTTAATCCGACTTTCTGGACAAAACTTTGTGGCCTCCCAGCTCCCCGGACTTGAATCCTCTCGACTTTTTTGTTTGGTCCTATATGATGGCGAAGCTGAACGAATACAAGGTCAGCACTTTGGATCATTTCAAGACGGTAATTCTCAAAATCTGGGACGAAATGCCCATGCAGTCCGTGCGTGCCGCCTGCGACGCGTTCGAGAAACGTTTGAAGCTCGTTAAGGAGTACAAAGGGGGGGTCATTCCAAGAGAAATGTTGTAAACGTTCCTTGTAAACATAGCTTTCAATAACATAAATCCAAAAAATAAAAAAACATGTTTTCATTTTTTTAACAAATTTTGAAAGTGTATCCGAACTTATTGAACACCGTGTAGTATTACCTTCTAGATGAATTAAAAATTAGAAATAAAGTAATATTTTATTATTAAATATGGAAAAATGTGATAAACTGGCGGAAAAAATGTGAATTTTTTCAAAAAAGTTACGCCAAAAGTGCAAATTAATCATGAATTTCCTAAAAATTTTTGGACTTCAATAAGGTTATATCAATTATTTCTAATATAATGGCGATTGGAAGAAATCACTTTTTTTTATTTTCCAAAAAGCCAA
This sequence comes from Aedes japonicus, assembly GCA_034211315.2. NCBI lineage: Eukaryota > Metazoa > Arthropoda > Insecta > Diptera > Culicidae > Aedes > Aedes japonicus. The sequence continues at coordinate 259,947 of JASCZW010001304.1, read as the reverse complement.
TTTATCTTCGCAATGGCTACTATTAAACTATTTGGCCAATTTGTGACTTCCTTTGTTGTCAATTTCCCGTGTAACGCATTTACAGGAGGCAAAGTGGTTTCAAAACGCCTTTTCAACTGACCATAATAAGATAAAATAAATTAGTCCTAAAACGGCATTTCAAAACATCATTTTATGAGTTCATTAGATCAAAATAAAACGAGTGTAGCTTTTCATAAATCTGACTAAAATTAGAACCTATTGGCAACTCTTGGTACGATAATAAAATCAAATTTATTTCTAGCGGCTTTCATAAAACATTATTAAAACTTAATAAAGCTGGATGGCTTTGGCAATGTTACTTGGGAAAGACGAATCCCTGTGTCAAAAAATAGTTTTTGTCGAAACCCCGTTTGGAGAAACTGGGCAAAATTCTAGTTGTTCTAATAGACCATGCGGTACAACTAACGTCAAAACAGTGCGCTCGCCAAGTTCCAAAACCCAAAGTCAACGTCAAGCACGCTTCAATTTCAATCGAACGGAGCACCAGCCCCGAAAACTACCTCGATAATCTCGTATAATTACTCGATAAGCGCAGCAATAATCACCTGGCACCATCATCGTATGTCGATAGTTAATTGGCTCCCGGTATTCGAAGTGGACGCATTTCGTGGAAATCCCGTGAGACAGTGAGGGGACAGCTGAAATTGGTTTGCCTTTGAAACTACTGAAGCGACCAAATGGTTCCACCGGTAGAAACCGTGCGACGGTGCAAATTTCACTCCATTTATCTCGTTAGCAAACAAAATCCCAATGAAATCCACCGCTCGTTTACTCACGCACTCACTCGTTCACTCACGCACTCACTCACTGACTGCCATCGACCTTTGTGTACGTTGTTAGGAATTCCGAAACCGATGATTATCTGCATCCCTCGATAGATTGCGGGCGCGTGCATATTGGCTGAAATCGACAAGTCGCGCGATGAGAGGCGGGGAAGTCCTGGCGATGCCTAAAACTATTTTGCTGCTGCTGCCATTTCCCCGGGGGTATGGGAGGATCTCCGGCGAAGGGCTTGGCGTGACAGGCGGGAAGGATAGAGAATGACGCATCCGGACCCACACAAAAATAAACAAGCTGGCCACGACCTATTGAAATGTGAAACCGCACATCACAAAATGGAAGTGGTCAGTTCGGTCATTGCAAATATGCATGTGCCCTGGTGAGCTTCATTTTGCCATCTTCCCGGAACGCTGGTTGTCGAACATGTGACCGCAGCAAAATTGGAACTGTGTTGCTGCGCATCGATGCGAATTCCATTAAAATTGATGGTTTTAAAGTTACAGCCATAATCGGAGGAAAAAAACGCTTCCCAACACTCGATTTGAATCAATTTACGTGCCGATAAAGTCATCATAACACAATGAAGGGTTTATTTGCCATTTTGAAATATTAAAATTAAAAAATCCTGCCGGCTTGACGCAATCAGATAAAAGGTAACAACATGCTAACACACATCCGCATATTTACGAAACCCGAAAGCCTATTCAAATGGAACCCTTTTCCAAGGATGACTCTCTCTCTCTCTCTCGAAGGTGCTCAACGGTGTGATTTTTTTTCACCGAATGTTACGTGATTCTTCCGACTATTTGCTTCTGTAAGCCATCCACCCTCTGGCAGGGACGGATAAGCTTTAAATAAATAATGGAGTCCCGTTCCGAGTGTGGAATCCGTACTGCGGCACGTAACGCAGTTTCCCCCTCTTCCAAAAACCGAAATACAAGAGGTGACACTGGTGGGAACTTTAAATTTTCACGAATACCTCTACCTCTGCCAGCGACTATCGATTTTGGGGGTTTCCTCTGACCCACCCCGCTAAACAATGTCTCGATGGCTGATTTTCGGCAGACGATAAGCCAATATCTAGCTATGTTTTGTTCTGCTGAATGCGTCGACCACGGTTTGGCGGTTCCGGTAGCTTACTCGCGTGACACACGATGTTCCAGTGTGGATTTCGTTCCATTTGTTGTTCGAATCGTCGTCGTCTATCTCCAATCTAACCACTGTTCTGTCGATATCACGCTGTGAGTTGAGGATAGGGAAAAAAACAAACGATTTGGCTAGGGGCGACAAGGGTTGGAGGCTGGCACGTGATACCTGCTCGTTTGTTTGCCGAAGTCGTAGCTTTTGCCACTCACTTGCTTAACGAACTGAGCTCCCGTGTTGAATTTGAAGGTTTACCTCCTGCTCTCTTGGACCTCTTGGGACGCACAATTAAACTCACGACTTTAAGAAGATGTCTATTCGCGCAACTTTCCGGCTGCTAGGAAATTATTTCAGACGCTCAGTTTGATTATCATTATTGGAAGCCAACAAACCGGCCTTACTAACCACAGTTTTCAAAAATGGTTCAGCAACCTATGCTTCGAGCCACACGATCTTTGAACAGGTTAGTAAAATGGTTGGAAGTGACTTAATCAACTGTCATCACGTATTCAGGGGATGGCATGGATTAATTAGCATTATCGGAAAAATACCTCTTTTCATTTGATCGAACCTTCCAATGGAGTCTGTTCATGAGTTAAAATATTTCTTTTTAATTTCGTTATAATAGCTTATTCTTCAAAATACATGCGTGTTTCATCAAATATTAGCAATCCTTTCCAGTTCTTAGTAACAGTTGTATCTGAGTACTAAGTGATTAAAATCGTAAGTTTCACAGAATACTTATGGAAAAGCTGTCAAATACACGCAAACGATACGGGCAGGCCTTCAAAATGAAAGGGATGTTCTCGAATATTAAAACCAACTGTTTGGCAAAGGTAATGATTTTGTTCAAAATGGGTTTGAAAATTCATGATAGTGAATTTGACTCCAACTTTCTTTATCAGCAACATGGTTTATTGATATGATCAAAAAATGTTTCATATAACGTTTTAGCACAGAGAACAGACATCCAGGCTCGAACATTTTTCTTCAATTTACTGAGTAAATTTTTTAAAAGTAAACCGTTGGAAAAATAACGCCGCCTAGTTTAGGTTTCACCAAACTAAAATTGACGAACTATCAAATCTCGAGGCTGACAAGTGGCGCTATCTACATACGATTCACTAAAACTAACGGAAACAAGCTGTAATTTTAAAATATCCGTTACAGAAATTTACACACAAAGGGCCCTCTAGCTTGGATGTCTGTTCTCTGTGGTTTTAGTTCCCTGATGAAAAAGAAAGGGTTGAAAAATTAATTCAAAAGATCAAATATTTAAGCAAGAACGAGGTATAGCAAAATATAAGATTTCTATGAAGATGCATAAAAACACTAGTACGCAGTCAGGCTCGCTCTGGGAAAATAATATAAGTCGTCAATGTCTGTATCACTAGGAGCACATCGATCACAGTAGGCTCGACATACCGAGTCGTCATCTTGCTCCACCACTTTTGTGAACGAAAAACTGACGTGGTAAGTTGTGCAAATAGCGCTGAGGGTGATTTCATTCCCGAGGAAATATAAAGCTCCACATATCAGATTGAAGAAATGCAGCCAACAACTCAAAAGTGTAAGTGGTAAAAGTATTTTTTGATGAGATTACCACAGAATGAAATGTAAAAATGTAAAATGAATTGTTGTTGTGTTTTCTTCAAGTAACCAGAACATACTGTGATGATCAAATGGCAGCAAATGTACCACTTATAGCAATTGGTTTGACGTTTCTTCAACACTGTAAAAGTAGAATGATTGGAAACAAATAAAACCGGGATTCTTTTTACGGAACAAAATTTTCCACTTTTCGTGTCATTGAATCATTTTAGGTAGTCCTTCCGTTCCGTGGTCTAATTGTATTGTTCGCCACTGTAGGGAGGGAGAAATCCAAGGGGTGAGTCGCTTAGAACAGTGTGCCAGGCATGCGTAATCGAAAGTCTTATACCATAATGGAACATGTGTGGTACCTATGTGGCACATTTTTGATAGATGTTCTTTTCGAAGATATAACCTAGCAGCCCTGGAAAATGGAAGTTTGAAGTTTGTGGTGTTATTTACGCAGATAAATTCCGGATTCTAAGCGAAGATGATGTGCCTCCTGGAGCTCGCCAATAACATATGCAGGGAAGGTATCAATTCCACAACCGTCACATCCAGCATCATCGAAATGCTCGACAAACATGCTGAACAGCACTCACGTGTATTGTACGAGAAAATTATCCTGCATATTGCTTTCAATAAAGTGTATTTATGATTAATACATAACATTATCTCAGAATCATTTTCTGTTACCAGAGATATTAACGGCTCAGCTTTTAATACATATTGTTAAAAAAGCTGAAAAACATTAAAATCAATGTCCGCTCCTAGAGCCTCTCATGGAAATAAGAAATTATCTGCTTCTGACAAATTTCATCATTAAAATTAATGTTTTTTCTAGGGGCTGTGGTAAGCTCCGGGTGGAGGCGTTATGTCCTATTTGACAAACGAATAGGCAAAGATCTAAGCTGTCGTTTTCGATGGACGAGAGACAAAACTGACACATTTACAGTCTGCCTAGGCATAGCAATAACCTTCATTGTCGAATGCCAGAATGTTATTAAAGGAAAGTACGACGAACATATCCGGACATATCGACATCAAGTGTAACTAGTCACCTTCCTGCTACAGCACAGTTCGTAAGCCTCAGCAGTGCAGACAGAGGAACATCTTTGGAGACTACTAATCAGAGTGGAGTTGCGTCCCGTTCAAAATTTTCGTATGCATACGTGAACTGCTCTGAAATCGGATAAATCAATCATAAATGTGCAACAGCATAAAGGAATTCTCTCACTTACTTCCAGCGACTAACTTCTCAAGCTCCATTTGTCTCCCAAACTTGCTGTCTCGACACAATGGTATTAAAACGAGATTTCCATAACAAAAACCTTGACTGAGACCCAAATCACCCAAAAATTTGACAAAGCAAAACAAAACAATCGCCTGGTTGCTAGTCGTAAACAAACCATAACGATTGAACTGTCAAGTTACCGTGGCACACATGGGCACCCATTGGCACCACGATCGGAACACCAGTGTTCATCGTAACGAATAAAGGCACACTGAAATAAATCGGCACAAGTGATTTTGTGCTGAGCAACTCACCCTTGGAGAAATCCTAATTGCGAAGATAAACCAAACAAAACATGATCATGGAAGCTGTCCACAACGATGCTTACAAAGATCGATTGCGTGGTAATGGACGACGAAATTTCCATCAAGGAGACTTTAAACAACTTCCTGGGCAGCATTTTACTCGGCAACCGGCAGGGATAAATGAACAAACATTTTCAAGCACATGAAACTGTCCAAACTCAACTTGAACTAGTTCTGCCAAGGCCTTTGAGGATTTAATTCATCTTCTTGAATTAGGAGCCTAGACGAATAAAAAAATAGCAAAATTACACGCATGAAAAATTCATAGAATACCAAATCCTCTCGAAGGTTGTTAAGAAGTATCTGGTTTGCTAGGCTATCTGTACCTGTGATTTGAGAAGCAAAATGTCCATAGCATTCGTCAGCATCTTTGGGATTGTCAGTCAGGAAATAAGCGTGAAAGAAACGTCTGCTGCATTTCCTGAAACGACACGATTGTTTCTTGCTGTTTTTGTCTGATTTGGTTAGCCACCAACACCGTGCTGATGGTATCCAAGACTCTCCCAATACACAAAGGCTCGGCTCAATCGAGAAATATTTGGCCATGGTCTAGCGAAACCTAAAGAAAACCCAACGAAGTTTGTTCCCGTTCAAAATGCAACACACGCAAATAGCTACAATTGTGCAGAAATGGTACAAGGAAAATAAAGTCAACTTCCTAACCAAGGACCAGGGATAAGGTGCGACTGAAATTTCTTTGAGTGCAGCACGTGTTGCTACGTGACAGCACATTAAATTTCAAAGAGACGTAAAAGTGCAGTCCGTACTCTTGTGCACACTTGTGTTGCTGTGAGCTCAAAGCCGCTCATTTCGTTTCGAATTTGCTCTCGTCTCTTTGAGCATTAAGGATTGCACTCTCCCTTGTCGTCTCTGTGCACACACAAGTGCGAAAAACAGACACGGTGGCACTCTAGATTGGACCTGCACAAATTTGTGTTTACTTCACATGTGTTTATAATGCTTTGTGCAATGAACTACAGGGCCCAATTATTTATGTAGAATCGAGAATTTTATTAGACAACTGATAAACTGATAATTTCATGTACCATCCATGGGTAACAATGGAAATAATCATGCATATGGCAGCGCAAAAGGGTGTATAAATAAGTCTTCCAGTTTCCATAAAAAACCAATTGAAGTGCTAAAAAGCATTTCGTAATTTTCAAAAGGCCCGACTAGTTTGTGAATTAAGATTTTAAAAAATTTACCCTCTGTTGGGGTTCAATGTTTTTTTTTGTTACTAGAACCAAAATGTTTCATTTTGATACCATTAACCACAACATGAGCCACAACATAGAGTATAACAAAGAGTAAAGCACAGAGTAAAGCACAGTGCATTACTCTTCATCTCTAAAAGAGAAGTTTATGTGCGGCTTTCTGTTTCTCGTGCTGCTACACAATCTGAAGCACGTGTCTATTTTGCAATACTCTGTGTTTTTCGACAATCCCTACCAAGGACCTTAATGCTCCACACTTCCCAGAGTTGAGACCAATTGAAAAATATTGGGCTATTCTGAAACAAATATTACGCAAACATTCCAAAACAGTGAAACAGATCAAGAAATTAAAAAAGCGTGGGTCAAAGTACAAAAACTATTGTAGAAACATATCATAGAGGGTCTTAAGAGAAAAGTTAGGGCATTTAGAATTAGAGCTCAAGTTGAATAAAGCAAACATATCAACATGATCACAAGTTATTTTGTAGACACCCTATTTTCCAAGTTTGAGATGTGATTACCCTGCCATCAGTGGTAAGCCTGCGTCTTCTTGTTAATGTGATATCCCTACCACCCAGTGTTGAATACACATATAAATCCAATCATAGCAACCCTGTTGAATACAGAAAAAAATATAGCGTGTTCAGTTGATTTGCACCAGCCATGGCAACTACGCTCCACGGTTTGTTCGTACTACCAGCTCCACCCCGGAACAAAGAAGTTGGAGGTCGTGACGCACTTGTGTCCAACGGATATATCCAATCTGACATTTACAATCATCTCTCATCTAGAGAAATGCAAGAGCGACAAACGAGAGTCTGGTTCCGGCCATCCGACAGTGCTGCACGACCGTAAAGTGCAGCATAAGCAGAAGAAGTATCGAAAGGATGTGATGTTTTGACCGGACCTGTCGTCGTACTATCACGCCAAGAAGATAATAGTTGTACCGTAGACCGCCAACCCACCCAACGTCACCCAGACCGACTGCGACTGATAGAAATGCTCTGGAAGAACCTGAAAAGCGGGATGTACTCCATTAACTTCGTACGCAAATCCGAGGAGCAGAGCAGCTAATCGCCAAGGCCACAGAAGGGTTGAAGAACATGTTGACATCTATTTTTTGGTCAGTTATGGCTTTTGGTTCCAAACAAATGCCGTAACGACCAACCAGACAGGGTGTTGAAGCATTTTTGTACTCAATAAACATCAGTCAGTGTAGATGAATTTTATTTGTTTTGAAAATCTCAGATGTCAAAATCAAGGGCGACGAACATATCTACTTCTCGTTTCTTGATACTTATTAGGGTTTGACTCGGTTATCATAATTACAACTTGAATTGATTGTAACCTATAGATCTGAGTTTGAAAACTTACACATCCTATTCTACATCAAAAGAAATAATTATGAAATTGAATATTGATATTGACAACAGCACAGGCGATAATGATCATCCATCGATGAATGCACAATACCAAATAACGACTTCGAAACTCAGCGGTTGCTCTGTTCAAGGGAACACTGTCTTTTCAAATTCAAATTCACGAGACTAGTTGGTTTATCCGTTAGGGTTGTCCTCATTTTCAGCTCATTTGAGAGCAGATGAATTGATTTTTATCCGTACTGGTCCTGGCACATAGAGGTAAATCTTTATTGGTCATTGTGAAATTGATGGAAATGAAAGCTGATCGTCTAGCAAAGATTGGGGCATCTAATCAATTTATAGGTCCTGAACCTGGACCTGGCCTAGTAAATGATTCTACTCGGAAAAACTGCGACACTTTGTTTTGGGTGTAATTTTTTATCGCGTGAGTAAAATGAAATTTTGGGTAATACTAGTTTAGAGTGTTATGTTTATGTGTGCAAAATTTTATCGCGATCTGTCAAGTAGTTTTCAAGATGCATTCGAAACAAGAAGAGCTACGCTAGCAAATCTTGGGCGCGGTGATCGATAATCCTGGTCAGTCGCACAGATGAATCGGCAAAAGGCTTGGAATCCACCATTCCACCGTGTCCCGCGTTGTAAAGATGTTTCCATCGAGCGGCGCGCTGGAAGCAGGCGAAACCCGAAAACGCAATACCCAGAGAAGGCGCGGAAGATAAGGCAGTACTTTAAGAATAACCCGAACTTTTCCACCCGAGACGTGGCCAAGGTCAATTCGTCGAAGTGGTTCGTCTTGCGGACCATAAAACGGGCTGGGCTACGTGTTTTTAAGGTCAGGAAGGCGCCAAACCGGACTGACAAGCAAAACACGGTTGCCAAAGTGCGTGCGCGGAAGCTGTACCGTGAGTGGCTGGTCAAGCCAGGCTGTCTCGTCATGGATGACGAGACGTATATGAAGGCGGACACCAAACAAATTCCCGGCCTCGAAGTTTTTTGTCGGTACGTCCCGCATGGAGGTTCCGGAAAAGTTCCGGAAAAAAAGATGGACAAATTCGCGAAGAAGTACCTGTTGTGGCAGGGGATCTGCGAGTGCGGACGGTACAACAAGCCGTTCGTTACAACCTGCACCACAAACGGGCAGATTTATCGAGAGGAATGCTTGCAGAAGCGCTTGCTGCCCTTCCTCCGCTCTCACCGTGGTCCCACGCTGTTCTGGCCGGATCTCGCTTCGTGCCATTACGCCAAGCCTGAAATGGATTGGTACGAAGCGAAGGGCGTTAATGTGGTCCCGAAGGAGGCCTCGCCAAATACACCAGAACTTCGTCCGATCGAAAAGTTTTGGGCGATAATGAAGAAGAAGTTGAAGAAAAGTGGAAAACTTTCAAAACCGATGAAGCTTTGAAGAAAAACTGGGAGAAATTGTGTAAGGAAGATGGACAAAGTCTCACTCAAGATCTCATGAGCAGTGTTAATAAAAATGCACGAGCATTCGGCTTGGGGGAGGAAATTCAATCAATAAATTTTGCTTAAACATAGCTAATATATAGTTATTTAATCCCTGGAAATTTGAGAAGTATCCGATTTAAAATGAATTTTTGGTGATTATTTTTGTGTGTCTCATTTTTTTCGAATCCTGGTGATGACAGATGCCGTTTTTATCATTTTAAAAAGCGAAAGTTCGGAACATTTATTTTGCTACACTATTTAATAAGAGGAAAAGATTTCTCGACAAAGGTATTCAAGAACTTCACGAAGGCTGAGCCTGTCCCCCCAAAAAAAAGTGATTCATTTCATACGGAGTATCATTCGAAGTTGGGTAAATGTTGATCATTGATAATGACCATTTACATAGTAGTTTATTATCATATGCCCAGGCCTATCACAATATGGATGCATCACATCTGGTTGCCGTGTCAATATCCTCAACATAGGGAAAAAACTGTTCGATATTAGCGATTTCCTCAACTTAAAAGCAGCCATTATTTCGTTAGTACCCAAACCGATAGAATTTCTTCACGATCGTATGCCATAAATCTGGCTAAATTTGATCGACATCTATTTTAATATATCCTCGATTTGCAAAAAATAGTCACAAGTTCCAAAATAAGTTTCTTAAAGGAAAATAATATATTATGATTTTACAAGAAAATCGTATGCCCAATTTTGAAGATAAATTATTCGTTGTGTTCTTAAGTATGGCCCATTACATTCATAAGATAATACATATTAGCCTTGGTAAATATGCTGCATAAGTATCTAGCTGAATATTTTCCAAATAGAATGTATAAGCATCTAAATAGAATATGAATATCTAAGCAAACGAACGGTCGATTAATTACAAGCGAAAATTACAATTCGTTCATTAGAAGTTTTCAAGGAAGAAAATACTGATCAACTGCAGAGTAAAACTAATACTACCTATATTCTGCTACCAAAGTACATACGCATATTCAACTTTCTATCGGCTTGAGTTCCAGAGTTGTAGACATACTAAGAAAACAGTCTGTTCAGTTGAACAGAACACAGTGGAATGAACAAGTTATTTTATTCTTATCAATTAGGTAATAAACGACGCTGTATCAGCCTGCTTTTCTCTTGCTTTTCTTCATCTTCGTCTTCGTCTTCATCACTATTTTCTTTTTTATTCTAGTGTTTCAGTGCAAACAAATATCGATATTGAATCCCAGAATAGAATAGAACTATCCAAAGCATGCTTCATTCCTATCACTGTAGCTTGCAAACACAAGCATTTGTCTTATTAATCACCATAATTGAATTCATATGGCAACACTCACATGCCCTCTCGCCGTAGAGAAATTCAATTGATTTCATATTACGCCTCTGGGCAGGCGAAAGAAGCATCCTGCCTTGTCCTATTGCATACATGCAGGCGCATAGCTCTTGCATCGTTGCTCCCCGGTCGGTCTTCTAAAAACCAATGAAGGTGTAGATGCAATGTGGTGCATCGTGTCGTGTCATATTTTTCGGTTTCTTGTTCAGAAGACAACGACGTCGACAGCCACTTCAATTAATTTCAGATTTAAAATTTATATTCGCTACACTTTTCCTCCTCAAGTCCCGCCCGATCCACGACCCAACCCACCGAGGTTAAATATGTGCGTTCTTCAGATTCGGCTGGAGGCCCATCGAAAATTTGCATCCTTCGCTGGTAATGGCTTGTGATGACGACAACGACAGCGACGACGGAGACAATTTTGAGTCCCTCCAATAAAAGCCAAAACACATACGCCCTGCAGTGCACACCGTTAGGAGAACGTGATTTTGATGAGCTGACGCCTTGGTGCAGTGACGGAACAGAAACGTGGCACCATTAACGTGTGTGAGTGCGCTTTCCAACTCATGAAGAGCGAGCCCATCCTTTAAATGAGGTGCACACAAGAGCTTCTGCAAACACGGTGCACTGCCCCGGGAAGGGGGCTTCAAACCAACTCGAAGACGCTTAGGACCTTAGGGTTTGTTGGGCGAAATTAGTGAATTGTCAATTTTCATCATTCAATTAGAGCCGTTTGATAGATTCGTTACTCTTACAATTGGTTGTCTTGATAAAGAACTGAGCGCATGATTTCTTCTAACCTGACTACACCCCTGCCCGGGGGCATTCGTGTAGACGCGGAACAGCATGCGACGCAACCATGCAGTTGTTATGTCAACAGCATCCGGTTATCCCGAAGGATGCCACATCCACTCACACATCGCCAGGCCTACTACTACTGCAGCATGTATGCATATGTATGTATGGGAGGATGGGATTTCCTGGTTCCACCTTGTTCCAACCCGTTGTGAACTGCAGGATGACGATGCCGAGTGGCAGATTCATCTGCTCCGGAAACACCCACAAGAGGCTTTTCCAAAGGTGATGACATGTCAGTTTTTCTTTCGCAACTCTGTTTATGACACGACGGTTGCTGGACGGCGACCAAGGGGGGCCCAGCAATCGGTGAAAATGCGCGTTTTTGGATGATTGATGGTTCACCAAGGAACTCGACCCCAGAAGGATGCATCACTTTTTGGAAATGGATTTTCGGCCTGATGTATTTACGACACACGCTGCAAAATTCAGCAGTACTTCAGGTGTCAAAGATTCCCAGCGAAACAATGTGAAATGCAAAGTTAATCAAACCACAATGGCGCGGTCGGCTGCGGTTCAGTCAATTCTCGTTACCAAATTCCATTGCACTCAAATGTGAGGGGGAGGTGGTTGCCTTTCGGTGAGTGATTGATGGAACATTGGCATTCGATAGGGAAAATCTCAGGCCGGATTGGATTACGACCGGTTCAAATCCATGGTCTGCAAGTATTTCAACGAGAACGTGAGTCCGTGTGGTTTTCTCCGCAAGTCAGCTCAAGTCGTAAACTGCGCATTCGGTCACGGTTGGCATTTACGACTACAGGAACAAAAAACGGGGGAAAAGTCGTTAAAAGCTTCAAATATCCATTAAAATGGAATCAGAGATGAACCCCTCTTCCGAATAGCTTTCAATACTGTTTTAAGAGTTGCAACTTTCCTCCCAAGATTGAATCACGTTTGAAAGGATTCCCGTGACTTTAATGGGCGATCCCTTAATTACGTCATAATGTACAGAAAAACGTAGGGGAGGGATGGAGTAATTAATTCCTCTCGATTTCACGTGACACAATTCCCACAAACTTCAACAGAATAAGAAACGAGGCCAAAATCGTGGAAAGCATGTTTCTTCAAGTCAGCGCTATCTTTATTTTATTCGCTTCTTGATATGCATATTTCCCGCCAACTCATATATGCTAATGTTGCATGATTCGACCCGGAAAAATCGCGCAAGAATCCACGGAAGATAAGACGCTTTGATGTTCGGATCCCTGCCAACCGTTACAGCAAGTTTGTATGTGTACTTCCCATTGGGTAGCTAGGCGTTCCCATTTAAGATTTGCTGTTTGATTTTCCCTTCATGCCCTAGATAGCGTTTTGAGGAAATCCTGCTTTGAGCTCCCGCTAAGCGGAAGCCTTCCGAAAATTTGTTCTAAATTGACTTTCAAATTGGACTGATTCTTCACTGAAAGAGCTTGGGAAAAAAATGAGGAATCATGATTTTCCCATTACACGTGCGTGTTTGTGTTCGCAGGATATAAGTAGGCTTCGCTTACACTGCAGCTGATCGGTTTTATTTCTCCTAGAAAACATGGCGAAGCAAAAGGTCTAATGATCGAAGCGTGATTTATCGATTTCGTAACGAGGTGATTTTTCCTCCTACATAGCAAATCAATGTCATGCTGGAGGAAGACATCGAGCATTACACGGAAGAGGATGTACGTCTGTATCATACTCTTCTGGGAATTGGTACGGATTTGGTGACATCAATACACGCACGTACACGGAGATATTATACTCGAAAGATGATAAATCGGATTTCACGGATCAACTCCTCCAGAGGATTGACATTGCGCTCGAGTTTCTGCCAAATGATGTCGAAATTATTCGTTAAGCTGACGGTCTCGATGTCCGACCAATCAAAAAATTCCCTCACTATCGTAATTTTCCCGATCCTTTTTCGAAACAATGTTGCAATTTTAACGCCATCCATGAACCGCCAAAAAATACTATCGCAATTCATAAAACATTTCACCCTCGAGCTCGAGTCACGTTCCCATAGGCCCCCACCATTGCCTACAACCAACCGGAGACCACCACACGTACAGCCGCCAATATTTAATTCAGACACAAGCCCACCGACCTTTTTTTTCGACTTCCGCGGAAGAGCGGCCGGCCGGAAGTCGCACAAACCACTTTCGAAACAAGAAACAAAAACCAAATAAAATCGAATCAAACCTCCCATAATGCCATAAAAAGGAAAAACCCCATTTTCGACGGTGGCTTCGGCGCACGGAACGGAAACATCCGCAATTAGGGTTGGCATTGCCGGTTTTTAGAGTTTTTTTTTTCATTTGATAAGGAGTCATTTTATACTGGACCATCTACAGAGAGCTGCCCAGTTCTATTACAGTCTGTCATCGGCTTCAAGAGCAATTTTATAAAACCTTCAATAAGACTAAATGACCCGCACATACCCTCCCGATGACCGCTACAAGAGTGTCTTTCAACTACGTGAACCACCCTTAAAATGTTTTTGGAACGGGATGGAAGTTCTTCTTCCCTACAAGAGGTTCTTAATTCATTTTTACGATGAACACCCAAGTAACAATTCAATTAACGGAAGTATTCATCATCATTACATTATTTCTGTAAAATTTCTTGCAACTGGAGAATTTATTGATTTAGTTATTGATACTTAATTGATCGAAATAAAACCAAGTATTCGAGTATTTAGTTGACCAAATGTAATACTAACGAATGAACCGTAGGCTTCACAGCTTTCGGGTAGCCATATTTTTGGTTTTGGTTCTGAAATGCTTCTCAAAACATGTTAATAATACCAACAAAATTGGATACCAATACTATGGACTAGACTAACCAGACTAACAACTCATTCAATCATGATTTACACCCACTGCTCCATCGTATATCATCAGGAAGCAGCTTTATTTTCCATCTCTTCTTTATTCACTCGATCGCTCGCGCCACCAAACAATAGGCAACCTAAGCAATAGATAATGATCAATGCTCGATGAGAAAATAGTGCGCAACAGAGCACAGAACCAAATATTCACAACCGATGCGCGAAGTAGACCCTCTGTTCTTAATCTATATAGATATACAAGCTGAATCCGGTGCGAGCGCTGCTACCTTTGCAACTTAATGAATTAAAATTAAATAGAATTGGCTCGTTTATGGTTGTTTTTATCGGAATGAGTGTTTTTCTTGACTAGCTGCTTTTTACCTGAAAAATTCACATTTTGTGTTTAAGTTACCTGGATAATTCTCATGCTTGGTTGAAATTTGTGTTGCATTTGTTAAGAGCCTCTCTTTCCAGATGCGAAAGCAGTCTCAAACCTCCATACAATCATTTCATTCAAAACCGCCACATGCCAAATTTGGTGCCATTTGCTTCGTTAGTTCTCAAGTAATGCAGAAATTTGTGTTTCATTTGTATGAAAGCCCACTCCCTTCCAACTGAAGTCGGCAGATATTTAACTATGTTCCCGATTTGTTCTCTGTACAGAGATGCACCTTAAAATAATTGAAATTTTGGGACCGATTTAAAACAACAGTAAGGATGCCGTTGGGGCCACTCACGAGTGTGGTGGTATATTTCAATGGAATACAAGAATACGATGAAATATTCAATTTGACGACCGATTTAAACCAACAGCAAGGATGCTGCTGGGGCCGCTCAAAAGTTTGCGTGGTTAATAGAAAAATACTTTATGCTACACGGCAATAACACATCTGCACTATCTACACTACATACATGGAATAACAGGGAAGATTCAATTGAATGGGAGTCAAACACAAATGGACACACAAAAAACAATACGTAAAGCTTAAATCATCTATGAAGTAAAATCAATAAAACAGCACTATCAAATACAATGATACTGTGAGGCATGACAAAGCAATGGCAACGATTAAACTGCAAAACCAGACGACAGTCAAATAGCTCACAGCGCTGCATGAATCAGATCAGCTCAGATTTGATAAAATATCCATTTTCAAACCGGATATGAATAAATTCAGTAATAAATGCAAAATCCTACCACAGATCTCGCTCTTGTATACGAAGCACTAGACATTTGTAAATCATATGAGGAAAAGAGAAAATCAAAATGATAATTGGACACATAAAACATACCAATTGAAAGTATATACAACCTACCAGGAAAAAAATTTAAAACTTTGTTTTATGTTAATACACAAACCACAAAAACACAAGTAATGATAAAAATGGTAATAATGATGATAAAGATGAATGGTAATGATGATGAATTAACAATGTAATACTAAGGAATGTATCGAATATAAGCTATCCACATACATTTGCGTTGTAGGCATGTATTTGTGATGGTTTTTTATGCTCTGAACACTGCATGCTGTGCGTTTGACTGTCAGCTTTCTTTTGTTTACTTGTTTGTGCGGTTCAAATTCTGCGTTTTCAAAACGTCGCGTATTGAAAAGGAAGTGAAAATTAAGGTTCTGGACACATGGCTAAGTGAGAAGGGTATTTCTATGCGAAAATTGGCGAAGCGGTTTGGAATTCATCATGCGAGTGTTAAAATCATCATTAATAAGTTTGAGGAACACTATTCTTTGGATGAGCTACCAGCAAGAGGCAGAAAACCCGGTTCTTCCAACCCGAAACTGGAGCAGAAAGTGGTATCTCTAATCCTGAAGAACAAATCAATGTCAATACGTGATTTGGCCAAAAAAGCAGGAACGAGTGTCGGAATGATCCAGCGTATCAAGAGGCGAAACCACCTGAAGACCTACAAGAAGCAGAAAATCTCGAAACAAAGTGCAGAACAGAAGAAGCGAGCAGCAACAAGGGCCCGGAAATTGTATTCGCGTATTTTGCAGCGTCCGGATGCATGCGTTTTGATGGACGATGAGACCTATGTAAAGGAGGACTCAAAAACCCTTCCTGGTCCACAATACTTTACTGCCGTCGTTGGGGATGATGTGAGCGATGCGGACAGGTCGATTCAAGTGGAGAAATTCGCTCGAAAGGTACTGGTATGGCAAGCAATATGTTCCTGTGGTTTGAAGTCAGCCATTTTTTACACTACCGGAACTATAAATGCGGAAATCTATCGATCTGAGTGTCTCCAGAAGAGATTGTTGCCTTTATATAAGAAGCATAGTACACCTCCACTGTTTTAGCCGGATTTAGCGTCAGCTCACTATGCCAAAACCACTCTCAATAGGCTTGCGGAAAAGGGTATAGATTTCGTTGAGAAAAATATCAGTCCACCAAATTGCCCTCAGCTTCGACCCATCGAAAGTTACTGGGCAATCGTGAAAAGGGTCTTCAAGAAGACTGGTAAGGCAGCTGGGAACATGCAGGAGCTCAAAAAAATTTGGGCTCAAGCGTCCAAAAAATGGAATAACTTAAATTTCATCCGGTCTTTATTATGTTCAAGTTTAACCTCGTACAATAAAGGATCAATTTTTTGTATGAATAAAATATCGGTTTTCAACATAATTTGAAATGTTGAAGGAGATGTTCGCTCATCACCATGAGGCACCAAGAGTGAACAACAATGTTTTTGGCTAGAATTGAAAGATATGAAGAGAAAGTTTTTGATAGTTCCGCTAGTGTGCGGCAGGCTCGGAAACATAGCAGATGTTTTAGGAAAATTGAGCGAAAAGGGCATGTGTACAGTGGTACTCGAACCAACGACATTTTTGCCTAACATCCCACTGCGGGGTAGGTTAAAGCACGGACTAAGTCCGCCACTTCAACAGGCGATACACTCCTTAGAACAGCACCTGAGTTACAATGTTCTGATACGAAACTCGTCTGGATTACCTAATCTAACATGTTGAACATTACAATGCATTTACCATTTTATCAAACTTCTACACTGGTCCGAAATGTTTCCATATTGAAGCCATTAACCCTACTTGATCGATCACCATTAGCAGCGTTTTCTGCAGTTTTTTTTGCAACTCATCTATTTGTCAACATTAGAGGATCATCGCTTTCCTAATCGCCAACAATACGCAAAAAGCCACCAAGGATAAGGAAAATATTTCCCCCCCTTGCTCGACGCTCGATGATGTCACGTTTGTTCTTTAGATTCGAGAAAATATGAACGAAAAAAAAAGGAGTAATCCTTATGGCAAACCCCGATAGAAGGACGGCAGCTGTACGATGGGAATATCACCCACATTCCCAAATGCTCCCAATGCGACGCCGACATACACTCCTTGTGTTCAAGTTGTGTGTCATACACAGTGTAGCCGCATGGTATGTAGCAAAACCATAACAATAACGGGCAGAGGTTATGAATTTATGCATGACCGGAGACAAATGGAAGGAACAGCCGGGTCTATTCTTACCGAAGAAAGTCTTCTCCTTTTCCGTAAGGATGCTGCTGGTAATTCGATAAGCAGGAAGTTGCTCCCCCAAAGGACTTGGACCAATATGCTTGTTTTTACGATATCTCCCCACCCCCACCCCTCCGTTCACCATCTATGGAAGGCTTGCCTCATTTTCCTCCACTTATGTCGGCTTTTCGGTTTACCCATCGATTGTTTCCAACGAACTGGATTGATTGAGCCATATCTAAATATAAATATATTTTCGTTCTTCTGAATCTGTTTGACATTCATCGTGTATGGAAATGATTTTTCCGAGGCCCCATATTTATGAGAACGATAATAATATTTTCCACGAATAATAGTCGATTAAATTTCGATTATGCTGATTCTGTTATTAAAAATCGTCGGGATTTTCCGGGTTTTGATTGGCACGGGTAAAAAGTCCCCCCCCCCCCCTCCGTTTGTTGTTGTCGGAAAGTGTCTGATTGCATAATGGGCATAAATAGCAAAAACAAACAATCAATCAATTGGCACTACAGGAGTTCGATTGGTTCTGAACAAACTGAATGTGTACAAATCGACAACCATAAGTGGAGTGAAGGCGGCAGGCTGGTCCTCGGTCGATCGGTGCCGAGGGGAAATGAAATTACCGATCCATCCAATTTTCCCAACCAGCCTACAGAGCATATGTGGCGCATACATTCGAACGAATGTAAATTGACGCCGTGAATCAAAACAAAAGCAGATTTCCCGTGCGACGTGCAATGAGACGGTAAATTATGAGCAGATTTATCCACTTCGAACTGCCCGTTTTTTTTTAATTAGTTCATCACAAATTGCAACGATATTTGTTTCCGCTCACTGCCAGCAGAATGAAGAAATTAATCAAAATTTAAATTGGCAACCCAACAACCAATGCGGTGATGCTGATGCTTCTGCTGCTGATTGAGATAAGGGGGGGAGTGGGGTGTAAATTTATAACCACCCAGAAAACCCAATTTAAAGCTACAATTGAATTCTCAAGTGACTTAACCAAGACAAAATTCCTCCTCCGGATGGAAGCAGTGCAGGTCTTTTTCTTGCAGCTCTCGGATCGGAATGAAATCCAATTTTCTTAAAACGGTTCTACGTCGACGGTCATTACCCGGAGGGTACGAGATAGACAGTATGCGGAAGGAAGTCATCTTACGGGGATTAAATTCGCATACATCTGTGCCAGATTATGCGGGTGGGAATCCTGGGATGGATCAACAGGACTCACATCCTGTTCTGGGACGGTTCTGGGACAGTTTGGCGTTGCACATGGGGGAGGCTCTTTGGGAGGGGCGGTTGGAAGTGATGTGATGATACTCCTATTCTGGATGAGAGCTTTCATCAGCCTCATGATGGTTGGGTTTAATCAAATGGTTGTTGTATGTAGCTATGCCATTTTGTTGTGCTTATTCGTGCGTGTATTTCTATTTAAGTTTAGTAAACATATGCTTTGGCAAACCATGGCTTTGCTTTTAATGTCAAACGAACCTGGACGTAGTGTTGTCCACATACCTGAAATGGAGAGAAGAAAAGAAGAACACATTAGAATTCTGGCAGCAGATGATATTTGACGTACTAAATATTTTTGCTTTGAGAGGAAAAAAATTGGAAGACATGACCTAATGATGAAAAAACTAAAGGGTGATTTATTTTAGTGGCATAACTGCAAATTTGAAGTAGGGATCGCAGCAAGCCGTGCTTCTAAACTGACGTGCTTTGTTTTTGCTGCGTCGTTTTCGCGAACAAAAATCAAACAATAATTCGTAATTTAACTCTAACTTACAGTGAAATCATTAAAAATAGGCGTGCTTTGGGAAAGACGTAGTAAATACAATCGATTCCCTCCCGAAATGTGTGAGTGTCGGTAGTATTTCCACATTTTTTGGTTTTTTGTGCTTCGCCCCCGCACCCGAAAGAAGAGTTAAATCAGCTTAGTTTTGATTATTAGTGGTAGTATTGTGACATCCGGACATAAATGAATAAGTTTGAGTGTTTGTCCGCTTTGTCGCGAGTGAATCGATAATTATTTGCAGTTTTGAAGTTCGTTATAGAGTCGCCTCATAGCGGGGATTTTATAATGGCAGTGTGGAGTGAAAAAAAGAAGACCAATGCATGTAGAAACCGGCCATTTGCTTGTCAGAAGCAGCAAATGAAGACAATGCGCATGCGTGTGTGAAAGGCTGCGACATAGTTTCAGATGCGTTCACCACGTAGTTGTGTAGGTTGGATATCTAACGGGCGGTTTGGCAACGTCAACTTTTGCGCTTATTTTGTCACGAGTGCATGAAGAATTTTCATGTTTACGAATGAACAAGCGAGTGTAATTAAGGAAGCGGCCATGAGTGAGATGTATCTGACTATAACTATACAACAATAACCTTATTTTTAAATAATACCAAATACGTGCCTGGTTTGGAAATTTAACATTTCCAAATCTGGAAATGTGTTGCAGTAGTGCCCTTTTCCAAATTATATCGGTAATGTTTACCTGCGGGGCTTATTGTATGTGAAAGTAACCTCGGAATAGGCGTGACTCTCCAGACATTCTGAAATGGGTTGCTGGATCAGCAGTAGAGCTATCACTTTCTAGCTCTCGGATTAAAGCTGCTTTCAATGATCACTTGAGGGATTGTTGTAAACAGATTTCTTCCATAATACCATTGCCGGCCAATGAGTGTTAGATTGTAACCACACACATAACTGCAAATTTGAAGTAGGACTACTTGTTGATGTGATGAAATTTATGTCATCGAATTAATAAATTTTTACTATATTTTGTTCAGTCTAAAGTACCATGAAGTCCTAGGCTATCAGTGTGTGTGTGGCTTGACTATTAAAGCTCGATTCAAAGTTAATCTGGACGCACGGTTTAATACAGCACCACGTCCCTGGTGGTTGGAACAAAAAACGTTTGACAGACATTTGTTGATGTTTCATTGACGAAGAAATTGCTTTTTCACGATTGATCGACGCATCTTGAAATTACGGATCATGGAACTTGAGAAAAGAAAATTAATTGTGCACAAACATCTAGAGAATCCTAGCAAAGGTGTTAAAATTCACAAAGTCAACGGTGTGTCTTGTAATCAAACGTTACAAGAATACTCTGAGTGTGGATAGAGCACAGCGCGTCTATCATAAAAGTGGCACTTGGGGCAACGAGCTAAGGAGAAAGGTGTTGAGGTACGTGATTTGGCAAGGAAATACGATTCCATGTTTTCCACCGTACGTAACATCCCCTAGTAGCACACTTGTTGCCATTCGGTTGGGATAACATAAATATGACTTGCTAAGTCATAATCAAGTTACTATAACTAATTATGACCGCAGTGTGCTATTTGGGTCCTTTCAAGAGAAGGATATACGTCATTTTGTGCCAGTAAACATCCAAATCGCTCCCTGAAACAAAATTTAGTGGCCAAAACGCGAGCATGACTACTATACGTACGAGTTATGACGAAATTTGATAGCTGTATTTTAATGGATGACGAAACATATGTCAAAATGGATTATAAACAAATCGCCGGACAAAGATTTTACCTGGAACTGGTCGTGGGGATGTCTCATGTAGTTATAAATTTGTTATTGCTGATAAGTTTATTTGGAAACTAATGATTTGGCAAGAAATCTGCAGTTGTGACCTTAAAACCAAGGTTTTTATCACATCTCACACAATGACGTCGAAGGTTTATATTAAAGAGTGTCTGAAAAAGCGGATTTTACCCTTCATGCGGCAACACAAGACCAACGTTACGTTTTGGCACTACTCTAAGGAGGTACTAGAATGGTATTCTGCAAACAATGTTAATGTCGTCGCCAAAGAGATGCCTCCGAATTGCCTTGAGTTCAGACCGATCGAAAAATATTGGGCAATTTTCAAGCGAAAATTTCGAGGATGCGGTAAAGAAGTGACAAATGTACAATAAATGCGTTTAAAGTGGAATAAGACTACCGGTAGTGTCACCAGCGACTGTGCAGTGCGACAGTTCGTTCGAAACGGTAAAATGCAATAACTTGTTATATATCAAATGCTGGATAAATACCCTTTTGTTTGACGTTTTGATCAACCGTGTATGTGGTTTAATTCTTGAGTTATGGGCACCTGAATGCGTTCAAATTTACTTTGAATCAGGTTTTAAAGGATTTGATATTAGTAGAACTCGCCAGAGGAGACACTTGTGAGGAGCAGTTTGAGCTTAAACAACAGTAAATAGGGTAGGGAACGGCTTAAGCACCCCGGAACCCCATTCCCAGCAGGGGGTAAATGTTAACCTACAACGCTCATTTTTTGCACTATACTGCTCCATCTAGGGACGCACCATGAGCATTGTAGGTTAACGTTTACCCCCTGCTTGGAATAGGGTCCCAGGGTGCTTAAACCGTTCCTTACCCTAGATTAATAATGTCTAAATTGCTTGGAATTAAATCTGTAATCTTGAGGTGAAGTGAACAGTATATGTTCAGCCGAAGCAGGCGAACTTCTTATAGGCAGCATAATTAATCATCAATTAACAGAGAGATTTGGCAATAAAAATGACTGCGAGATACCATTATAACACCGATGACAACAAACTAATGTGTGATCAGCATTAGTAAATTAGAATGGTCAATAAACGATGCAGAGAAGATCTTCGGATCAATCTAATCGGACCGGTGAATCTATCAGTCTAAAGCAACAGCTATGATAGTATATGTGCAATTGAATGATGGCAGCATTTCTGCCAAATTATGTAATTTGAGCACTAAACTATTCAGCATATGTCTTTTAATTTTGTTGGATTTTCCATGAAAATCAGTAAAGCTGAGCAATGGATAACTAAATATCCATTGCTCATTTTACTGTTTTTATGAGAAAATCTAACAAAATTAAAAAGACATATGCGAATAGTTTAGTGCTCAACATTACATAATTTTGTGCGTGAAATACTGCCATATTTAATTGCACATATATTGAATAGCTGTTGCTTTATTTGACAGATTTACTCGGTCACTCATTAGATCTAATCCGAAAGATCTTTCTCATCTTTATTGCTCATTCCCGATTTTTTAATGCTGATCAGACATTATTTGTTGGCACAGGCCTTAATAATTTAGTGGCACTTTTTCATTTTTTGGTGCTTTTTCTGAATTACTAAGTGCAGGTAAATATTTTAGCCCTTCTTATACTACATCTATGTAGCCTTTGCTTTCCGGAACTTCACTGCACTGCGAGACACCACGATGACACCGAAGACACTGAAGACACTCTCGGCAAGGCTTAGGGATTTTCGAACTACATTCGGTAACCTCCGACGGCTTGTAAACGAGTTCCAGCAGGATACTACTCTTAGCCAGTTCAACGTTCACATTGCGCATCTCAATGAATTATGGCACTCTATAAACGAAACTTGCTGTGATATTCTAGCTCATGATGAATTTGAGGAGAATGAGGCATTTCTGAAGGAGCCAACAAACTTCGAATCCAGTTGTTACGACTTCAATGCGTTTTTATTAGCATGATAAATGGTGTTAACTTTCAGCATCAAATTTTTCAAGGAGATCGTTGCATCGTTGCATGGTGTAGTGGATCAAGTTCGTCTCCCTCAAATAAAACCGCAGTGCTTCGATGGAAATATAGATGCATGGTTGAGTTTCACGTATACCTACACTTCTCCGATTCACCAAAAGACCAATCTACCTCCTGTTGAAAAGTTCCATCATCTTAAGGGATGTTTGAGCGGAGATGCGAAGGCCCTGCTTGCTCCTCTAAAGATCACAGCGGCAAATTATCAGATTGCGTG
The DNA here is from genome assembly GCA_034211315.2 of Aedes japonicus. Classification (NCBI taxonomy): domain Eukaryota; kingdom Metazoa; phylum Arthropoda; class Insecta; order Diptera; family Culicidae; genus Aedes; species Aedes japonicus. Next base: position 236,447 of record JASCZW010001304.1, on the reverse strand, counting down.
GGATACGTTACTCAAGCGTTATAACAACAGTAAAAATTTGATGAAAAGGCAAGTGCAGGCGTAGCTAAAACATCCCTCTGTAGCAAAGGAATCGGTCAGTGAATTACAGCGGCTAGTAGACGGCTTCGATGGGCAGTCCAAAATCTCGACCAAGTAGTTGACGCTGCTGAATACAAGGATTTGCTGTTAGTAAAGCTTCTGGGCTCTCGATTAGATTCTACAACCCGGCGTGGTTGGGAGGAGTAGGCTTCTGCTAAAGAAAGGGACACCGTTAAGGATTTACTCTACTGCCTTCAACGTCGAATTCAATGGGTGGAATCTACCACAAGGAATCGAACGAGCGGATCCAGAGTTCTTCCGGTCTAGATGGGTAGATATCGTTTCTGGAATCGAAGCGTTTTTCAGTTTCTTTCAATATGTGAATGCGTTATCCCTTGGAAATGGTTTTTGGTTGAATTGTGTCAGCTGAAATCTGTGCGCCGGTTGCAGGTTCGAGATTCTCATGTAGCATTGCTATAGCGGACAACTTAACAGAGATTTTGTCACGATTTTGGTCTTGCAAAGAAGTGGAAACCTCCAATAACTATTTGCCAGAGGAAACACCTTGTGAGCAGCAGTTTGAGCGTACAGTACGAAGGGAAGTCGATGGTCAGTACACCGTTACCCTACTTAAAAATAACCTCATAATGCAAGAGCTCAGGGATTCAAAGGATATAGCAGAGAAACGTCTTCGTAGAGTAGAACGACGATTATTAAGGGATTCAAAACTTCAAGGGCAATATAATGATTTCATGGCTGAATATCTGGAGCTCGGCCATAACGAGGCGTATGGCAGAAGAAACGAGCAAGGGAGTAGTCCCTAGAATATTCCTACCGCATCTTCCTGTATTGAAGGAATCAAACACCACAACTAAAGTTAGGGTGGTTTTTGACGCGTCTAGCAAAACATTAACAGGCATCGCGTTAAACGATGCCCTATTGGCAGGGCTCGTTTGTACAACAAGACCTCAGATCGATCATCCTTCGGAGCCAATTCCGGCAGATTATGGTGGTTTCAGACGCGGGAAAGATTTTGGAATTAACGAACTAGACACGCCTCTACAGTGAATTCTTTGGTTTGGCCCAAACAGAGCGATTGAAACGTACGAACTCATTACAGTAACCTACGGTACGAAATCGGCACCGTTTTTAGCTACCCGTACGCTGCAGTAGTTAGTCAAGGATGAACGAGAGAACTATCCTTTTACAGCTAAGTCCATCGATGACGACGTCTACATGGACGATGTGATTACTGGAGCAGACCACGTGAAATCCGCTCAACAATATGGTGCAAAGAGGAGGATTTCAACTAAGTAAATGGGCATCTAATTGGGTTCTGAAGAGTTCTCAAGGGTTCTGAATGTCTTCCACTGCAGGATTGGGCTTTATCTACTGTAGAAGGGATCAATTGGGATCAGAATGCAGAAGTTAAAACTTTGGGGCTGACCTGGCTCCCTAATGTAGACAGCTGTAATTTTCAATTTAACATTTCACCACTCGACATTGCTAAGCTCTTCGACCTTCTTGGGCTATAAGGCGCTACTAGCACGACCGCGCGAAGGTCTTTATGCAGCGTTTATGGACTCTAGCAAATGAAAGGGACCAAAAACTAGCATGGAACAGTCAACTACCGCGCAAGATGGGTGAGGAGTGGCGTAAATTCCATGCACAACTTCCACTTTTGAACACTACTCACGTTCCTCGAGGCGTAATCCCATCTAAGGTGCGGTTAGTACAATTCCATTAAGTAGAATTGCGTAATACAGTGAATCAAGGCTGCGCCCGGAAGCTGGACGACTTTCGTGGCGAATAGAGCCGCCAAGATTCAGACCTTAACAGAAGTTAGAAGTCACGTGTCAGGGAAAACAAACCCAGCAGACCTTATATCTCGGGGAATTTTACCAAACGAGTTCCTAAGGAACGAGCATTAGTGGAACGGACCTAGCTGGCTGAAGATACCAAAGGAGAAATGGAGATCGAAACCTATACTTGATCAAATACCTCAAGAGGTTTCAGATTTTAGTCAGGTTTATCAGAACATACACAGCTTCTTTACAACGATCTTAAAACATGGTCTTCTAACATTCCTTTTACTCCTATCAAAGGTTTTATTTAGACTTTATGAACTTGTATAATGCTGTTTTGAAATGCCGTTGTAGGACTCATTCATATTATCTTATTATGGGCAGTTGAGAAAGCATTTTAAAACCATTTTGCTTCCAGTAAATGCATTGAACGGCAAATTGGCATTGAGGGAAATCACCATATGACCAAAAAGTTTTATAGTAGCCATTCCGAAGATAAATTGGCAAAACTGTGTTTTTTCCAATCGAAATACTGATATATAAGAAATCATTGAAATGTGGAAAATTAAATGCAGTAAATGTTAAATGTAAGGCAAATGAACTATAGATCGAAGACCAACTTTGGCATTCTTTTAGATAACCTTATTGAATACCAACAGCTTTCAGGAAATATATGATTAATTTATCGGATATATTTGTTTTAATTTTGTATTCGTTGTAGTAAACTCGCATAATTTCAGAGGCGCATTAATTTTCGGCTCTTATCGTACGAATATTCACCATTAATTTAAAAGCACATATGATTTGGAGCATGCCAAAAAACTCAATTTGTTCTGGATATTTTGCTATAAAAAAAAAATTCACGCAACACAAGAACTTTTTAATTTACTACTGAAGTAATCAAAAGAGCAGATAATCGAACAAAGCAGAACAACAAAAACCAACCACGATATCAGAGTGAAGTTTGCCAACTGTGGCCATTTGGCCGTAAGCTGGTTTTGATGGCAGCCAACAGGTTTTATGATGGTTCTCAAGTAGTCATATCATCTTTCACTAGAACATTTTCAAAATCTCTATGGTTTTATAAAGGTTTTCTTAGCTTGTTTTCACAACCGTCTATAGAGTGGGCCACTTTGTACATATTTCGGCTTTAGAGAAGCACAGAGGAGGTGTTGGTAGACAAAACAGTTTTGAATGTAGTTTTATCAACACACCCGGAAGGAGTGCTATACGGCTGAAACAAAACTTTAATTGTTACTTGGGTATCCTTAAAGTTGAAACGATTTGATCGCCATCGTATCAACTGATTGTCGCCAACCAACAACGAACCATTATCAACCCAATTGATTGTAATGCGTGAAGAACAAAAAGTAAATCCAAAGGATCCATTTTACACTGACAAGCACGTTGGACATTCAACAAACAAAATATTATTAACAGTTAATTCAAACCAATAGTAAAGCCTCACACATAGAGTTTCAAGGATCTCAAGTTGTGTCACTGAAATACCCCACCCTTTTGTTTTTCGTTAAAAGTATGTTCATTACCTTTCATTTGCGATTTTTATTAATGAAATTGGTCCAATGCACAGTGATTAAGAATGCGAATTTAGCTGGAAAGATAAATTTTCCTCCTAAGTTTGAAGTTTTGGAGCAAAAGTATCTTCCACAAAATCGCTTCTAATAATAAGGTGCTTCTTTTGGCGTGAATGAAAACTAGAGTGGTCCTTATTTTCAGAGAAATCGAAAATCTAATATTTTTAATCGCAGAAATAAAGGCATACATTATTCGGAAAATTGTAGAATAAATATCTTCAAACAACTTCCATGGTATATTTTTTTCTATACCTTTTTACATTACCGAATAGAGTATTTTTTCCAGTGTCCCTGTCTGTATAATATATTTTAAGCGTTCATTTTGTTTTCTGTTTTGCAGCCTCTTACATTCCAAATAGCAATTTTTATCAATCTGATTTTTTCTGTTGTCTTATTTTCAGCTAACTGATTATTCCGCTAGTTCATTCCTTTTCTTTACTAATACTGTTTTATACCTTTCTGCATTTCCAAACTTCTATCAACAATTTTATTTTTATATTCTGTTTCCTTCTTAGACTCGGTCTCAATCTGTTTTAATACCATCTGGCCCATACCCGCTTTATTTTCAGTGGGAATTAGCGTTATCAGTCCATCCTTTTCCCACGAACTGTAAATTTTTTTTTATCCTTTTATAATCAATTTATGCTTCAATATATAAACCCTTCGAAAGGGCTTACTTTAGCTCGATTAACGAAATATTTGGTTGATATTTGGGCAAAATGCCTCGGGAAATCGTGCGTGCTAGCTGAGATGAGTTTACAAAGCGTTTGCGCAAAGTTATCAAGGTGAGAAATTCAAATTGAATTAATGTGGTTTATAACTATAACATGTATCTTTCAAATGAAAAATATATGCTATGATTTGGTTGATTTGTTTTGCTGTAATCCCATTTTGCTTTAGTGACACCTATTGTGAGACACCCTGTAGTACTCGAAGCTAGTACACATTCCTTTACCTTACATCCCCCATTAATCCATACTAGTGGGGACCAGTATTACAACACTTTACGGTCTTTCTCTCCGATGTCTCTATGTCAGAGTACAACGTGAGAAATTTGAGTAAAAATTTGCCGTTGTATTCTAAAAATTAACCCAAAAAGGAAACACTTCTCTCGTCCCATGTAGGCCACAAAAAAGATTATGTATAAACAAAACGCTAGACCCATCACAAGCCATTGTAGTACATGAGCACGATCAATCACACATTCTTTTACCTGTCAAGGTGGTGGATTCGTTCCTGCCTTAACCTACCCCGTTTTGGGGATGTAAGATAAAGGAATGTGTTCTTGCTTCGAGTACTATATGTAGCGGTTCATCGCCAAATCAATAAATGACGAAACGTTCGTGTTTGAGATGTGGCCGAAACTTTGCAAACATGTTCGGAATAACGGTAGAAGTGTTTTGGCATGAGAAACGATCGTTTTGTTACGAGAGTAACTTCTGAGAAGGGCTTATATGTTTTTGATACAAAAGTTTTTTTTCAAAATCAAAGTGATTTTGAAGGCATTTAAACCAAATATAATATTTATTTTATCTATAAAATTTGTATATCCTCGTATAAATAAGAAACCTCTATTTAAAGAACGAACTTCTAATATTCAAACAAAACTTTAGACCAGCCTGATGTGCCAATACGGTCCAGTTGTTGGGATTCTAGAAAAACAGCACTTCAAAGGATTCAGTATAAAGTTCTTTAATTGATATTGAAGCTGCCACCCTGGTTCAGTACTAAGCCTAATTCATAAACCACGTAAGCTTGTCTGGTGGGAGGTGGCGGGAGTATGGCCAAAGTCTATGATCCTTTCAAAAATTCCATAAAATTACGGAGAAAAGTCTGAGGTTTTTAGGTTTTTAAAAATGGGTTCTGAGGTTTTAAAAAATGAGTCTACGTGGTTTTATGAACAGACCCCATTAAATTACATCTAATTTTGAACGTTGAGACCCTAGAAGAAATTTCCAACAAAATAATTAATCATTTCAGACAAAAACCATTGCAATCTTAAATTGCAGTAATTAACTCTCTTTATCGATAGGAAATAGTTTAGGAAACCGTTTAACATACTGAACTGACAAGGCAAAATCAATGTAAACACTAGTAGAAGTATTTCATGCCACATGAGATTTAAAATGTTAATTACTAATCTGATATTTGGAATAAATTAAATAGAGTTTAAAAACTACACTTCAGACAAACTATTAATAATTTGGTTAATTTCTATGCAATGGAAAAACAATAACAGTCAGCTGTAAGTGTAGCAATAGTTTCATATTCGCCCTTTAAATGCCTGAAAATATCTCGAAGTGTTATAATTATTCAATCCAAATTTTTCCTATCACCAAAACAATTTCTACTCCTGTAGACATCAATATGAACACCATAAATATTGACAAGTTGTTACTTTAAAAAAAAACCTGCTCCATTTCCGGATCGTTTTTCCTACGTCCACTCTAAAAATTTCATATAAACCCATTCGAACATTCACGCCCTGTTAGAATCCATATTATTTTTGATTATATCCAATTTGCTCGTCCTCCTCTGAAAGTTGATTACATTTCGTCCACCACACTCACACACACACACACACACACACACACATCCATAACCACCACTCGGAATATCCCACTTCAGTACCGAAATTAAATTAATTTTTCAAACCATCATCGTCCCACCTTCGGACAGTTCCCGTCTGCAAACATTCTCACATTTGACGAATTGCTGCCACTTTACTGTCCTTCCATCATTATTTTTATGTTTTTTTCCCTCCCCATTCCGTCCGCCACACTTGGACCCGGGGCACCCATTCGGAAGCATAAAAATAAACAAACACTGCAGAAGACCATCCATCCATCCATCCATCCATCCATCCGACGCAGTTTTGCTCTCACTGTGCAGGCGAGGATTGATGTGGGAAGATTCTTCACGAGTCCTTTTGTTGTTATTTCCATTATAATTCCTGCGGCGACCATCAAAACTATAATAACACGGGAATGTATCGAGCGAGCTCGGTCGCCGAATTTCAACCCTCCTTGGTCAGCCAGCCAGCGAGGTTTTTGTTTGCCTAGGGAAGAAGAAGAAGGTTGGACACTTTCGTCATTGGGTGGATCAGGGAAGGAAAAGCTGGGGCCACTTGAACCAATTTCCGGAGAACTCTGCGCCGGGTTAGTGGTGACACTTTTGGCTTCTTGAAACATCTCGTTGAACGTATGGATATAGGTATCTGCAGTGGTTCCATTTTTTCTTCGTTGTCCTGCATTCGGGTGGAAAAGGAAAATATGAACACACCAGCGACGAAATGTATATCTTTCCTCCTCGATGGACAAACGGCAACGAACCACTTCAGATGAAGAGTTTTCCATTCCATATTCAGCGTGGTAGCTGCTACTTCAACTCAATGTGGCACATGTGGAGCTTCTTCAACCCATTGGGGTGTCTCTGTGTGTGTGTGGTTGTGTTCACTTTCGAAGGCCAAGGAGTTCTCTATTCTCGTGGAGGTTTCTCGAATGTCACTCAAACTGTACGTCATGCGGAGACGACAGAGACCGTCCTAACGAAGAAGGGATGAATTATGGATACCGAGCTCTGGTCTGGGTAACCAGCAGACTTTCCAACTATTTGTACAAGATTCGAATCAGCTATCTAATAATAACTGTGATGTAACATTCGAATTCACCATCACCCATATCAAATGCAGGTTCAAAGACAAGATTCCGAAAATCCTAGCCTGCTCAGTCCATCGTCGAAAAATAATCCGAGTAGCCATCCTTCTTCATTATATTGACGCGAGAATTCCAAAAGCCAAGAGAGCACTTCTCAGAGCTGACGACGACAAGGAAAGCAGCCGTAAAAGTCTCTCGAAATTAAAATTATAATTGAACAAGACTGTAAGTGGCTGCACTGCTCTTGGCTTCATCTTGGAGAGGTTTTGTTTTTTTCTTCATCCACCCTCTGTTCTAACGGCTACTTGTCATGCAGTGGTTGTATGGCACTGATGTTAACAACCAGGATGAGCCGGTTGGGTGGTGCCCATTTTATGTAGTTTTAATGATGTCGCCTTTCCGAAAGGCGCCTACTAAGCTCAAGTATTGCCGAGCTCTTCCCGGCGGTGCTAAATGATGAAGTCGACACCATACGTTTCATATCGCTCGCTGTGGGGATTTAATGGGCCGAATGCTCCGGAGGACAGCTGTGGCTCGGAGATTGTCGGCAGACTGCGAGCCAGACAGTAGCCAAATTCACTTAGCCGGCTGGTAAATGCTAATTAATTAATGTTCAGTTTTCATTAAATAGTCAAGGTTACAAGTTTTCCCACTCGAGTCGGTCTTTGGTGAACGAAGGAGATTGGAAGTGTTGATTAAGTTTTAAATTGCTTGGATGCAGGTATCGTCGTTCAAATAACTTCGAGTTAGCTGAAAAGTTTGCCCTGCATTTCAATCAGACCAACTGTTACCGAAAGTAGTGACAGCTCAAAACAGTGCACACAAATAAATCACCAACATTTCCAGTTTCCGACAGAAGTTTGGTCAACCTCAATGAACACACTGCGCCCTTTTTGGGCGCCCCGAAAACCCTCTGGCCACGCATGTGAATGTCACCCACTTCGCAACTGAACCTTGAGGCCACCACCGTCTGTTTCCATCCTGTGGTCAGCCCGTAGATAAATGAGATGTGAATATATCGTTGCAGCAGATAATTTTGCTTTATCGCTAGTTGGACAGCCTCAAAGCCCACCCAGGACAATCTCTCTGACCGACCACCACTTCGACCCACTTTCGACTCATGTCACTTTGCGGAATTGTTCAGAAATGGTTCCACTTCACCCACCACCGACAGAACTACTGCCTGCTACTGCTACTGCTGCCTGTCAAGGGATTCGATTCCGTCCGGTTTTTTGGTTTTCCGAACTTCTCCAACTGGATAGGAAAATGTTATGCGGAAACCAACAAACGAGACCGCATTTGAAGGGTAAATCTGATGTAATGGCTGAGTAGATCGAGGAAAGGGGGGGGGGGAGTGGAGGGGGGTTACACAAGCATAACCACAAATGGACCTGTTCACGACGAGGACGTCGGCAACGACCAGCAAGGAATGGAAAAAGTTTCGATTTTTTTTGCATTCGCAAGTTCCTTTGCTGGTACAGCTGTTGAGTTGAGTTTTTCCTTTTCGTGAACTTTGATATCGCCATTTCGTTCGAAGGAAACGTCTAAAGCTGTCTCACAAACGATCAGAATAACCTTCGTTGTGGTATTTCTTTTTCAGGTATGCTGTCTGTTTTTCGTTGGAATAGTAACCGTCGAATAATTGTATTGATTTAGCCATGAATCGTATGATAAACATCGAACATAGCAGGCGTTTATTTATTGGACCATGAACCCAGAGAATTCGCAAGTCAAAGGAAGATGTTTTATTTCGTTGTTGAAGGCTCCAACCAGTGATCTGGTGTTGTTGGGCGGTGAAGTTGCAATACCAACACCTCAGTCATTCTTCGTGAATTGTACATGTTTTCAGACTAAATGGTGCGAATTAACGAGAACATTTGAAAAACAGACAGTTATCATCCCTATTTTATGTAGCTTTCCGGGATCTATTTATCTTCATCATATTATCGCTTTACTGGATATTAATTTTAGTTTATATTACAAAATCGAACGTAGAACTAACGAATCTATTGGTTGTTTTCTGAAACCAACTGATTTGTACTTTTTATGAAGATGAAGATACGCAACTGTCAAAAACACGAAGCATTCGTTGACACTGGAAGAACATTCGTGCATTGTAAGAAAACAATACAAAGAGCTACGAATATTTTGCTACAAATTCTGCATGAATGACAGACAGATCTACTATATCGACACGAAATGTGATTGGAAGAAAATGCGCAACCACGTGGAGTTGTCCAGCGTTTTTTTTATGTTTCTGACATGGGATTTGATTCTGTATTTTTTGCAAATAATTGTTACTGAATCCGTGGTTGATCTTAATAGGCCATGGTGACACGTGAGAAGATGCTGTATTAATAAGAATGAAAGTCTAACTTCTTTACCCACCCCTACCTCACATACCGCGGTACCAACAAACCTACTATAAATACTATACCTACTGTGATGTTTCCTTCAAGTCGAGCACTCGACACTGAAGAAGTCTGTAAGTAGCAGACGAAATAGGCCTATCTGTCAAAAGATAAGCTCATAGTAGCATTAAAAGGAATTTTCTCGCGTTTACTAGCGAAAATTTGAAAAAGTGTTTCAAGGTTTTATATTTTATTTTTTAAAAAGTGATCAAATGAAGTGTTATTTTAGATTCTCCTAGTTTTTCCAATCACAATCGTTCTACTAATACGCTCAAATAAGTTTTTTTTAAAATAGTGTTTAAAAAAAGTGAATGTGTCTAACTCAGCGCTCTAATTTTTATTTTGGTCTTAAATTAATCCCGCCCATCCCAGCAGCAACACCATCATGCAAGAGTACGATAAAAGATAAACAACGATTGGCTGGTCCTCAGTTCATTTCGTACCTTATACAAAAAGGTGTAATGATAGCATTTCATCAGACAAAAAGCAATATGAATGATTCAGTGCATATACGAGACATTTGTGCTATGTACAAAATCCATGTTTACGAAACGAGTGAAAGCTAATTTACAAAAATTTTCCGTGTATTGTTCACACCGTGATCAATAAATTCAGATACACTTTCAAAATGCATTGAAATTACGCAGACACTATTTCTTGAGTTTCTTGATATATTTCATGGAAAGTACTCCCCTGCCCTTCGGTACCCCAAGGTATTTTACCTCTTAATCTGAGCTCTTTAATACCAAGGCCAGTTATCACGATCAAAATTAGATATTCACATGCTATTTTCTCCTGCTTGGGTACAGTTCCCTAAATTGCTTCATCGCTCACCACAAACAAACAACTACTCATCGAAAATGAATATGAAGCGCATGTGTCAGTATATAGGGTAACGGACGGGGTTTAAGCAGTTGATGAAGCTGTATGTAATCTATAATTAGAACTGCCAATATTTAGACGTTAATCCCTTTGCTAACATCTGATCTATCGGATCATACCTTCAGAAACGAGCATCTGGCTCAGAATCTTTCATAGCCATGAAATAAAGTTCCCAATTGGAGGGACTTATTAGTAGCATGCGGATTGTTTTCCGACTAAAAAAATGTTTTATTCAGCTTCGCAATCTGTACATAAACTAACAATATTGTATGAGTGCGATTCTGTGCCTAGTGCCTGTGTGGGAAGGCAAACTTAAATAGGCCAGTTCACGATTTGCTGCAAACGTCAAATTTCTCAATCCACCCCTTCGTTTTACACATTCGCTCTCGATAACAATCAACCGAAACACGTCGAATGCTACGATCACAAACTCATCTACTATCAGGGTATGAGACAGACGTACACGAGCAAACTTTTAGTTTGTTATTGATCTCTTGATTGGTAATGTGTATTCCTTGTTTCATTTACTCTCACGGACATGTTAGACAAAGCGACTGTGACAATAAACGTGATATTTCGTTTAAAAACAAACAAATGTAAGAGACAGCAGGCTTCACGTTACAATACCGGTGCGGTATATCCATGATTATCAAAGAAGAGAGGAAACATGGGCTCTCTCAAAAGCAACAGTGATGCCATAGCTGCCGCTCAACAGCGAAGCATTATTTATCGTTGAGTCTTATTGGACAGCTGCGAAACATGTTTTTACTGCATATGATACTGCCAGATAATCATAAGCTTAACTCAACCTTAAATGACTGGAAAAAACATAAAATAAATAATGATTTCTGATCATCTAAAAAAGAAATAAATTTAGCTCAATGTTCAACATCTCATTCTGGCAACAAACCAAAATGTTAGCAGGAGCTGATGAAGAAATTCCTTCCGGTGCACGCGATAAAATCCAAAATACAGAGAGGCAAAATTTCGGCGAATTTCTTCAGCAGGTAGGGAACTGATGGGAACTACATTGAAAACTGTCGATTACTGTTTAATAAAGCAAAAATTTGAACAATGTCTCCCCCTTCTATAGACCGTTGTGGAAACAATTTAATAAAATCTTTACAAGACCAGAAAGATTTTGAAAATTTTCTAGTGAAAAATACTATGACCACTTGAGAACCATCGAAAAACCTTTTGGCTGCCATGATAACCAGAATACGGCCAAACTCTCAAAGCTGTCAAACTGTTATATCGTGATTGGTTTTTGTTGCTCTGGTTTGTTCGATTCCCTGCTCTTTTGACTTATTTAGCAATAAGTAATATCTATGAGAAAAGTTCTAATGTTGCGAAAATTTTTGGTTGATGGCAAAATATGAAAAATAAACTAAATTTTTCACTGCTCATGATGCTGCACTGCTTCAAATCATTTGCGCTTTTAATTTTAGGATGAATATTGGCACGATAAGAGCAGAAAATCAATGCGCCTTGGGAATTATGCGAGTTTTCAACACCAAAACAAAATTTAAACAAATATATTCGATAAATTAATCATGAATTTCCTAAAAATCGATGGAATTTAATATCTAGAAGGATGCCGAAATCGGTCTCCGATATTCAGTTCATTTGCATTACATTTACGTTTTTTATTATATTTGGTGCATTTATTTTTCCACATTTCATTATTTATTGTCTTTCAATATGGCAATTTGAAAAAAATCACAGTTTTGCCTAAAAGTCAATTTATCTCCGAAATGACTGTTATAAAACTATTCGGTCATATTTTTTGTCCTTTTTAAAATCCTGAATGCCAATTTTCCGTGTACAACAAAAAATTGACCATAATAAAATAATATGAATGAGTCCTTATATGATATTTCAAAACAGCATTTTACTTTTATAAATCGGAAGTAAAACCTTTGATAGGGTTAAAGGAATTTGAGAAAACAAGGTAGGTTCCCATAAACCTGACTACAATATGAAAAATAATGGAACCTCTTGGTGCCATAATAAAACTAAATTTATTTCTAGTGGCTTCCATAAAACTTAATAAAGCCTGATGGTTTTGGCAATGTTACTTGGGTATCGAGCTATTGCAAGCCTTGGTCAAGGTTGCACCGACGCACAGTGGATAATAATTGACCAAAACATACAAAGAATTGAAGGAACTGAGAAAGTTCAGCAAAAATGACTGATTCTTGAGCATAATTATGCGCATGGTTGATCGTCCGAGATTCCTACGCCGTTATTGCCAGATCAGCTGTCATTACACAGAGAACCAACTGATGATATTTGGAATTAGCATACATCCTCAATGTGTAAAAACTGTTGATCTCAAACTAAGGCAATAACGGCGCCGGCCTCGCCCGAATGCAAGTCAAGTAGGGAAAGGGTAGGAATATGTTGACGAGATACTCTCTTTGAAGGAAACCAACAAATCCTCTGCACTTCCACAAGAAATCACTGGGATGTTAGATAATGTTGCTGGGTTTGCAGCGGGATCCGTTTTAGTAAACGGTGTGCTGAATTCAACTGACGTCGGTAGCGAATCAGATATTTAACTGTGTTCCCGGTTTATTGTCTGTACATAAATGCACATTAAAGTTATTCAAATTTTGATACCGATTCAAACCAACAGTAAGGGTGCTGTTGAGACCACTCACAAGCTTGGGTGGTTTATTTCAATAGAGTACAAGAATATTTTTTGTGGAAATATTCTGTATAAAATTAAAAACAATGAGCAGAAGTTTGATATAAAACAGATAAATTATGAAAGGTTCAACTATTTTTCGCTGGGCTTGTTTCAGCAGGAATGCTTATATTATAACACAGATTGCTACAAGATATTTTTAAATAAAATGACATGGAATATACTAAAGAATCACGAAAACAGATAAATTAAATTGGCCATCTTCATCATTTATATGATCTGATAAATTGAATTTAAAATACAGTATCTGCTAGATGTTGTCAGCGCATCAGCAAGTCAATATTTACGTATCGTATTGTAATTCTAAATATTTATAATTTATCTTGAACATGGATGAATAAGATGCATATTGCACTGATTTCTGAAAAGAGCGTATTAGAATATTTGACTAGTGTATCAGTCAGGGGCTGAAAGTATATAATCATCATTGTATTAGCCAATACAGGATATTTGTTCTATTTTTCTGTTTAATAAACCAATCGAGCCTCGCCGAAATCGAAACTCGAAGACTAGCAGTAAATAAATATAACATCAAAGTTGATATCGGCTCATCGAGTTTTTCCTCTTTTTCCGAAAGTCGTACAAGTAAAAATAGGAATAATCGATACCTCGAAGACCTACACGGATAATCTAAAATACCCGGAATCAAGTGTTCTAGTACTCAAAACTAAGTACTCTGATAGGTCTACTGTTTTGGATATACTTTAGTTCTCACCGGTAGGTAGTTTAAACTCAATCTTGAAGTTAAATTGAAAAAGTCAATTTTATGCAGAGCAAAGTATTTTGATAGTAGTAAGTTTTCAGTATACGTGCCAGGCGTCTTTCGTGAAACTATCCAAATCGGAGTGTTGGGATGTCACTTTGCTTTAGCTTAAATTTTTTGATCGCCATTTAATCAACAACGGTGTTATTAGGAGGAAGCGTTTGTTTGTTGCGTACCGTCTCTACGTATCGTGCTCGGTCTTAAATTTAACGCGTCTGAGGTGCCCATAAGTGACATTGTGCAATAGAATAAAATTCTGGACTCTGGAAGCTACAAAAAAAAAAAACACCCAGTAAGTGTAATTATTTCACTTATTCGATTGTTTTTTTCAAATTCTAATCGTTTTGGAGAGATAGTGAGCTAGAGTAGGGAACGGCTTCAGCTCCCCGGGATCCTATTCCAAGCACGGGGTAAACTTTAACCTACAACGCTCATTTTTTGCAGTATGGTGCTCCATCTAATGAAGCACCATACTGCAAAAAAATGAGCGTTCCCTACGCTATATTGGTGAAAACCCAGTATTTCATCAGAATGACATTTTTCCGGAGGATATAATAGCAAAGTTCATGGAGATGATCACGGAACTTCGATGTGATGTGTCACTTCCTGAAAACAAGGTCAAAAAGTATCTTTCAAGACTTTCCTCGATCATTCTTTAGAATCAACGGCATGCCATGTCTTAAGTAAAGCGTTTCTTGAAAAACGAAAAGTACTCAATTTGACCGAATTGCCAATGGAATATTTCGATGTACCCGAGAATGTACCAATAAATCAAATACATTTTATTTATTTGAATTAATAGTTTTTATTTAAATTAAATTTAGTGTAATAGAATTCACAAAAGCACGATTTTGAATAATATTTTTAAAACAATAAAACTAAATTTTGGATTATTATTACTGTAGCTTCACTTTTAGTAAACAGTTGATTTCACTCAGCATTGAGTCATTTGAAATACTCAAAATTTGATACTTTGTTAATAACTCAATTATGACTGGTTTTACTTTGCTGTCATAAAGAGTGCAAATGCCTTTATTTGGGATAGTTTGGTTTCTCTGTATAAAAACTGTCTCAAACCGAACAGAGCCGGTGCAACAACAAAGTAAATCCCCTGCAAAGTAAGCTCTGCAAGTCTGTTCCCAAATCGTGTTGTCACCCACACAAACCAACACCATACAACTAGATCTCCGCGATGACCGTCGTCCACACATTCACTGAAGGGCTTTACTTCTTTCTATTGTTGATTGATAGTAAAGATGTGTGATTGATTTGAAGTTATCGGGAAAATATTCTGCAATCCAAAATATAAATTTTTCCTGTGAAAACGTTTTACGTATACGTACAAAGTGTGTATAAAATAAACGTCAGCAATCTCTATATTAAGCTTTTTGACGTTTAATCGCCTTTCCCTTTCTTGCACATGTAGAAGGATGATGGATTATTTTCCCCCAAATGATTTTCCTTCTCACTTGCACTCCTTTGATCTAAATGGTGCTGTAGGGTGCGTGCGTTAAACGTCACTAAGCCTAATTAGCATACCAAATCCCATGAAGCAATAGACTTCAATTTCAAGTAAGATTACCCAATATGACAGAAATGTACGGTTAATGAATACTAGTATATGTATAGTCTGGCTAAGGCAGAGAAAGGAACTTGCATATTTTCACCTAGAGCTTAAGAACATTGTTTACTTTGGCAGCACACCAGCTTATCAACTCATAGATTAATTCTGAAAAAAAGGGTTTTTTTTTCGGACAGCTGTCGTTTCAAAAATTAGCAAAAAGCGTGAAGTTCACTTTATCTGCGGTGTTCAAGATTGTTAAGGGGACCCTTAACACTTTTTTTTATCTCTTTGAAATCTTGAATAATAGTCGAATTTAATCGTCAAAACCGGAACTTCGTACGCCTTTTCAATCTTCCATAAAAAAATACAAACTTTGCCTTATCTTTGCCCAAATCCAGGGGAGGGTCCCCTTAAGACATTCGGAGAAACATGTTCTCTTGAAGATTTACTGAAATCTGGATACAAAAAGAAGGCATCGAACCAGAAAAATAAGCTGGCAGCAGGTACGCCTTTTGAAATCGCATACACCGTGTTTCGTTCGTGACATTGCCAAATGGCAAAAGGGTATATGCATCATAAGATTGGACAAATTTTCATTAACATATTGAAAAATGCTCCCTAAAATTGCTCATTAAATTCAACAAAATATAACCATAAAGTATATGAAATGTTCCATAGACATGTGAAAACAGCTCCATAGAATAATGAAAATTGAGCATTGGAAACCCGGATATGTTAATAAATGAAAGATTCAATGCTAAATAAATCATGTATAATCTGACAATGGTTTACTTGAAAAGTAACCTTAACCATCAATAAGTGTACCATACGGATGATGAAAAGTTCCTTGATCTTGTATGATACATTAATTGAAGCTTAAGGTTACTTTTCAACTGGATCACAGTCAGATTGTACATAATATATTTAGCATTGTATCTAACATTAATGATCATATCCGGGTTTTCAATGCTCAACTTTAATTATTCTATGGAGCTATTGTCACATATCTATGGAACATTTCATTTATTTTATGGTTATATTTTGTTGAATTTAACGAGCAATACATTTCATTTTAGGGAGCGTTTTTCAATTTATTATTGAAAATTTATCCAATCTTATGATGCATTTATAAGGCTGCCGTTTGGCAATGGCAGCCCTATAAATGCATCATAAGATTGGACATTAGCATCGGTGAAGAACATTAGAACTGTGAAGAATATCAAAAAACGTAATAAAAAGCAGAAAGCACCCAAAAGAACTGATTCACAGAATGCTTCCTCAAAAATACAATCATGTATGACATACTCCCCCAAAAGCAGAAACCGGTGCATTTTCAAGGACGACGAGACGTACGTCAAATTGGGTACACGTACTCAGGGCTCTGCGTCGCTGTCAACCACATATGTATAGATAAACCATAGTTTACAGGATTTTGAAAATTTTGGACTTCTGAAAATTTTGGACATTTGACTATTTTGGACATCTGACAACTGAAATCAACATAGATTTTTCATTAGGGCCTAACTGACAAACGTAAACAATTGCTTCTCCTTGAATTTGTCGGCCTTGGGAGCTTGTTTCTCGACCACAGCCATTTCTAAGAACAAGAAAGTCCTTCTATTCGATAAGTTCGGAAGCTTACATACGTGGATATTTAATAACAAGAAATTTACGGAAGAAGTCATTGTTTACGTTCGTCAGTTAGGCCCTTATGAAACATCTTTGTCGAAATATGGCCCATCAAAACAAATTGATCAATGCCAAGGCACGACAGGCATGATAGAACAAATCAACTATAATGACGTGGTGATGCGAAAATATTTTTTTTTTTTTTTTTACTTATTTATTTTCCGTCGGCCTATTTCCTCACATGGTGACAATCACCGACGCCAGGGAGACGACTCCACCACCTGGACCCTACCTAACGACTCATGACTATGAACCGGGACCAACGAAAATATGAAAGTGATGAATTTTAGAATGAACAGGTTGGTGTATTTATCCTATCCACAAATTCATCACATTTTGACGTTTCGTCCATATCTTCCAAACACGAGTACAAGGTGAATATCACGCACTAAGTTGACATCGCAAGTCCTGCGATTCGCAGTGGTATTTTTATACTTTGTGCTAGTAAAGCTGGGGTAACCCAGTTGAGGTACAGTAAAAACCGATTATTAGAATGGTCGATAGTCTGACTGGAATGTACCAGTCAGGGTCGAGTTCTTAAATCAGAATCCTTTATTGTTTCGAGGACATGGGTTTTTATACAATTATGGGTCTTCGCCCAATGCATTTATCATTACAGAAAGAAAGGTCGAGAATTGCATTCTCGGTTATATTAACTGTGTGTTTCGGTTGGGCCTTTGTTTGTCACTTGATCCCTCCGCGCTACATGCCATCGATCTCAGACCTCACAAACGGAGTTGGAGAGAGAGAGAATCGTTAAACGATGCAGCTCGGTGGTGAATGACTTCAAATGTGTTTATAAATTATTGCATAATACTACGTTTTACGTTCGGTCGTTGCCTCGGTGCTAGAATGGATTTTATTAAATTTCAATTATGGTTGATTGTGTCTGGTGTTTATGAATGTGCATTAAATATTTTAATATAGTATGCAACAACATTGATACTGAAATCCATGCGAGCTTCAGCGAAATCCTTAATGATTCCCCCCTGACCAGTGCCATTCCAGGGCTGCAATGCTGGGCAGAGGACAGATGTGTATGATGTGCGATAGATGTGAACCGAAAAAATTTGGAAGAAGGTTGTCACTTTAAGAATTCTTCATATTTCACAACGGGCACATTCAACGGTAAAAATAAAGAATTTCCCAAAAGGCGGTTCATACACATCTCCCGTATGCATCTTTTGTTTTGACCCGGATCTGGCACCTTCTCGCTACGCTTTTGCTACGTTGGAGATGCCTCAGAAAGAAGTCGATTATGTCGAAAAAGTCCAAAATTCCCCAAGCTGTCCTGAACTGTGTCCTATCGAAAGATACTGGGCAATATTTAAGCGGCTTCTTAAGAAGGATGGAAGAAAAGCCAGCTCTGTGAAAATTTGGTCTGCAGAAGAACGAAAAGTTACGGTGAAAGTTGTGCAGAATCTAGTGGAAGGTATTAAGAGAAAAAACCAAGCGTTCTTCAGAAACGTGTAGTAAATATTCAAACTACCTTAAATTCGGTCAAACGGTCAACTGAAGACATTTTTAAGGGTTTTTAAAGGCGATTTGTGATGATTTCTACATCTTCACAAATCGATACTTTTCAACTGTTGAAGGCTGTGCGAAAAAGATAGCTATAAACGCCTGGGATGTCGGTGACCATATTTCGGCAATTGCTTACCATGGCTACGTTACATTGTTTCGAAAACATAACGTTAAGCCAAATACTAACAAAGAAGGCCAACGAACAGTGAAAATAATAGACTCAGCGAAACATGCGGCGCACGATTACCGATGCATTCGTACCGACGCATACAGAACTGACCTAACGGTATCCTCAGATACGTCCGCCATGACGATTCTTCATCTTCTTTTGAAATAATCGGTATCGTTTGCATTCTTCTTAGTTTCGAAGAATTTCCGCTTAACTAAAGCCCAGTACTTCTCTATCGAGCGAAATTCTGGACAGTTTGGTGGATTGGCTGTTTTTGGCACGTATTTGACCTCGTGTACCTTATACCATTCCAGGAAGGATTTCGCATAGTGACAAGAGGTTAAATCAAGCCAAAACAGAGCTGGAGAGTCGTGGATAAACGGTTGCAACCGCTTTTGCGGACATCTTTCTCGTACACATCCTTATTGATAGTGCCGGTAGAGACGGAACTTTTAGATTTTCGACTACAACTACATATGGCCTGCCAAATCAATAACTTCTTCGGGAATTTTTGACACCTGTTTTGTCCGGAAATGCACGGCAACGGAGTTTCTTTGCATTGAGGTGTAAAATGACCCAGAACCGGAAGCTGTTTGAATTCTTCGAGTACGTATGTTTCGTCGTCCATTATGATACAAGAAAATACGCAAGACTTAGTGTAACGCTCCTTAGCACGATTTTTTGCAGTGAAATTGCAGTGAATCCTGATCGAAACCTCCATTATGAAATCGCAACTGAAATGGACAAAGATGAAAAATCGATTCAAACCATCCAGAGTCACCCTAGGAGAACAATGCTTAAATCAGCAATAGGGGGCCTCTATGCTGCTGCCTCCCAGTTGCGGTTTTATAATGATCTACCAAGCACTCCACCCAGCATACAAAGCAAAGCCATTTCCAAATCCCACCAGGAAAACGTGCTCAGTCGTTGGACTGTGAAAGCACACATTCAGCTTCACCGAAAGCACACTTGAGCAACTTTTTGACGGTAATGACAAAAGCTGATTGTCTCTCTATTTTTGGTCTACCGAGAACCGTCGCCATCGTCGCCACCGTGGCCCAATTCCCCCTCTCCGCACCAAGTTAATTATCAAACCAACCATACTGCTCGGAGAAGGAGGAGGACGACGACACAATTCAATGTAACTTCTACCTTTTCAGCTCAGAACCGAATGTACCTTGGGCAGCATTGTACTTGGTGTGTGCTTTTCCATTCCCTCTTCCTCCTCCTCACCCAAGAGATCTCAGCCAAGTTCATGGCAACTGGTTTCCAAGTGTGTATGTTCCATCATTGGACCAAAACCACATTATTCATGTAGAAATATTTTCCTATTATGAATTTCCACTGCACCGAGCTGCGTTCCGTCGGACGGGGGAACTGAGCATTGTGTAACCCAAATTGGGATATAAAATATTCAATAACAAGAAAATCATTCAATCGTTTCGGGGTGATTTCCCCCCGAGAGACGAGAACACGTGTGTCACATACCGATTGCATGGCCGGGTGAACAAAGACAGGAAAGTTGACTTTATCGACTAGGTTTTGTGTTTTGAGTCTCCCTGAGCCACGCTGATATCGATTCTGAATTCCGGATTTATGAAATTTATGGACGATTTGATTTGGGTGATTCGACGTGTGAAACTCACCCACGACTAAACCTCAGATCACAGCATTAAAGGTTTACCTCTCGACAGAAATTCAGGTTTTTAATAATGAAAAAAAAAACACCCATCGAACCGAACGGTTGCTTCCTATTCATTTTCAGTTGGCGCTTGATTGCCTGCCCTTGGATTTCCTTCCACCTTTCTACGAATATTCAAGCACACATCTTCGCACCGGGCCGGCAGCAGAACTGGCGAAAAGGCACGAAGTATTTGCTTTCGACGAACCGAACCTAAATCCGTTCATCCCAAATCCGCACCCACCCACGCAGATTTCCACTCATTTGCGGCTTAGTCGGTTTCGAGTCCTTCGTCTCGCAATAAGAACTCACACAAACTGAAAGTCACTGTCGATTTTATAGCAACGAAAGAAAAAAATTCTATCGCCCTTCATAGGCGACGGGGACTTTATACAGTCTCGTCCGTAGCCTTGGGCTAGAAATTTTCAGTCAATATTTGAACAAATTCTCATATCGTCATCATTTTCCTCTGTCAACTTGAGTCTTGTTCCGTCTCTATCCTCGGTAGCAATCGTCATCATCCTGCCGACCCAACTAACCGTATCCATAAGGGACAGCTCCAGCCCAGAATCACCATCCGGAAGCGGGAGGCTTGATGGGAAAGAAAAATTTGCAAAACCCATGGCCCAACGTTGGTGATGATGATTAAACCGCTCGTTCATCAGCGTAATCCAAGGGGGAAAAAATCTATTATTTTTTCGAGGTAGAATCTGACGGAAATATGGAAGAAAAAAAAGGTGAGCGATTTCCTCCTTCTCCGGTTATATTACAATATCTACACTCACAGTGATGCTACGCACGGATTTCGATGAAGTTGTTACGAGCGTGTTTCGACGTTTCCGACGTTGTTGCGACGACGAGACGACAGTTTGGGGAGATGTTTTCTTGGTTCACATTCGTTTTCGTTTTTCCGTCAGCTAGCGAACCAAATTTGGTGAGGGAGGGAATGAGGAATCCGGTAAGTGTAAGGAAATTTAGTGAAAAATTAATTTAAATCTTTCGAAAGTCAATTGAATTTGGATTTTAATTTTGTCGGTATTTGTTGCGTAGGATCAGAGTGTCGAATTTCTGGCGTGTAGGAGCCACTGCTAAATAGTGTGTGGCACAGCTACCTAGACAAACGAGACATCCTGCCTGGAATTGAATACTGACTCAGTGTGCTTGTTCCTATATTCTCATAGGGAAGCGGAACCTATCTTGAGCTCAATAAGCGGTCCTCCAGTGGAAATCGGTGAATATGCACTGAATATCGAACACTGAGTACACAAGTTATTCACAATTTATTCGCCAACTTAGCGTTAATCGTTTAGCAACACACAAAACGTTCGATTCTGATAATTTTCTTCCAATTTAATACGGAAAAGTTGCCATTGCTATGTACCTATATTAATAATATCACGAAAATCATTAATCCCATCTGTGTACATATGTTAATCGTACTGATTTTAATCAAGAAAAAAATACAAACAAGTTAACGCACTTCACTACTACACCCAAAAATGAAGTAGATCATTTGACAGCACTTCACGTGTGTTGGGTAGCATGCATTTAAGCCAAAATGAAAGGGTTTGTTTGTTATTCTTCCATCACAGAAAAAAAAGCGTTCATGAAAATGAAAACGGACCGTGAACTAGTTCACGTTTTCAGGATTTTTACCTAAAAACGTGATTTAGTTCATGATTACGTGATTCAGTTCACGGTGTATTTTTGCTTGTTCTTGAATTCATGACTGCAGTTCACGGATCCGGGCACGGATTTTTTTCCGTGATGAGAATATTGACAATAAGACTCACCATAACCTTGGGCATAGAACGCTCTATGAATGATTGAAAACGCACACTAGCGTTGATGTGTGTGCTTTACAGTATGTGAGCAGTGCAACCACAGAGAACAGACATCCAAGCTAGAGTACCTTCCGTGTGTAAATTTCTGTAACTGCCATTTTAAAATTACAGCTAGTTTCCGTTAGTTAGGATGATTCGCACCTAAGCGCCTTGAGATTTGATATTCTGTCAATTTTAGTGTGGTGAAACCTAGACTAGGTGGCGCTAATTTTCCAACGGTTTGCTTTTAAAAATTTACACAGAAAATTGGGGAAAAAAATGTTTGAGCCTGGATGTCTGTTCTCTGTGGTGCAACATCAAGCGATTACGTCGATTGTTAACACGGTTCAGAATAGGTGCAAGCGTATGTAAATTATTGTGAAAATTATTCCCATAGTTTTCTAGTAAAGATTGTATTCGATGAAATTTGGACACACGCAATTGTTCGTAACTTTTTAGCGTGTGCGTAAAAATTATTGAAATTTTAACTGAATGTATTTCATTGTGTTGTGTCAATTGTGTATTGAGTTTCGTGAAAATCGGTCGAGTGATTTCAGTGATGGCTCCGAATGAAGAAATAGTGCGCCAACAAAGTTTGGGCACTTACTTCGAAAACCCAAACGCTTCTCATCGATGGATCGGAAAACAGCTCGGAATCGCACATTCAACCGTATCTCATGTGATCAAAACGATCAAGGACCGTAAGACAACCTAGCGGAAAAATGGTAGTGGAAAAAAACGTGGCACATCAAATCCGGAGAAGGCCAGGATGGTATTGAACTAATTTAAGCGTTATCTCAACATTTCGATCAGGGATGTTGCGAAAAAGGCGAAAGTTTCAGTTTGTTTTGTGCGGAAAACAATGAAACGTTCTGGATTACATGTGTACAAGGTCCAGAAGGCACCGAACCATAGCGATAAACAGAACTCGGTGGCCAAAACTCGTACAAGAAAACTGTACAGGGAGTGGCTCACAAAACCGTTCTGAATTGTGATGGACGATGAGACCTACATTAAAGCCGACACCAAACAAATGCCAGGACAGGAACACTACGTCGCCACCTCTAAGTTGGCCGTTCCGGAGAGTGTACGGAAGAAGAAACTGTCGAAATTCGCCAAAAATTCCTTGTCTGGCAAGCGATCTGCGGATGTGGCAAAATGAGTCAGCCCTTCATCACCTCTGGGACCGTCAACGGACAAATCTACAAGGACGAATGCCTCCAAAAACGACTTCTGCCCTTCTTGAGATCTCACGATGGCCCGACACTGTTTTGGCCGGATTTTGCATCTTGCCACAATGCCCGGCCTGTCTTAGACTGGTACAAAGATAACTGATAGAAAATGAACTTAAAATAAAGAAAGTGTGGTTAAAAGTAAGTAAGCAAGTCGGTCCTATCATTGCCCAAAATTTGATGAAAGGGGTCAAGACAAAGGTGCGGGCATTTGGGTTGGGAGAAGAGGTTCAATAAACCAATGATGTCAAAACTTTTAATAGTACTTTATTTCCAGAAAGTTTGAAAAGAATCGGGCTCAAGGAAATTTTTTGGTGACCTATTTTGTGTGTCCAAATTTCATCGAAAACAGTCTTTATTTTATCACGTATTCTTAGATTTTCGTGTGGCTAGCGTAATAAGTGCAGTGTGATTTTTATGGTTTGTATAGTGCAATTAAAGAGAAAACTTGGAGTCTGGCTCGAGAACACTCCCTAGTACGGTTAGATCAATACGGCGAATTTGTAGTGCAAAGGTAAGCAATTGTGTTGAAAATCTGACTGCTCATTACTTTAAAGAAATTCAAGTCTCCGAAACGTTTTTGTAGCTGTTAATTAGACCTAATTTTATTTGCCAGGATTATATACTCTTGGTTACTGCGTTCATCTATTGGAGAAATTAAACATCTTTTTACGTTTGAAGTTGGATGGCTGCAGAATGTGATGGCTATATGTACTAGGGTGAGAATAGGTTCCGCTTCCCTATATTTTTGCATCCTACTACTGTACTACTCAAACATTTTCCACCAAGCTACGGATGGAAACTAAAAATTTCTTGCTCAAATTGTCTAAAACAGACAAACATACTTGAAGAAGATTTGATTCATTAAAATTTAAGTCATCAGAAGAGTTGTTTTGATGGGCAAGCCCTTTTGAATGGTGGACATATACGTTCCCAGCTCGCTCAGTACGCGGCGTCAGCGTGCAAGTGAGCTTCCTTTGTGTTTCAGGGTAACTGGTCATTACCTATAAGTCATAAGTCATCAGACCGAATAAGTCATTAGGTCGAATGGGTCATAAGGCCGCATAAGTCCTTAGGTCATCAGACCGAATAGGTAATTAAGCCGAATGTTTCATGAGGCCGAATGCGTCATTAGATCGCATGGGTCACTAGGCCGAAAGGGTCATCAAATCGAATGAGTCATTCGGCCAAATAATTCATTAAGCTGAATGGGTTGTAAAGCCGAATTGCATAGTTGTAACGTTGGGCGTTGTACACTATCTTTGGTTCGGGTTCATTCGCTTGCATTATTTAGAATTATTTTGAATTAGGTTAAATTTGGTTTGATAAGATTTGAATTGTATAGCAAATGTAAATATTGACAAAATAGGTTAGGTTAGATTTGCTATGAATTGATTTTGAATGTCGACTGGTTTGTACATCGGCTAAGTCGAATGCCCTAAACATAATAAATGCAACAATGGCTCCAAACCATGATATAACCATATTGACGAACGGAGATAAAAATCATTAGAAATTTTTATTCGCCATGCGGATTGTTTGCTGGCGCTTTGATTAAGGATAATAGATAATTGTTTGATCAGCATTTCTTGGTCATAAGAAGATTTAAGCGCGATCATTTCGCAACGATACCGGGTGGAGAATAGAAGTTATCGCGTAGTTTCTAAAGTTTTTCTTTCTAAATAAGCGAAACGCTGTCTCTTCTAGACACGCACCAAAGGTACCCGATAAGAAGAAAAAAATGTAAGTGTAGTGTTTACAACGTAATTTTTAATTCTATTTTAGTTGATTTAAGTTTACGTAGTCTCTGCTCTGTGAGACCGACAAGCAATATTTTCTCGAGATACGCAACTTGTTTAACGTACAAAAAATGTAATTATTTACTTAAGCCATGTTTACGAGTAGCATCGATTTCACCCCTTTGAACTACAACCCTGTACCAGGTATCGCAATCACCTATTCCAACTGTCTGCTGTAGAGATCGAAATCCACGTCTATTGTTTGCAGAATATGTAGGTCAACAGACAGCCACAGATCGTCCAGAGCAGAATACTCACAGACCGGTTGATCGGTGACGTCACCCATATGGCCTTACAGTGGTGAGTTTCGTTGTTGGTGATAACGGATGATAAGAGCGGGAGCGAGATCTCTTCTGGACCCGAACAACTTCATCGCACAAGGCGATTGCGGACAGCAAAGTTGGGAAGATCTACGTGTTAGGGTTTCTGTGACAACGATCATCACCATCATTTGTCCGTGGAGCACGGATCGCACAATTTGAGCTCGGGAGTCCACTAAGACCCGTCTTACGAGGTAGTTTAACGGAAGAGAGTGAAGAACGCAAGACACTACTGTGCGAAGTTTCACCCGACGGTCGCCAATAAGCCGTTGTAGTTTCACTGTTCGGCATTACTTTGTGGAAACCGAGAGCGCGGTTTTAATGATCCGTAGTCCAAAGCCGGACACTAAACCGGACCTTACCCTAAATATAGGAGTCTTCCTTAACCCCGCTCGGTAGAGGACAGGTATGCGAAACCGGGTCGCTTGGAAAAGTGGACTCCTATATTAAAGGAGACGGTCAATTCCGGAATCTCTCGACGAATTTAAAATCGGAAGCTTTCCAATCCCTCCGCATCTGTAAATTCGGTCATACTTCCCGAGCTCGTCTACCATCGCTGGACGCCATTTCAGCAGAGACAGCGGTCAAGTTTCGACGCCACCATCTTTGTCCTCACCATCTACGTCGCCAGTACCCCGCCAGTATTAAGTCAGCCAGTCATCGAGAACTCGCCAAAAACCTGCACAGGTATTTGGAAATCCTTTTTCATGAGTGTTTTGTCCTACCCGAATGAAGAGTTTTGTCTTACCCGGGAAATAAATCTATTAGAAGTGCTGAGTTGAAATTTATTTTCGTTTTGGGCAGTTCCGATAGAATTGACTCTTCCTAAAATCCGTTTTCGTTTTCAGTTACGTTGTTCGTTTCATTATCAGGCTTCTCATCTTCCGTTCCGGTTAGCTTATTTGGATTGAGCGAGATTGAATTATGGTTTTTTTTTTAATTAGGTAGAGAGGGGAAAATCAAGCAGGATTTGTAGGCGTATTTCTATTTCGTGGTTATTCAAATAGCGTTTGAGCCTTGGAGCTAAAAGCTGTCCACGAGTCCCCTGAGGTGATTGTCTCAGAAAGGCTGGGAAAATACCAAACTAAAGGTGACCTGCTGCTTGCAGGAGTGGCGCTAAAGCCATCTTGTTTCAAAAATCTCGTGAGAATTCTCCGAACAAGGTCATTAGGCAGAATGAGTCATTAGACCGGATGGGTCCTTAGGTCATTGGATAGAAGAGGTCATTATGCCGAATGGGTCGTTAGGCCAATTGGGTCATTAGGCATAATGGTTTATTAGGTCGCATGGGCTATTAGGCCTCTGTACTGAGAATGAATCAATAGAAAATATTTACTGAAATTTAACATCAGTGCATGTCTGATCGTGGTTATTGAACCATTCACGTTTTTAGCCACTATACCTCTTTGCGGCTGTTTCTTAGCACATACAGTTTCCAGCTGGATCATCCAGATATCGTTTGTTATGTCATTCCTATTGTGACAGAGATTGTGTAGTATGCAATAAGCTTTGACGATTATGTTGACATTGTCGATTTCGACTTCCAAACCTTTACCAATTCTTCTGAAACGAGCTTTAAGTTGTTCAAAAGCAACGCGTTAGCATACTGACAATCGATAGTTGAATATTTTTTAGTGATCTGATTGCTGGATTGAAAACGGAAACAGCTTCATGGCATGACTTGATAATTTGAATGTAGAATCGCCAATCACCGGTATCTCTGTTGTTTGGCAGTATTATTTTTCTGCGGAATCCATTTGTTTAAGCTTAGAATTCTCAAAGATCGAAGAATCATTTGATCATCTGGGCACTCCTACGTTAATATATGTCAATCTATAATGATAGTCAACTGCAGCGAAATGAATTACTGAATACCAACCCTTAAAATTTAAATAATCTGTTACTTTAGAATTCGGTAAATCGACTTCTATTTTGCATCCATCCATGGCACCATGATAATGAAGAAATCCTAATTTCTAGAAGCCTCCAACAATCGCAGCCTCTTTCAGCTTTTTCCGAGGTTGGTGGATTGGTATTAATGATTAATGGGCTGTAGGATTGCCACGATTGCATGGCAAAATTCACGGACTAGTTCACCCGTGGTAGTTCTTCTGTCCACCCGGAAAGCGTTTTTGAAATTTCCGGTTGAATACTTTGCTCGTTGCCCTGAACACTGATTTCTCATTGTTAGGTAACCTGGTACGGTCCATCCGAGTTCCCCTCGTGCAGCATAAATTCTCTCATTTTAATTGTGTATATATATCCTCCCATGCACGGGGAGGATATCTCTTGCATTGTTCAATTATCAGCCTATTGCTATTTTGTTCATAAGTACCTAGTGATAGTTTCAGTAGCAAATAAATCTTTTCAATAAAATCTTTTTCTAAATCCTAAAGCTGCAGTTTCATTTTTGGAATGATAAACCGGGGAAGCAAAAATGTAAAGTGAGAAATTGTTCAAGATAGTGTGAAAAGACGGGTCCGATTTGGTACTGTGACTAGGATTAGTGCTGCGGGTCATTATTTTCTATGGCCACCATCATTGGTATTGCATTGTGTTCTAGAGTTTTCTCCATCGTTCTTTATCGAACGTATGAAGTGTGAACGAGGAGTTCTTCACCCCCAACAGAACACGGCTGGGCTGTAGGGTGACATTTGATGCATGCATTTATTGGGCAAAAGACTCGATCAAGGAGCTGGAATTGGATTGTAGGGCCAAAACGGTGGTTCTACAACGTGAAACCAGCAATTACCGGGGGCGCGCTTCTTCACGTTAGTCATTTTAGGCGCATCAAGGTGGAATTGTTGGCAGTCAAATCTCGTCCCGCTAACCTGAAGAAGACCACGCTGGCAAGGTTAGAGCTATGTGGGGTTCTAGTTGTCAGACTCTACTGTTGAACTATCGTGGCTGATACTACCACCATACGTTTGGCCTACATTCGTCGCTAACCGAGTCTCACACGTGCAGGAGCACACGAAGGGACATGTTGCGGATTACTGCATATTGCGTAAGATTCATCCGGAATTGTCAACATCGCAGGCGCCCCCCAACTGCGCCCCTCAGCGTTAAGGATCTGCAGGAAGCCAAACACGCCTTGCGCTATGTTCAACGGGAGTCATTCGCCGTGGACATCGACACTCGCGAATCATCATGTCGTTCCTGCTCATTCGTTGTTGAAGCTACTCAACCCTTTCCTAGATCACCAGGGCATACTTCGAGTTGGTGGCCGGCTCAATCTTGCTGGTGAATCGTATGCAGTTCGGCACCCCATGATCCTCCCTGGCAATCATTCCTTCTCGAGACAAGTGGCAGTTGCATACCACGTGATTGCACTCCACTCTGGTCTTCGTATGACGCTCGCTCAAATCAGGCAAGAATTCTGGCCCCTAAACGATAGGGCACTGGTAACCTATACTTTCCGGAACTGCATTCGCTGTTTCCGAAGAAACCCTGTCCCTGTATCCCAAACCCATGGTCAACTCCCAAAGCCTCGTACAACTCCCACTCGTGTATTTGCTGTCACTGGTGTAGACTATTGCGGCCCAGTTTACCTCGAGCCCGTACACCGTCGAGCAGCAGCCAAGAAAGCCTACATACAAACCGGTCCACCTCGACCTGGTAGGGGACCATACCACTGCTGCTTTCCAGGCTGCTTTGCGACGTTTTGTATCCCGTCGAGGTTTACGCACCAAGATCCACTCGGATAACGGCCTCAATTTCCAGGGTGCCAGCAACCATCTACGAGAGCTGTACGATCTGCTGCGTGATCCAAAGAATACAACTGAAACCGGCAACGAAACTTCCCAACGTGACAACGTCTGAAAGTTCATCCCTCCGCGGGCAGCGAATTTTAGCGGCCTGTGCGAGGCGGCAGTTAAGTCTGCCAAGATGTCACTCATCCGAGTGCTGGGTCAGCGACAACTCTCTTTCGAGGACACTTAGATTTTTTTACAGAATCGGTAAAATTTTACCGAACTCTCAACAGCTGAACGTTCGGTATTCCAATTTAACGGATTTCGGTGAAATTTTACCGCGATCCGCTAAATTTGCGAAAGATAACTGTAAAATTTCACCGAAACCCGTTAAATTCTATTGTCGTCATATAGTTGCAATTTTGCTCATATACGTGTTTTTAAAGCTTTGTTAAATTCTGCTGTCAATTAAGCTTAGAACTACTTCAGATTTTGGTTAGTTTTCAGCGTTTTAAATGCAGATAAAACTCAAAAACAGTGTCAATAACATAATAACATAACATGTCAATAATCAGTTGCCCTACCGTTCCTGTTAATAATTTGGAACATTCGGTTCGGCTTGCTGTTCACCAACTTTTGGAGGACAGTCTTGTCAATATTTCCCCACGCCCATGATCCGCCAGAGGTTTTCCACTGGGTTTTGATCTGGCGATTTGGGTTTATGGACATGAGATTTGCAGTTGTAACAGTAGATTTTTAAAGTATGCTGAGGAACAATATGTATTTAACAATATTCATTGAATAGTGTAGAAGATCAATTCGACAATCTTGGGATATTGTAGGTCATACAAACTGTCTTTAAGTTTAAAACATAAGATCTACAGTTGTAAAAGTAGCTTTTTGAGCTATGTAAAGTGACTTAATGAATACAAACATATTCAATGAAACCTTTTGAAGGTCAACAGTAAATATATAATATTTTTCTGATTTTCTAAGCTATCCAATCTCTCTTGGCGTTCAGAACTTAAATTTACAGTTTTAAAAGTATTTTTTAGGCAAAGCAAAGTAACAATAAATATTCAAACATATTCAATTAATATTATTAAAGGTCTAGAAACATTTTAAAGCAATATCACATGTGCTGAGTTATCAAAACTATCCTTGAGATCCAAACATAGGCCCTGCAACAAAAGCTTTCTGGGCTATGCAAAGCTACGCTGGGTATTGAAACACATTCATTGAAAATCTCAAAAAACCAACAGACATTATGTGATAATCTTCTAGGTTATCCAAACTATCCTGGAATACAAAACTGAAAATCTACGGTAGCTTTTTAAACCAAACAAAGTAACAATATGTATTTCACCAATTTAAGCAAGTCTCCTGGAAGGTAAACAGATATAATGAGATATCTTGGGGTGTTCTAGGTCATCAAAACTGCCTTGAGTTCAGAAGTTAGGATCTACAGTCGTAACATTAGCTTTATAACCTATGAAACAAATTCAGTGAATCTACTGAGAGGTCATTATCAGATTATCTTGGGATGTTCAAGTTCATAAAAACTGACTTGAGTTCAGAACTTAAGATATACAGTAGTAACCGTAGCCTATTGGGCTGTATGCAACTACGATAACTATTCAAACATATTCAATGAATATTCTGAAACGTCCACAGATACTTGTTAGTTTTAGATCATTCAAAACATGACGTCAACAATTGAAGCAGAAGCTTTATGTGGTATACAAAGCTAAGTTAGTTTGTTTGGCATGAATATCCCAATATTATCACATAATGTCTGTTGGTCTTCCAGGGCATTCATTACATATGTTTGAATATATACCATAACATTGTAAAGCGGGTAAAGCTACTTTTACAACTGTAGATCTTAAGTTCTGAACCCCAGAACAGTTTGGACGACCTAGCACATCGCAAAAAAATACATCCTACTTTTTTCAATCATTTCTAGAACACACCAAATTGTTTGTATAATAACGCTTGCCAAATTTTAGACCTGGAAGGATTAATTCAAAGAATATTGCATTGTACAATCTGAACGGGTTATATTTAGTTGCGTAGTCCTACGTCATCATTTCGAACAACCCAATGGAGCTGTAACTTGTTATGTATTATAACCAGTTGTATCATTACTTGGGTTTTCAAGATAAACTTTAAAAATTATATTACAATTTTTATCTCGGAGCGTATAGTACGGTATGTCCAAGCATCCATTCTCCCCTATAGATTCACAAAATGCGTTGTAGTTCAAATCTATTTGTTTCAATCCAACTCATTTTACACAATCATCTTTTGCGGTAAATGCAACGCAGTAGGCCTGGCCGATTTGATGCTTGTATCATGTCTCTGATGTGCTGCAATCAATATTGACAAAAAACTTAATTGGTCGTCATCTAACCCAATTATTTCCTAGATGATTTTTCATACTGGCTGCGTTCGTATTAGATTAGATTAGATTAGTTTGTTAACATGTTAGGACACATATTATGGAGAAAACAGTGTCCCTCTCCAAACATAGAATAAAATTTGACAAAGAAAAGATGCATCTAAAAATAATCTTTCATCAATTCCGACAGCTCTGTTCTAAGTTCTAAATTTTGCTTCAGCCATTTCTTTCCACAAAACCGTTGAAGAACAAATACAGATCATTCCATTATTCCCCTCTCCCCGTCCAGAATTCAATTTAAACCAATTTCCTGCGCGCAGCAGTTACCATTTAGCATCATTCAATTGGCAATCACTTTTGATTGAACCTAAGCAGCCAACAACGACAATGTCAGTGACCGAAAATCGCGATTCCCCTGCTTGACTGACTGACTGAATGACTACACTGTACTTCCTTGTTCCGGGCAAACCGAGAACGAACAAAAGTAAAATAAAAAAAAAAGCGGAAAAAGCATAATATTTATTTTATATCCCCTTATCCTCCGATTTCGGCACCATTTCCATTCGATGGTTTTTCTTTTCTTTTGTCGATTTAATTCGGTTTTGTATGGGAACGCATCTGCTTCCGGTTGGTCGGCGCGATATGGGCGGTGGCGGATTGAACCGCAAATACAATGCCAATAAAACACGCGAACTGGTGTGCGCCTTTTGTGTGGAGTTTGATTTCGAACAGAATGATTGTTTTCGCTCATGGATTATTTATGGAGTGTTGTGAGCACCCATAAGGACAAACTTTTCGGAACTTGAATCTGAATTCCCCTAAAACTAGCCGAGTATCGCCAACGAATGGGAATTGTTATCGTTCTATTTGTGCGGCGAATGGGGATATTTTGAAAGGGCATTGTTTTGGCCAAGTGAGTGTAATGCCGGTCGTCGTGTCCGAAAATATCCTTCCAGAGGCAGCCAACCGCTAAATTCTCCACTCTCCCGAGGAGGAAAGCTCGATAACGAAAGGACCAGCGACGCGACGTAATCATGGGATCCCGGTTCGAAAGTGGGACATTTATTGTCATTTTGATATCCAACCTGAGAGGTAGAGAGGCAGACGGAGGGGGAGGACCTGTAATGAGAGACCTTGCACGTTTCCCGGTGGACGGTGGACGACGGATTGGATAATGAATCGATAGTGCAGGCGGCAGAAGCTACGCTGGATGTGTCACATTTCCGTTTGGGGAATTAAGCGTGATTAACGGCGGAAATTGATTGAAATTGCTTTTAATTTTCTATGAGATTGCCGTCCGGTTTCGGTCCGTCGAATGTCCTCCCCTATCGATGTACGGATCAGGTCCTCACGGGGGTAGGACTGTCGGTTTTGGTGATGCTGAGTGCGTTCGTGTGTTTGGTGCAATTAGTGCGATTGCATGGGAGTGGATGAAATTTTTAGGGCGTGCTGGATGGGCACTTCAATCCAGGCATAGTTTAACAAGATTTACATTTGGTTTGGGTGGATTTCAAGCATGAGACTGATGGGACTGTAATGCTTTAATAATTTAGTTGGGCTTTTAAGTGGATTTGGTTGGGCGGATGTGGCCTTATAGAAGTCGATGAAGTGGACAGGTGGAATAAGCACGTATCCTAAATTAGAGAGCTTACCAGGATGGTGAGATGCTTTTAGTATAAACGATGGCTTACCTGCGAATGTAGAGAAAGAGAGAAAATATCATATAGTTAATAAAGTAGCAGATGGAATGGAGTATACACTTTATTAAACACATCTAAGAAATCCGATGAATAAGAGTCGTGAGGATATAATTGACCTCATTCACATTGAATCTATCATGCGACACCTCAAATCCTATGAGAGTCTATGGTAAAATCTATCGTGTTGAATGCCCAGAACCAAATTGGCTTTGCCCAGGTGGGGACTTGAACCAAACCCCAGCATGCGAAATTTCAAATCACGTGGGATTTCGAAGAGACTATGATATAAATGACTCATAAAGAAATTTAAAACTTTTATGAAATAGAATTTAAATTTGCCAGTAGATAAATAGAAGTGGTAGCAATGCAGAACTAGCCAATTCCCAAAGAAAAACTATAATGCTCATAGTTTTAGTGCCATTTCTCATAATTTAGTGATTTTCACGGTGTATCAGACATCAGTTCAAATCACAACATAAACATGAATAATGATTAAATTGATCTTATCTCATTCATAACTAAAATGTTTGTCATTATACAATGGTGTTAAACCGAACACGAATGTGCTCTGCTATTCACGTCTAAAGAAATACAAAATGAGCGTCACATTTCTTTTAACAAAATAAATTCGGTACGGAACGGGTTTTAAGCACTTTATGCAGCACCTGAGACATTTGATGAAGCTGTATGTAATCTATAATTATAACTGCCAATATTTAGACGTTAATCCTTCTGCTTACATCTAGTCTATAGAAACATACCTTCAGAAACGAGCTTTAGACTCAGAAAATATCATAGCCATGGAAAAAAGTTCCCAATTGTTGGGACTTATTAAAAGCATGCGGATTGATTTTCGATCATGAAAATGTTTTCTTCAGCTCTGCAATCTGGACATAAGCTAACAATACTGTATATGTGCGAAGTCGAAATGAAATAGGTCAGTTCACGATTTGCTGCAAACGTCAATAACATGAACCCGCTCCATTGTTTTACCCATCCGCTCTCGAAAACAATCAACAAAGATAAGTCGATTGCTATGATCACAAACTCGTCTACTAGCAGGTTATGAGACAGACGTACACTACCAAACTTTTAGTTTGCCATTCATCTTTAGATTGGCAATGTACACTTATTATTTCATTTACTCTCTCGGAAATGATAGACAAAGCGACTGTGATGACAAACGGGATGCTTCGTTTAAAAACAAACAAATGTAAAAGACTGCAGGCTTCACGGTACAATAACGGTGCGCTTCACGGTAAATCTGGAAAACTCATTTGATGACTATATTTTGCGCATTTTCAGGACTACAGTTGATACGTCAAAAAATGACTAGTTTTTATATACGAATGGAGAGTATTTTATGCCTTTTCAAGTATGTCAACGGCGACAAAAAATGTGTAAAAAGTAAGCACCGCTGAGAATAGAAAATGATTTGATTTTGTCAGTTATTACAAATGTTTAACACTGTATGAAACTTCAAAGGTCTCCCATGCCCTGTGGCTAGATGCAGTTACATTATTAGAGACGAATAATTAAGCTTGCGACCGAGCTTGGGGCCGATGTGCTGGTACTACCTGAATCATTTTCTACTTGACTATCCAGCCACTGATATAGAGAAGAATGAAATAAATAGATTCCGAAATGCGTAAAAAGTACACATCTTGTTCTCAAAAAGAGTAAAAAGTATGCATATTTTACTTTTGAAAAGGAGTAAAACGTATGCACATTTTGAGTAATATTCAGTTTACGCAAAAGGGAGTAAAAGTAATATAGTAGTCCCAGTTTCCCTCGAAAAGGCATAATTTATAGTCATAATAGCATAAATTGAGATTACCGTGTATATCCACGGTTAACAAAGAAGAGAGGAAACATAAGCTCTCTCAAAAGCAACAGTGATGCCATAGCTGATGCTCCACAGCGAAGCATTATTTATCGTTGAGTATTATTGGACAGCTACGAAACATATTTTCTATTGCATATGATAGTGCCATATGATTGACAATATAATTATTAGTATAGATCAACCTCAAATGGCTGGAGCAAACATGAAATAAATAGTGATTTCAAATTTTCTAAATATGAAATAAATTTAACTCATTGTTCAACATCACATTCTGGCAACAAGCCTAGATGTGAGAAGAAGCTGATGAAGACATTCTCTCCGGTACACGCGAACAAAAGCAAAATACACAAAGGCAAAATTTGAGCAAACTTCTTCAGCAGGTAGGAAACTGATGGTTTTCTAGATGATGTATTTTAAATCTTCAAAATGCCAATAGATAATTTGTAATCAATCATGACTTATACATCTAATCTTTAGCCCGATAGATAGAGCTTATATTCGTATCATTAAAAGTGATATAATTTGGAAAAGTAGGAGCTTTAGTCCTATTTCCTAGCAACTGATTAAAACCTTACCCTATAATATCATGTTAAATAATAAATTACACTGCATCACTTGTCAAAACGATATCATTCAATAAATTCGCTTGCTTCAAATATGATCATGTGGGTGAAGATATAGACTGGACCTAGTAACTAGGCCTGCTGTTTATTGACAACTGTCTTTAGATTGAGCGGAGCAACTCGTGATAAAAGTAAATGTTCCCGCTAGTTTATGTTTCGTGATTATTTACAACGGAGCCAAATCGTTCGTAGTATTGTAAATAGCAATAAAGTTGTTCAAAGGTGTCACTTTTATAATACCTTTTTCCACAGCATAATAAACACAGAACCGTATACAGGTAGATCTGCAAAAATAAATAGATCGTATTTAATCGGAAACCGCACTACTACGCAGTGTAGGGCGAACATAGAGTTTAGTATTCCCAAAACGGCTCTTTCCAAACATTCTGTTCTTTTCACGGTTTCACGGATTATTAGGCGCTAGTTTCAGAATGCCCAAAACTACAAAAGAAAACTTTAAATACAGCGGCGGAGAAACGCAGAAAGGGTAAACCTTTCAAATGTGGCCTTCAAATATCTAGGTGGTTGAACTCATTCATGAAAAAGCATCTCAAAATATCCATGTGGACTCCAGGCGTTAGTAAAAACTTCGGCGGGGTTAACGAAGGAGTAGTTTTTGAGCTATTTCCAATACGTCTACGACCAATTCGATCGGGAAAAGTCAAGGGGCCGGACTTCCTGATCATTTGATCAGATCTCATTAATTTGCAGTCCGATCTTTGAAAAAGATCAGATGACGTAATAAAGATTTAAAATCTTTTATGACAGTTTGAAACAGGCCGCTGTTTTATTTCAGTGTGCTGAAATAAAAACATCCCTTTTTTTTGTTACATATGTATACATATATATTACGCCTCATGAGAAGCTATTGTTTCACAAGAGACTGTTCAGCTGCTAGCAACATATTTTTCCTTCAAGCTTTAAACAGCATTAAACTAGTTTAAATCTTTTTCAGGAAACAGAAGACCTTCTATTTAAAATTACATGAGATACTTAATTTTATTGACGTAGGATAATGTCTTTGTTTTCTATACTAGGGTACAATTGAAAAAAAAAACGGATTGCGACCGTCACAATAAGTGGTCAGGTTTTAAGCGTTAATATCCCCGTAATTTCTTTGAAAAAATTTTTTTGCACCAATCGATCGGAGATATTTCTACGCTTCGATTCCAATATTTATAACCATTGATTGTTAACATTTAACTATTGAAAATAACGCAAATATAAGATGATGTCTTTTAATAACGTTATACAGAGTTAATTTATTAAATACACAGTGTTTTTTCTATCACCACCGACTTCAAATGTAAGTAAGGAAGGTCTTACATGCACCTTCGCCAAATCCTTCATTGGTTCATCATTCTTTGTTCGACTGTGGAGCTTAACGGTCGTTTTCACTCGCTATCCTGTCGTAACGATAAATATAGCTGTGTTTTCGTGCGTTTGTTCTAGTCGTAGTGCCAGTCATATTGTGCGATTTCGACAAATAGGCGACGGGCAGGATCGAGCCCTATTGAATAGGATCCTTTTGTTCAGGGTAACAAGAAGAATAAGTGTGGACCTCAAAAAGAGCAGCTACTGCGATGAACACCGGTGAGATCGGTTATTTCGGTGCGTCAACGGAAAACTTGAGTGCTGCCGGTCCTAGTGCGATGAAAATAAAACTATCTCCACTGGTAGTTAAGAACGCGCCTTTTGACAAGTTGGTTGGGCGTTGCAGCGGAGTACAAGCTACGTCGCATTGGAATCAAGGTGATGCTTCGCTCAAAGGTGGAATATCACTTAGAAGCCGCATTCCTGAAGAATTCCAAGGTGGATTTTTTCACGCACGATATTCCTGTTGAAAAACCGTTCAAAGTTGTCATCAGAGATTTGCCAAACATCGATCCCAAGAAAATAGCAGCAGAAATCAAGGACTGCTACAAGCTGATCCCAACCGCTCTCTTCCGCATAACAAGAAGAGATGAAAAAGTGAAGACGTATCCGGACTCTCTCTTTCTAGTGCACTTCAAGAAGGATATGGTGACGCTGAACTCACTGCAAGCAATACGCTCCCTTTTCCACGTCATTGTTCGATGGAAGCCATACCGTGGTGGCCATCGTGAAGTGACGCTATGCCAACGGTGCCTTAATGTTGGACACGGTACCCGTAACTGCAACATCAAGCCGCACTGCGGTAACTGTGCCCAAAACCACGAAACATCCAACTGCCCTGTGGAAGAATCCGAGGTGTTCAGTGGTACCATCGCTCGAGTCAGACCCCGAAAAGGGAAAATTTCAAGCGTATCCGTAAACAAGCTTCGACCGCCAATCAACCTGAACGCAAGAAGAAGGGCAAGGCTCCGACTTTCCTGCCAGAAGATGTTTCGCCACTTCACGGTGCTAAAATGTGCGACCTAATTTGGGGGTACCAACGGTTCCCCCTAAAGAAACCGCCGGTACTTCTACTGGACAAGGATATCCAACCCCCCTGGATTCCGCCACCACCGCAAAAAACAACTCTGCGGACGAATTGATGGAAATATTTATCAACACGACCGGTGCGTTCCGTCAATGCCGCAGCAAACTCGACCAGATCCAGGTGTTTGGTAAGTTCATGATCCAGTATGGCGTCTGAAACACTAACCATCGTCACTTGGAACGCTTGCTCTGTCCGATCAAAAAAGATCGAGCTTGCCGATTTCATCCTCAAGCACAGCATCGACGTAGGCCTGGCTACTGAAACCCCCTAAAGTCCAGTGACAGTTTCTGGTTGCCAGACCACAACATCATCAGGTTTGATCGCCTACCATTCGATCACGCTCAGCATGGCCTGTATACGAAGCATTTTTTGGATGTACCGGCTTTCATCTCTCCGGCGGGAAATCCTTCCACTCTGGACTTTTTTCCAGTCAAACATCGGATTATCGAAGCCGGTGGTGCACAACGATCTCAGCTCCGACCACCAACCAGTTATTGCTGAAGTCGGTGTTAATGTAACGCCTGCTCTAAGGTGCATGCGTAAAGATTACTACCACGTCAACTGGATCCAGATTGGGCGCTTGGACATAAACATCGACGAAAATCCACCGATCGACACCGTAAAGGACATCGACCAAGCGTTGGACGGACTTCACCGAGCCTTAAGCATGGCTGAAGAGGCATGCGTTAGACGAGTTCCTGTGAGGGGTATGTTTACTGCACTTAATTCCCACACCCAATTTTTGATTCGCTCGAGACCTGTTTGTAGACGCCAAGATCAGAGGACCAAGAGATCTGAACAAAAAAAATATGAAATAGCCGGTCAGAACAGGCAGATTGCTTCCAGAATGGTCTCAATCCGAAGCGAAAGTTTCGGAAAAGTTGTTCGAAACTTGGATGATCGCTCCAGACCATTCTAGAAGGTAGCCAAAGTGCTGAAGTTCCATCCCAAACCTGTTCCTCCATTAAAGGTTGACGATTCGATTCTCATTACACAACTTGAGAAAGCAAATGCGATCGGCTTATCGCACTTGCTTGGATCGAAAATCCAAAGTCCGCTCGAAGAACGGGTTGCGCAATGCGTCCACAATTTTGATGCCTCCCCTTGTGTCGTGCTTCTAGAAGACAGGATTACGGACAGATTTGCTCAGCGCTGAAGGTTTGATGGGGTTTTCAACTTAATTCTCAAAAAACTTAGCAATAAAGCCTACGCATTATTGAGTGCTATCTTCGAAAAATGCTTGGAACTGCACTATTTTCCGTGCACTTGGAAGATAGCCAAAATCATACCAATCCGCAAACCCGTAAAGATCGAACATCGCCTTCAAGCTATAGACCAATACGCCTCCTCTCAGCGATGAGAAAATTGTTTGAGAAACTTATCCTGAATCGTTTGCTAAAGTTTATCGAGGAACAGAACCTTCTTCTTCCGGAACAGTTTGGATTCAGAAAGGGGCATTCCACCACTCACCAACTAGTACGGGTGATGAATAACATTCGAAGTAACAAAGCTGTTTCCAAGTCCACAGTCATGGCATTGTTAGACGTTGAAAAAGCGTTTGACAATGTCTGGTACGATGGGCTTGTATTCAAGCTTTGTTACTTTAACTTCCCACCACACCTTGTGAAAATCACCCGTAAGTACATTCAGCAAAGGTCGTTTAGGTCGGTGCTAAATGGTTGTCTTTCAGACACGGTTTTCAATCCCAGCAGGAGTGCCGCAAGGAAGCCTGTTGGGCCCGATGTTCCACATTCCTCGTCTTGATGAAGGATGCGTGTTTTTCCTGTTCGCATATGATACCGCAATTATCGTCAAGGGAAGGATGCCTCGTGAAATAACAAACAAACTTCAACGATGCCTTGATACCTTTGCTGATTATGTGGAAAATCAAGATCAATTCTTCCAAAACACAAACAATAATGAATCCTAGAGGGTTTGAGCTGTTTAGTGAATACTTGTAACTATAAAGAAAATTTATTTACCAACTACCTTGTTATCTTCGACAGATACGCATTTCGTTACATGTGCAATTAGTGCTCGTACTAATAACTCGACTCAGTCAAGTTATTAGTACGAGACACTAGAGTCTCGCATAGACGAAATACGCGTATCTGTCGAAGATGCAAAGGTAGTTGGAATTAAATGGAGATTACTAATTTTCTTCTAATTTATAGTTACAAACAATAATGTTCCTCCATAGGCAGTCTGTCAAACTAAAACCAGCTCCCGCTTGTACTGTGGTTATTGATGACACAAGGGTTGAGTGGTCTGCCGAAGTTACGTATCTAGGACTGTTGTTTGACGAAAACTTCTCTTCAGATATTGAGAGTACGTTAGTCAAGTGTTCCGCCTTCATTAGGAGTTTATATTCGCAGATTTATCGGAGATCTTGCCTCCCAGGGGTAAATAAATTGGCTGTCTGCAACATGATTTGGTTGCATGCTTCTATGCAGCACCGGTGTAGGAATCATGTGCACAGACTCATCGAAACAAATTGCAAGTCGCGCAGAACAGAACGCTGAGGATGATCCTTGATCGCCCATTTGACACCAGGACAGCTGACGTCCACTTGGAGGCGAACATTCCAAAAATGGATTTGAAATTTGTTTTTTTTTAACATAATAAGTTAGTTGTAAATAGTAGATTAGGTAAGTTGTAGGTGGTATATAGCAGTTGTAGGAAGGTAGTTATTTCATTATTTTCAGTTTCTAATTTTTAAACCACTAAGGTGGCTTCTCTCGCAACAAGTCATTTAGGACTAGAATACTAATATATTATAAATTATAAACTTATAAAATTATAAAAATTCAACACAAGTGTAGTATACAGAGTATGCGTGAAGGAAATGTGAAATGATTTGAAGGATTTTAAGAGTATAAATTTACCTTTCGATTTGGTTATAATCTTTTGATTTGAGTATAATCAACTTAGCGTGAAACGAAATAAAACTTGTAGTAAGCTATGCAAAAATATCCTCACTTTTTAACAGTAAACAAAACCAACGCAACGCATTGACATGGGAGGCAGTTAGCTATAAAAACCAGTTAACTGTGCTGATTCAGTTCATTCTTGTAATTAACTTTAAAAGCAACATTATCGAAGCTGAAAACGACGGTCAGGTCACGACAACAAGTACCAAAGCTGAAAAGAGAAATCTGTGTCAATTGAAAATTGTACGTATGTAATAATCAAATAACAAGAAATAAACATTGATTTATGACCATCTTCATTGGTTCAGCAATAACGAAGATGCTCGGAGCGGCAATGAGACAGTATTGAATTGGCAGCTGGCAGTGACAAGCACCCTGGAGGATGAACTGCACTGGCGAGCAACCATTGGCCAAGTAACTGATGTCTCTATCGCCTTTGGCTACGCAGCCATTGGTTATGCAGTCGGTTAACCAAATCAGTGGTGAATTTGTAGTCACCCAGTTGGCGCAACCACGAATTGCGTGTGTTTGATCCAGTTGGCAGCCATCATCCAATGGCTAAGACCAATAGCAAAGATCATTGAAAATCCGTCCCTTTTAGGACGACCATTTTGATTTCCCCAGCCAAAGAGTTTGTTTGTTTGGAATTTTTTTAACATACCGTTCCAAGTTCTTGCCGATAGGCAGCCAGCGGTAGCCAAAATAGTTTCAGCTTTCTTTCCGTCACAGGCCATATATCCTGTGTAACATTTCAAACACAGCTAGGAAATTTAAACAGTCTCTATATTAATCCAAAGCGCAAACTTTTGGGAAGAGCAGCATACTAAATAGAAATTTTACAAACGGCGACCGTCATGATTATAACATTCATTCTACATTACTACCTAGTCCTACGTCACCTTTACGTACAACCCCAGTGGGCAGTTTCTTGTTGTTTTTTATGTAAAAAAATTTATTGAAATAAAAAAAAATATTAAATCCGTAAAAATAGAAAGTTACATGTGTTTATTAACGTATGTTATGTATTATGC
The DNA here is from genome assembly GCA_034211315.2 of Aedes japonicus. Classification (NCBI taxonomy): domain Eukaryota; kingdom Metazoa; phylum Arthropoda; class Insecta; order Diptera; family Culicidae; genus Aedes; species Aedes japonicus. Next base: position 194,101 of record JASCZW010001304.1, on the reverse strand, counting down.
AGCGTAAGGTAAGTTAACAACAAAACTAATCCAGCAATATTATCACACATCGAGTTAAAAATCGGCTTCCGAAATTAGTTATCGGCAAATGATTCTTACGATCAAAACAAATGTCAGAAATACTGGTCCACCGTGTGTTATTTTACATAACGTTTGCATAAAAAATGGACAAAAATTTCCAACTTTTCATGGGTTAATCTTCACCCGTACTGACGAAACTACCCATGCAGCAACAATCATAGTAACCCATGAGTCAGCATGCAAAATATGACAGATCTATCAGTCGATCTCTAACCGTGATGGCAAAAACAGTGAAGCAACTCCGTTCAGAAGTGTGCGCGTTCAAAGAACGGCACCCCGCCTTGTCGAAAACGGACATCGTGTGGCGCTTTGTGGACGCCGGATACGTCCGTTCTGGCATCTACAACATCTTGGCACGATTAGACAACAATCAGTCCGGACGGACGACGACCCTGAGCGACAAGAAGCTCCAAATGATGCTGAAGAGGAAGATCGGGGGAAAAGTGGCTACATCGCTGCGTACACTTGGCCGGGAGGTCGGTTCAACCGGCGAACATGAACATACATGTCAAGAATCGGAAGTCGCGTTTCGGAGCGACAGGCAGTGACGCAGCGGCAGCGGATGAATAAGATGGTCAATTCGATTTTCCCGGCGAATCGCGACGTGGCGGTGGTGATGGATGACGAGACCTATCTCACCCTGGACTGGCAAGCGCACTTTGTATATTACTAACTTTAAGTTAATTTCACACATTATGTACCCCAAAAAGGTGCTGCTGACGCTGACAATCAGCGAGAAGGATGGCCGAGAACGGAAATTTATATTACGAAATTCCTGCCGGAACTTACGTCGTTCATCAAGAAATACCATAAGAGCGAAGACGCGGTGTTCTGGCTGGATCTGACGTCGGCTTACTACTCGAAGCGATCGTTGGAGGCTGAATATCGATGTGATACCCTAGTCGGCGAACCCGCGCAACGTCCCCCAGCTGCGTCCCACCGAGAATCTCTGGGCCAACCTGAAGCGTAAGATCTACTCCAACAATTTTGTCGCGAAAACTGAGGAGGAATTGATAAATAAATCGAAGAAAGAACTCAAAAACATGCCTACACGCATGTTTTCGTCCGCCGTGGCGAATGTTCCGGTTAACTGCCGGAAGGCCGCTCGCAAGGGCGTAGAATTTTTTGCAAGTAAGCTTAAATAATTACCTTCCATGGGAAATTTATCAAAAGCAATATTCTGTCTTAGCGTTTTGTATCACCATCCGAAAAAAGTCCATTTTTTGAATAAAAACTTTAATTTAAGGGGGCTACATAAACTCCTCCGAGGTATCTCATATATTTTCGGACTGATCTATGTATGTAATCGCACTGGGACATAAATAATTAATTTTCTTAACAAAACAATTTATCCCAGAAATTAATTGGCATGTCGTTTGCTATCCTCCGATTTTCCTAATATCTACCTTTGTACCCTAATTGACCATAACCAATAATCGAAGCTTCCTTCAATGGATTGCATTCGACACCAATTATCCGTTGACCCAGAAGGGGAAGACATCCAACCAATTGCAATCACATATCACACAGCCAACTAAGACTACGACCGAGAAGCTGACGCATTCAATTAGCAGCCGTTTTCGCAGTTTCCCTCTAGACAGTGTGGCAAGGGTGCACGTCTCAATCCTTCGATTTATCTCGGCACATGCGTGGGTTGGAACCAATTTAATCAATCAAGACAGAATGGTTAGACAAACATACCCTCGCCATGTCCAGGCAGTGCCTCCAGCAATGAAGCAAATATGAACCCGGTGCATCATCGTTGCTCTATTTGTCCAATGGGCACATTCATCATTGATCATTTGCTGGCCCTTCTTCCGACTCCCTAGCCGATTCATTTAGAACCCGAAACTAGCTGTTCCTTCTAGTGGCAGAACGGTTGCCCATCCCAGCTTTTGTCCGGTAGAGAAGGAAAAGAAAACTGTAATCAATTAGACCTGAATAAATGATTGAAAGTTATTCGATACTTGTCAGTCCTGCAGCTTCTGCAAGTGATGGAAATGGCAAAAACAGACACAATGCTCCCTGGACAGAATGGTAAGTTCAACAGGGTAGGTACACCAAACACGAAGAAAACTGATCATCTGCAATTAAGCCGATTTTTCAGAGTTTTTTTTCGCCCAAAGGATCCAGAGTACATAAATCAGAAGCTTTCCTTCAAGTTGAATCAACAACGAGAACCCGAACCTCCGTACCGTTTGGATAAAAGATCTCAATTTATGACGGCAAACGACGGTGAAAATTGACGGCGCTCACTGATGTGGATTATCTGATGATAAATGTCTGGTGGAGTCGGATTGAAGACTGCACCGGAAGTCTACCGAAAAGGATGCCGCTTTTTCTGGGACAAAAGTCAGCCGAGCGTTGATGTTGATTGAGTGCAATTTTTGTTTACTTGAACGAAGTCATCCACCCCGACTGCTCGAAACGAGGACGGTACGGAGCGTCATATCGATAAACTCTGCTAAATTGACACGAGAGAAGTGAGATGTATGAAGGCCAAATGCCACACTGCTCTCGGATAAGGCAAGCGAAAACAAATAAACTTTCCACCGTCTCGGAATCCTGGAAGAGCATATCGACACTGGAGGAGGAGGAAGGATTGCGTTCCGATGGGGGTGCCGAACGAGGTTGAGCAATTGATGGCAATGGATATTTCCCGCGATGGATCTTCTTCATCCTGTGAGTGGGTAGTGCGATAACCATCTGGAGCTTGGAAAAACTAGATGGATGAATTTGATGGACGATTAGAACGAAGCGAGTGCTCCGAATTACAGCCTATGAGTGGATAATTAGATGGACGCACGAGATAAAATTACAATCCGAATGGTTCCCAAATCAAGTTGAATTTTCTATGATAATAGCAAACGAAGCTCATCATGTCAACCGTTCTCGTTTTCACTTCATCTGTTGATGCCGTGATTTACTTCGTTGGGCGTAATCTTTCACCTAAGCGCTTGATTAATAACGCCTCATAACAACGATTTAGACGTCTCATACGTCTCAGTTCAGAATCTCAGAATCCCCATCAAAATGGTTTCTAATCCAAGTGAAAGCTTCGGTTACAAGTGGCCTCCGAAATTCCTGTCCCGCTGTGCACAATCATAAATCATTGCACTAATGCCGTCCACACATTAGCTTCCATCTAGCGAACGCATGCTTTTCTCCCCGAACAAAGATTCCAACAACGACGGCGCTGTCGGTACGCAGCATCCACTTCCGGCTGCTGTACATTTCAAAGAATACCGAGGACAAAGGACCGGTCTCTCGCGTCGAAAAAGCAAATGTCGTCTCGGCAAAGCTCAAATTACGCGCCGACACCGTTCGGGATGTTTGCTTCGCTCTCGGAACGTTAAAATTGAAAGACGGCCGAGCGCGAGGATGCCTCCTCCGAAATGAATATGTAAACAAGGACAATTATTTACAAGTGTGTTTTGGCACTCCGAAGTAGGCTTTGAGGCAGAAAACCTGCCACCTCGCAATCGTAAATGTCTCACTTTTATCGTGATTTGTTCCATTGTTCTCGTTCACAGTCAGTGCTTTATCTTCATTTGCTTGTTTTTTTTTTTGCTTTTGTATGACTCTCTCTGCTTGGTAGGCAGGGCCTCCATTACATTTCCGGGCTTTGTGTCACGCGCATTACACGTTCGAAAGAAGGTGCGATGATTTCTGTTCATTCATTTCCCTCCAGCAGACCACAATGGTTACATTTTTTTCAGTTATTTTGGAGAGCTCAGCTGGAAAATTTCATTAAGATTGAGATTATCTTTGCTTCGTGTTTACTGGGAGAGGGCTTAGTTTACAGGGTGTATACTAGAATGATGCATTTTCGTTATTTTCACGCCCCTGTGTTTGAAGGGTTTAAAATCACGTCCTGAACTACCTAACCTCATGGTATTTGAGTACATTTTATAAGAAACTGACACAGAAGAAGTGATTTGAAATGTACAAGCAATTTTCTATGGAGAAGGTAAGTTTAACGTTCACTGTCTACTAGTCGTTTCCTAAATCCTTCAGAAATTCGTTCAACTTTAATAGGAAACGTCAAAGCTTTTGGCACGGTCAATCCGCAACCCAGTCAGCAACAGTTTGTTGTGCAATGTGACTGAGTAGTCATGTTTTATCATAGAACAAGGTCTGTGTTTTCAATACTGGGGCACACGTATCGAGTACGAAAAGTTGAAGCGTCACGAAATATTGGCAGATTTTGAGCGTTAATATCTCAATCATTTAAAGATAGATTTCCAAAATTAGTGCATCAATCTATCGAGACATTCACTACGCGTCGATTCCAGTATTAGAAACTATTGGTTTCAAACATTTTACTATTGAACAATCAATAAATGTAAAGCACCGTTAAAATAAGAATCAACCAATCACGAGCATCTCAACGGTTGTTTCCCAACAAGGAAGACAGAGTCATAGACTATCCGGTTTTGGTTTGTATGTGTGTTCAACGACTGTGCATTGTCTTCAAAAAGGCATACAAAAGAAGTGCCACACTCACATCGTCATAATTCTACCTTTGACAGTGGACGTGTTTCATCGTGATTCTGCCGGAAATCTCAGACCGATTTTCGTGAGTATTGCACCGTTCGTAGCACAACGATGGCTCCTAGAAGCCCTCAATGTACCGGGTGCTGAAACCTATCAAGCGAGAAATTCAAACCGCCGTTCGACCAAACCAAACCAAAGCCGTGACCATGTTAACCGACCTTATGACGAAATGAGAAAATGACAGTGGCTGTTCCCCTGGACCAAAAACGGCCCTCTAAAGGGCAACCAAAATCTGTGGAAAAAAGAGTTTACATGTCTTTGGAAGTGCTGGAGGCTGTGATTCTGGGTGGTTCGGTTCATTCTAAAAACAGCAGAGGAGACAAAAGTATCTATTACGGAAGATTGGAAATTAATAGCAATTATTAGCACTTTCGGAAATACGAAAAAGCACATTGAATGCTTGCTGGAAGTTTTAAGGGCCAAAATGCGTCGCAGTCAGAGATGTTGTTCCATTTGAAGATGTGAATGCTCAAATAATACTCCTGGCCTATGCTGTGATAGGAGAAGAATTTGATGACTTTGATCCATGACATTGATGAACTGCTGGCAAATAATACACTGAGAGATGAAGACTTGCTGAAAATTATTGAATAAAACGTAGACTTAGACCAACAACCGAATGACATAACTCCAGAAGCACTCAAAAATATTCTTCAGCTAGCAAAAAATCTCCAGGATGAAGTGTTGAGGCATGATCCACGTATCGAAAGAGCCGTATCAACAGTTTCATGGAAGTAACAAGGTTGATGATGAACCACATGGACGAAAACCTGTTTTGAGCTTCTACACATCTTCTTCTCTTTCTTATTTTTTTTATGTAGGCCTTAGACTGGTTCATCACCAGAGGGAGGAACATCGCCCCTACATACCTCATTCATCAACACATGAGCCGGACCAACGGCCTTACTTCCCCTCCGAAGGAAGACGTGACCAGAGTTTTTTGCCTCATAAATCCAAACAAACTCGACTGGGATTCAACACAGACCCACTAGGGTGCCAAGAAGCAGTCACGTTTACCATCAGTGCCGGCTTCTACACATTATTTACATTCCACAGCCACAGCCTCCTCTAAAGTTAACAGAACTTTCCTGGAGTTCATAGAATGTTGCATAAGTTCAAACAACTTCCTTGTAGTTCACATAACCTTCCAAAAATGCATAGAACTTCCCCGGAGTTTATAGAACTTCCCTGGAGTTCATAGAACCTCCCTGGAGTTCATAAAATTTGCTTGAAGTTCATAGAACTTCTTAGAAATGCTTTAAACTTCACATACATTCTTAGAACTTCCAAGAAGTTTACAGAACTCTTCAAAACTTCCTAGAATCAGTTTCGAATCTTTGAATTCAGAGAGCCCTTGAACTCCCCTTGAGTCATGGGGTTACGCTGATAACCTCCTCTTTGAGCCCTCCTGACCTCCTTTGACAACATCTGACCTTCCATTAACTGCCTCTACTTCCCCTCTCCTTGTTAACCATCCTAGACCATCCCTTGAACCATATGACCTCACAGATCCCTCCTCCTTGATCACTTCTGCCAGTCACCTCCCCTCTTGACCACACCTGCGAAACCCTAATCACTGATCCCAAAGCCTCTAGCCTCTAGTCTCTAGCCTCTAGTCTCTAGCCATCTAGCCATCTGTAGTTGTGGTCGAAAATCTAAAAGTTTCGTCCCTACCGGCACTATCAATACGGATGTTTACGAGAAAGAATGTCAGTATGCGAAATCCGTCCTGGAATGGTATAAGGTACAAGAGATATCAAATACGTGCCAAAAACAGCCAATTCACCAAACTGTTCAGAACTTCACCCAATAGAGAAGTACTGGGCTCTAGTTAAGCGGAAACCCTTCGAAACTAAGAAGAAGGCAAATGGTACCGATGATTTCAAAAGTAGATGGAGAATCGTCACGGCGGGCGTATCTGAGGATACCGTACGGAACCTGATGCCGGTTGTACCACAGAAAGATCCAGAATTTTACAGAGAGAAGGATTAACATCTGAATCAACTGTTTCTACTGTCGATATAACAAAAACAATCGGCTATGTGAGTTATGTGTACATGATTTTTTCTGCTATTATTTTGGTGTCCGAAATTTAACGTGGACAGGCTTTACTTGGAATCACTTTGATTGTTGTTTTTTTGTTGTCTCCCATGCGGGGAGAAAATGGTGAAGTTTGTCAGAAGCAGATAATTTCTCATCTTCATGCGAAGCTCTAGGAGTGGACGGTAATTGATTGCTAGAACGAATAGAAATGAAGAGTAAGTGTATTGATAGTTCCGCATAGGGTAACGGCAGGCTTTGAAATTGAAAGGTACAAGTTTGAAAACGAGTGTAGGGCATTTGAACGGTAGTATCCGATCAGGCACATAACCCTTTACCAAGCTACCCAATGCAGGGTAGGCAAGGGGGAGGATACCCCCTTGACTGATAAAAGGTTATGCAACCGATCGTGCTCTTATACTACCTATTGCTTTAATCTGGTTCTAGCGATTTGTCCCTCTCCCAATACTGCCTAGCATGGGTGAGAATTTATCTCCCACTGTTGGGTTTATTCTTAGCATGTACCGACTATTTCACACATCTGTTCAGAATATACTTGGCATATCATTCACATGCAGTATAGCAATACAGTTTATCCACCCCATAAAATTGCGTTTTAGTACATCCCTTTGGCGTATTTTAGATGTATTGTTATTATCTATTGATTAGGAAACGTTTTATGCTAGCATACTTCATTTTTGTAGTATACTAGACGAAATTGATATTATTGTGTAGTGTATCGAAAATTATAACCAAAATTTACTTAAATGAAATTTACCTTATAAGTTTAACCACCTTTAAATTTGGCAACTATTAACAGTATTGGATTCTGTTCGAATGCAATTCAGCTTGATTAATCAATTGAATAATGTACAGTTCATGTTCAAAATACCGAAAATAAGTGTTAAGCTCCCGGATTAGATATACTTTTTTGACATTCTGTAATAAGGCGTCACAAAATACACAACGTTACATCGTAAATCACGTAAATTTCTGAGACATTTCATGTATGGTCTAAAATTTTGAATGCAAGATCTCGCCTTTTCTAGAAAAGTTGATTGCAAGTTGCTGCGTCACACAGTGGCATAATTCTGAAAAAAGACGATCAAAAACATTTTCACCCATTTTATCGACTAGATGTCTTAAGAAAAGTTGCTAAAAATTTCACTCCGCATCTTTGGAAAAAAAAACACGCCTAACCTTTCATAAGGGCTTAACTACACTTTGAAATTTTAACTTTTTCATTTACGAGATAACGGGTTGTTGTCTTCGACAAAGTTATAGAACAGGTAATTTGATGAAAAGTTGCTCGACACTAAGTTTCCAAAGCCAATGGTTTTCTTTCAGCACTACCTTGAAACTAGTTTTTTTTAGATGATCAGTACTTTGTTCAAATTTGACGATTTCAATATGTTTAAAAAAATTGTAGGAATTATTAAAATACACATTTTTGCTAAAAAAAACTAATGCTCTCTGATGACCACATTTTGATATATGGTGTTTGAAGTGTCTGTGTGTCGTCATAATCAACCGCCTCAAAAAGGGTGGGCGGGTCCTACCGGGGTCTAAAACAGATTGTATTTGAAAGATTATCTTAGGAACAACAATTCCTGAAATTTTCAGCGTTGGGTATTGAAGGGTACCTGGTAGAACGTCAGTTTGAAATAGTAGGTAATAAGCCAATTTATATTTCGCATGTGAGGTAATGGTCAACAAATTAAAAAAAAATATATGCGGGTTCTGGCGGGGTCTCAAATCAAATTTATTTGGAAGAGTATAAACTAGTTATACTGAAATTTTCAGCGTTGGATACCAAAGGGTACCTATTCCACAACTTTGTCGAAGACAACAACCCGTTATCTCGTAGCTGGAAAAAGTTAGAATTTCAAAGTGTAGTTAAGCCCTTATTAAAGTTACGCGTGTTTTTTTTTTCAAAAGATGCGGAGTGAAATTTTGAGCAACTCTTCTTACGACACCTAGTCAATAAAATGATGAAAAAAGGGTGAACATGTTTTTTATCGTCTTTTTTCAGAATTGTGCCACTGTGCGTCATAAGGAATGCAATAAAATTTTGCACGCAATAATAATTACATCACAATGTAAATTTGTTCTACATCAATTTTTCTAAAGTATAATAAACATATGAGTTTGAGACCTTATTGGCGACCTAGAACATTCTGAATATGAAGAAGTTCAGGAATTTAAAATAAATGCTTTATTTATAGTATAAAGCGTTGTTTTAGAATATGGTACATATTCATACGTATTATTCAATTTTTGGTGATAAACGTTAAATATTTTTGTATTGGATGTGGATGTTCTAAGTTATCCAATAAGCATTTTAGTTCAGGACTTCAAATCTACAGTTGTAGTAGTAGCTTTTAGGGTTATATAAGAATATGATATGTATTCAAACATATTCAATGATCCTTTGGGAAGGTCAACAGTCAATATTTATAATTTTGCGATGTTCTAGGTCATCAAAACTGTCCTTGAGTTCAGAGATTAAGATCTATAGTAGTGACTATAGCTTTTTGGGCTATAAATAGTATCGCTACGTATTCAATCATATTTAGTGAGTATGTTAGAACGAAAACAAACATTACGAGATAAACTTGGATGATCGGGGTCATTAAAACTGTTCTTGAATTCGGAAAATACCATCTACAGTTGTAAAAGTAGGTTTTTCAAAGGAGCAATGTGTATTTAAAAATATTATATAGTGTAGAAGGCTAACAAATATTATGCGACAACCTTGGGATATACTAGTTCATACAAACTGTTCTTAAGTTGATTTGAACTTCTAAGATCTAGAGTTGTACATTCAAACAATATGTCATGTTCTGGGTCATCCAAACTATCCTCAAGATCAGAACATAGGACCTACAGCAGCAACAAAAGCAGCACTTTGTATTGAAAAATATTAATTGAATAGCTTGAAAGACCAAAAGACATTACGAGATAATCTTCTAGGTTATCCAATCTATCCTGGACTTCAAATCTGAAAATCTACAGCTGTAATTGTAGGTTTCTAGGCCAAACAAAGTTACAATATGTTTTTGACCAGTTAAAGGGAGTCTTCTGGAAGTTAAACAGATATAATGAGATATCTTGGGATGTTCTAGGTCAACAAAACTGCCCTTGAGTTAAGAAATTAGGATCTACAGTCATAACAGTAGCTTTATAACCTATGAAAGGTGACGATATTCAAACACATTCAGTGAATCTTCTGCGAGGTCACCCGTCATTATCAGATTATCTTGGGATGTTCAAGTTCATAAAAACTGACTTGAGTTCAGAACTTAAGATATACAGTAGTAACCGTAGCCTCTTGGGCTTCACAAAACTACGATAACTATTCGAACATATTCAATGAATATTCTGATACATCCACAGACATCATCGGATAATCTTGTTAGTTGTAGGTCATGCAAAACATGAGGTCTACAATTGTAACAGTAGCTTCATGGGCTATACAAAGGTAAATTAGTTTGTTTGGCACAAATATCTCAAGATTATCGCATAATGTGTGTTGATCTATGTTTGATGTCTATATCTATGGAATATGTATGAATGTATACCATAACGTTGTAAAGCGGATTAAGCTACTGATACAACTGAAGATATAAATTTCTGATCTTCAGAGCAGTTTGGAGAACATGAAGTTCTGTCCAGTTAGAATCCGGAATCACTTATTGTGTTGCAGCGACACGGAAAGTGACCACTGCAGAAATTCTTTTACAGTGGTTTGTCAACCTAGGTGCCCACTTTCTGTGGTATAAAATTCACGATGTTTCGTGCAGTGAGTCAAAAGTTATTCCAGATGGAAGCCGAGAGGAGAGATAAACTTCTGCACACTCATGTTGATAATCCAACGTGGTCCGCAATAAAAATCGCAAACACGTTGAAAATCGCCAAAATCAACCGTGTATGATCTGCTCAAACGTTTCAGTGAGCAAAAGAGCATGGATCGACTGCCTCAAGGTAAGCGTCGTAGTGGAACATATGACCGCAAGCTGAACGAGAAGGTGTTGAGAACCGTCAGAACAAACCCTGCAATATCAGATAATGAAATCATTCGAAGAATTCATTTGCGAGCAGGATATCGTTCTTATCGAGCCAGCAAGCAACCAAACAGTACGTTGAAGCAAAGTTTCGTCATCAAAACTCGAGCTCGGAAATTGTACCAGCAGGTTTTGACGAAGTACCAAGGATGCCTGCTCATCGATGATGAAACCTACGTAAAATGGATTTCGGGCAGCTTCCTGGCCAAAAAATCTACATGGCTGCGGCACGAGGAGACGTTCATGCGAAGTTTAAGATTGGTTTTATGGACAAATTTGCCAAAAAATCTAGTGATTTTGCAAGGGATATGTAGGTGCGAAGCAAAGACCAAAGTGTTCGTGACGAATAAGACGATGGACTCGAAGCTGTACAATGAAGAATGCCTCAAAAACCGCTTGCTAGCTTTCATTAAAGCCCATAAAGGTCCCGTGAAGTTTTGGCCAGATTTGGCGAGTTGCCACTACAGCCGGGAAGTCATCCAGTGGTACCGCGAGAATAACGTAGATTTCATCGATAAAACCCAACTACCCGCAGTTCCGGCCCATCGGGCAAGATTATGGGCAATAATAAAGCGGAAGCTTAAAAAAAGTGGAAAAACGGCTCGGGACGCGACTCAGATGACCAAAATGTGGAACAAATTGTATTGATATTTTTTCCTTAAAGTACAGTGAATTATCTTTGTTTTGATGTATTAAACTTATTTGCACGTTAATCCGTTACCGAGATACAGATGATTTTATAATTGCGGATTCTAAATGGACATAGCATTATATTCACTTATTTAATGAGAGCACACCAAATTGATTGTATAATAATGCTTGGAAAAGTTTAGGCCTGAAAGGGTTAGTTCAAAGAATATTGAATTGTACAATCTAAATGGCCTACATTTAGTTGCATAGTCTTACGTCATCATTCCGAACAACCCAATGGGACTGTACCTTGTACTTTTTTCAATGTAGCTCGACAGTTGTATTTGTTTCAACTGTTTACATAAGAAACCAAGAAACCAAGAAACCCTTCTTAACCGTTTAAAAGTTTTCAAGAAAATTTCAAAGACTGAACATTGAAAATTAATATTATGTAAATGAATTCTTTGCTTAACAAAGGGTTTCCGTTTTGTAACAATGTTGTAACTAAGTCAACTTTGGGTTGCATTGATATTCATTTGATTCGAACGTGACGAAAAACTGGGTCAATCAATTTCAACTTTTACAGTGCAAAAAAAAGAAAAGAAAACAAACACAGGATACGAAGAGATGGTATCAGTTGACAATTAAACCCCTAAAATTCTTAGCTTTGCCAGCCGGTCATACGTTTCACCATTCTTCGGCGATTCCTTTTGAGCAAATAGCAGCACAAACAGCATCACACACATTGATTGCCGAGGACCGATTGATCACTTTTTCCGATTTTCCTTCATCGATTTGACACGTTTGCCGTCGACTGCCCCAGTGTAGTATTGGTGACGACGACTGGCATCTCACTTCCATTCCGAGACGTCGCCTCCGTCCCATTTCCAAAAACAATGGCGAAACCTCGTCAACCAATGGCAAACACAAACAATCCTCGAAACGCCGCCGGTCTGGGGGCCATGAGAAATCGAGCGATGCAATCATTTCCAGACCGAAGCCAGTCTGCTGTCTTTTTGATTGACTTTCCCCCCCCTCCAACACCCATCCGTCGATCCCTTTCGTTCCACTGGGATTTCATCAATCTCCTGTCTATCTGGTGGCAGTTTGGTGGGTGTGTGTGTATTACCGCGGAATTGGTTGAATCATTTTTCGACTCAAATCCGTATAAACGCTCAGCTTAATGGAAAAACTCAGCCGGGATTTTATCGCAATTAATTTATAATTATATTTGACAGCGTCAATGTTGAAATCATTTCATCGTCAGGGATTAAACGAATCCTTTATTTTCCAGGTATGGTTTGCCACTTTTCATTGACTTCCCCTGCGGTCGATTCAAATATTTCCCTCTCTGGATGAAGGTGGAATAAATTTTCCTCCTCATTACTGGGAAAGTTGGTGCGTGCTGTACCATCATCTCTCAAAGTCGATTTTCGGGAACAGGCAGACCATAAAATATTCCTTTTATATCCCACGACGGGCAGAACACAATATCTTAATTATTCACCACATTATTTCGTTGGACACGCAACCGACAAGTGCGTAAACTTTCCGCAGCAACATGCAAGAGACTGGGCGAATAAAAATACGATGAGCGGATCAAGACAATTCATCCCCGTCCGAGACTCGCCATCCCGAAAAGGAGGTGCATGTAAAATTCATTCCGAGCTTAATTTTCCTTGCTTGGTTCGGTTGCCAGCCGGGAAGAAGTAAGTACCTTCTCACCAGCACAACCAGGCGTGCCAAGCACATAATCATAATTAGATCGTCCTTCCTTGCTGGATTCCCTTTTCCTCGGTCCGACGTCGGTGGGCACCTCCAGAGGAATCTACTTGTGTTTCCACTCAAAGCAATCGGCAACGTCCTATCGAGAAAAAAAAAATGAAAGGCAGGGCGCTTGTGGTGCTGAAGCGAAAGTAAAATTTCACAAGTCAATTAAGATTAGTGTGAATTAACGGAAGCCAGTCAAGGAGTGCACTTCCCTGCTGCCGTTTCGTGAAGTTTTACGTGACGAGTGAAAGCTCTTTTTTCTGCTAAGTTTGGTTGTTTTGAAAACGCTCTGTGTGTACATTTCAAGGTGATGAAAAACATGCGAAGTGGAAAATCTTTAGCGAACTTAACCTTTCTTTTGCATTGCAACGCTAAAAAAATATTGATTTTATCTCGACAGTTTCCGCTCTTGGTGAAATTTTGTCCATATGTATGTTTCTACCCAAAATAACATTATTTATTAAAAAAATCTTAAATTTTCTGGACTAATTTTCTATAAGAGCTTATGAAAAATATGAATTTTATTTTTTCAAAAAACCATGACATGTAAACGATTGGTGACGATAAGTGTTCTTCAAGAAAAATACACTGAAACTAAAAAAATCGTAAATTCATGCTTAAAAACATTAAACATTGATTTTTTCATAGGACCCCCCCTTCGAATTAAAAAAAAAGTTATATTCCAAAATCTGGTGAAGAGTTTAAGACGGTCACTTGTTTATTTTTTTAAAATTTTGTGTTTATGGATTTTTTTAAATTTTGTGAAATCGCATATTTTCTAAAATTACTTTACCAAAAATAGACTATACGTATTTATTTTTAATAAAAAGCACCAAAACTCTTTTTTTCAGAACGGCTGAAGTTATTGCGAATTTTATTAAATAAAAATTCTGTGATAACAGTATTTTCAGCCATTTTCAAATGTTAGTCACGATGTCCAAAAAAAAAAAAACAATCAAAAAGGTCCAAAAAAATTGTAAAAAAATTATTTTCGGCTATTAAAATTCGCAATACTTGAGAATGGCAAGGCCAACGAAGCATGTCTTGATTTAAATTAAAAATAACGCATAAAAACTAGTTTCGGTATATTTTTATAAAACAATTATCATTTTTAATATTTTCAAAAAAATCAAAACAAAACATGAAGTGTTAATTTTAAATTCTCCTAGTTTCCCAATCACAACCGTTCTACTAATACACTCAAAATAGTTTTTTTAAATAGTATTTTTTTTTTTAAAAAGTGAAAGTGAAAAATGGCAACCAAGCCTAATTCGGAGCCAAATAAGTTCATCGAGTTGAAGAAAAACATCGCAGGTCTACACAAGAATATCGCGTTCTTAACGCGGTGTTCCCGACAAAGGATCACACCAATAAGTCACAAGGTAAAAGGTAAAACTGCTACGAATACCCAAATAATTAAAAAATCTATTGCCTAGAAGTATTAAAGCATTACGCGCTAAACTTAACACAAAAACATTAGAATGTTATTCGCTACATTTAAAATTAGCAAAACAGTACCGAGATAGTTTTTCAATGTTTCTCACTAAAGTAACAGTCGCGGAACGTTGCGAATCAGAAAAAAAAATTACTTGACAAAAAATTCAATAAACTCACAATCTAAAATTCCTAAAAAGTTAACACAGTTCAAGATATAGAAGGGTTAGTAATAAACCGTTCCCCAGAACAATTCACTGAAGAACAACTAAAATTACTCAACAAAGGACTCAATTACGCAATAGATTCAAATCCTGACAATACACGAACCATTATTGACATAGAGACAGCAATCAACACTAACAACTTACACACATCACACATACAAGAAATCAGAACAGAAACAGCTAATATCCTCAAAAACACAAACACAAAAAAACACAAAATACAAACAAAACACACAAGAACACAACATACTCCAGGAATTAAAACAAAAACCGGTCTACTATTTGAGATCATACAAAGGAAATTGTACAGTAATAATAGATGAAAAGGACTACGAAAACATTAGATGGAAAAATTAAATAATGGCCCCTACAGAAAACAGCGATCAGATCCCCTTCCAGGAATGGTTATACGTGTGGAGAAAACGCTCAAAGAATGTAAATTATCATTTGCGAATGAAATTAACAATCCTATAGAGTCAAATCCTTCGTTACCTACGATCGAAGGTCTTCCAAAAATTCATAAACCGGGAAATGAAATGCGTGAAATCATTTCAGCGATAGGATCACCCACGCACAAAATAGCAAAATGGTTAGTTGAAGAATTTCGAAACATGCCCAAACAATTCCCCAGTAGATCAATTAAAAACTCACAACAATTCACAGACCTCGTCTATAACACGGACATAAAAGAAGATGAAATTTTAGTATCTTTTGACATCAAATTCCTCTTCCCTTCAATTCCAGTAAAAGATACAATCAATTTGTTAGAAAATTGGTTACTTTTTCAAAATGACGACATGGCATGGAGGAAAAAAGTACGTTCATACATAAAACTAACACAACTTTGTATGGAAGAAAATTACTTTTCCTTCAGAAACGAAAATTTCAAACAATTAAAAGGCACCCCCCAAGTAACAATTGAAGTTTTATTGTGGTTTTAAAGCACACTTAAAGGCTAAATTATGGTCTTCAGTACCCTCATAAAACCAAAATTGTTACTTGGGCCCTATGGGTAACCCCCTTTCCCCTTTTCTGAGCGAAATCTTCATGGGAAATTTCGAAAAACAAATGCAAGATCAACTACCTACCGTTTGGTGTTGATACGTTGATGATGTGTTTTGCATTCTAAAGAAAGATCTCTTACCTCTCACCCTAAAAACCTTAAACAACGCACGTAAAAACATAGAATTTACTTATGAAGTTGAAAAAGATAATAAATTACCATTTCTGGACTTGCTCGTGGTGAAAGAACAATCTAAACTCACATTTGAAATTTACAGAAAATCGACAAACACACAACGCACAATACCACATAAGTCTAACCACTCATACCAACACAAAATAGCATCATTTAACCACATGATACACAGAATACAAACATTACCACTAAGTCCAAACGGAATAACTAAAGAACTTGACTACATTTTTGACACAGCACACTTGAATGGTTACTCCCGAAAACTAATACAAAACGTAATCAACAAAAAATACAAAAACAATACAAACAATCACTCACCACATAAACAGATACACAACCCCAACTTAAAAGAATAGCAATGACATACGACAACCACACTACACAATTACGAGCAATCCTACGCAACTTCGGTTTTGAAATAGTTTATACTAGTAAAAATAATCAACTTAAAACCCTCTTAGGGTCGGCTAAAGACCCCATTAACAGTCTAAACAAATCCGGGGTCTACAAAATAATTTGTGACCATTGCGGCAAAATTTACATTGGACAAACTAAACGTAATCTCAATATTCGATTCAAAGAGCATATTGCAGAAGTCACTAAAGCAAACAAAGACACTGACAAAGAGATCATACACCATTTTAAATCAAAAGTAGCTGAACATATATTCAACGAAGAACATTTTTTAAACTTAAATAACATACAAATCTTAAGACATATCACAAACCCCTGGAAACTAAATGTAGCGGAAAGCATAGCAATCCACAAACAAAATTCCAAAAAATTGCTAAATAAGGATCAAGGAAACGGATATTCGTGGCTGTATAAATGTATACCTTCACACAAAAACAACTCACTACACAACACAACACCAATTTGACTAACTTCAAACGAAGTAATAATGAATAACCTTGTTGGTATCAAACAACATTTCAGGTATAAAGGGTGTCCACGATGAAATTGCCACACTATGAAATTGCTCTAACTTTTTAACCGTTGGGTAGAATTTAATGAAAATTTGGGTGGATTTAGTTCATAGTGCATTATTTACATCCTGTAAGTTTTAAAGTCTTGTGATCAAAACTCGCGGAAATGGAGTCGAAAGAACAGCTCGTGCGTGATAAAATCCTGCGCATTCATCACGAGAACAAGGATCTCTCGCATCGTTCCATCGCTAAAACGTTGGGAATCGCGAAGTCCACGGTGTCGCGAGTGATTAAGTGGTTCAAGGAACGGTTGACCACCGATCGGAAGCCCAGAAGTGAAGGAAAGAGTATTCCGTACAACACCAAAAATCACAACCGCGTAGTTGGGGCCTTCAACCGAAATCCGAACGCCTCCGTTCGGGATGTGGCTAAGAAGCTGCACCTAAGCCGAAGTTTTGTCCAGAAGGCCAAAACTAAGGCTGGACTTCGAACGTTCAAGGTACAAAAGGCCCCTAATCGTGACGAGAAGCAGAACAAGTCCGCTAAAACCCGTGCCAGGAAGTTGTACCTCAACATGCTGACGAAAGTTGAATGCTGCATCATGGACGACGAAACATATGTGAAGGCCGACTTCAAACAGATCCCCGGCAACCTGTTTTTCATGGCCAAGGATAAGTTCAGCGTTCCGGAGCATGTCCGCACTCAGTTTGGCAAGCCATCTGCACGTGCGGGAAGCGGAGTGACCCAGGACACGATGAACGGACAGGTGTACATAAAAGAGTGCCTCCAGAAGCGGCTGCTTCCTCTCCTGAAGGCTCACAACGTCCCAACAATCTTCTGGCTGGATTTGGCCTCATGCCACTACTCCAAGGACGTGCTGAAGTGGTATGCGGACAATAAGGTCAATTTCGTGCCGAAAATGTTCAACCCTCCCAACACACCGGAGCTCCGCCCCATCGAGAAGTACTGGGCGATTATGAAGCAGCACCTTCTTAAACGACCTAAGGTAGTGAAGACAGTCGAGGAACTGAAGAAAGTATGGGTTTACATGCAAAAAACGGTTGATTCACAGGTTGTTCAGAATCTTATGGCCGGGGTTAAGGCCAAGGTGCGGGCATTTGCGTATGGACTGTAAATAAAATACGAGTAAAATGGTAAAATGAAGTTTAATAGTTATTTCTCAATCCCTACCTCACATACCGCGGTACCAACAAACCTACTATAAATACTAGACCTACTGTGATGTTTCCTTCAAGTCGAGCACTCGACACTGAAGAAGTCTGTAAGTAGCAGACGAAATAGGCCTATCTGTCAAAAGATAAGCTCGTAGTAGATTTCAAAGGAATTCGCTCGCGAAAATTTGAAAAAGTGTTTCAATGTTTTATTTTTTATTTTTAAAAAAGTGATCAAATGAAGTGTTAATTTTAAATTCTCCTAGTTTCCCTATCACTTCTGAATTGTTGAGCCTAGTGTCTAGAAGCTTATAATTTTACAACTAGCTTTCCTGAAAACAGTAAATTTATACTCAATCTAGATCTCAAAATACTGGAAATACACAAAGTTCACATGTTAACTAGTGCCACGTATCGGACGAGTGCTGAACTAATGTTAACATCATCCTTAAGGCCTCAATCAACCAAACATCTTTGTCGAAGACGCCAACTTGCTATATGTCAAGGATCTCGAGATTCAGGTTATAAAGTAAGTTTAAATGGACACTAGCGCCGCGTATTGAGATAATTCTGAACTTTTAAATCATCCTGAAGGCCTTGATCTACTGAACAACTTTTCTGAAGGAAGTAACTTCCTATTTACGAAGGACCACGAGATATCTTCTGATGAAACAACAAAAGTCAATGCCCATATATCATTTGAGACCACCATCAAGGGAATCGGCGCAGGTCGGGGGGTTTACTGTACTTCGCTATTTCAACGAAGTTGATTCACAGTCGTTGCTCACGTCGTTTGAAGCAAGCCTGAATTTCAATCGAAACACTTTAGACGGTGGCTAGATCGCAAATGAATTAAAGCTTACATACGTTTAACAGGAAGTGAATTGGGAGTGAATCGGTGAAAGTAAGATTTATTCACTACATGAAAGCTAATTGAAGGGAAGTGAAATGAATAAAAACTAGCGATTCATTTTCATTTTAATGCTTCGACGATGTAGGGCCCTGATCGGGACATCGTAATTAAGCATTGTTTGAATGGTGAGCGACCCGGCGGTACATTCCGGCTGCTGAAATTGCATGAGGTCAAGCAAAACTTTGTCTACACGACCATCAGGTGATACCAGGAGACGTCCTCGAGCAAGAACCGTGCGAGATCCGGTCATACCCATTCATCGAGGAAACCATGGGCCACAAGGTCGTGATCGATCGGAGCATTCCTGAATCCAATATAAGCATCTGTGCATCCATAAATATTTGTGGAGGCACATCACAATCTCTTGGTTTCAAAGTGCAGCGTCGGTGATGGTTTAAGGTGTAACGGGTGTCCACTAAATAATGAGAACGAAAAGAATGGGTCAGGAAAAAAATACCAGTGAAGTTTTGTTCAAACTGATTTATTTTATTAAAAGGGTCAACTTAAATCTTCAAACTAAGTTTAGTGAATATTGTCATATGGTCCGTGGTCTGCCAGCGGCGCAGCTTAGTCGTTATGCTGGAACATGACCGTTGGACGGCAGCCACATCGATTTTTCGATGCAGCTTTGATCCTGTTGGTAAGTTGCTTGGTGTTCTTGGCCTTCCAATTATCCTTGCATACCATGGAGCTCAAAAGACCGAAGAAATCCTCGATAGGACGGCACTGTGGCAAATTTGTCGGATTCCGGTCTTTGGGACATATGGTATATTTTGGCTCTCCAAAAACGTTAGCGTTTTTTTGCGTAGTGCGATGATGCCTTGTCCGGCCAAAACACGTATTTGCCATCCGAGTGATGTTGTTTAAGAAATGGGATGAGTATTTTCTGCAAACACTCTCTTTGGTACACCTCCTGGTTGATGGCCAAACCGCTTGGTTTGAACTACGGCTTCGAAATACCCTTATCGGATATTACGATGTATAACATAACCTTCGATTCAAATTTGTGCTTGAACTTATACATTACTTTTGGAGGAGTAGTAGATTTGTCCTTAGTGTAGAATCGGTCGTTTCCCGGTATCTGAGACTTCGAAAGAGGAAAGTAGCTTTCGTCGTCCAGAACGAAAGATTTTCCGCCGTAATTCCGAGTCATCCAGCGGCATTGGGATTTCACGGTTTGAATCTGCTCATCTGTGTACTCTGGGGATCTGGTTTTCTTTCTACACACTATTCCTTCTTTCTTTAGCGTCTTGCAGATGAGTGACTTCGAACAATGGAACTTTCGGGCTGCTTCCGTTGACTTACCGAATCCTTGTTGTTGAACATGCTGCGCAGCGAGCGGAGCGTTTTCTCATTCATTATTTTCGCTGGACGGCCGCAACCTTCTTCCGGGTTACTCTCATGCATGCCAGGATACGGTATACGGTGGATACCGGAACTTTTTCACGACAAAAATGGTCCACCGTGTATTTTTTTCCACGATCTTTGTTCGCTTGACAGAATTGTACAACGCGCGCGCGCAGTTCTTCCTGTTTCGACGGCATGCTGAACACGACTGAACATGTTAGAGTGAAATAAGAGTGTATGAAAATTTTCTGGAGAGTGCAACGATTCATTCATCTAAAGTGACATTTCTATGCGGCCGTTTTTGTTCTGATGGAAAAGTATTGAAATCATTCTCATTTTTTAGTGGACACCCGTTAGTATGTAAACTGATCTTGAAAAAACGTCCAAATCAACGTCGTACTTCAAAACTGAGGTTTTGGAGAAGGTTGTTGCCCACTGGTTTTGGATACCTCTACGAACGTCTACGTGTACCAGCCCACACGGCAAATGAGGTCCAAGCCTGGTGTTGGGACAATTTAACCGACTTTTTTGTTTGGTCTTATATGATTTTAAAGCTGAACGAATTGAAGGTCAGCACCATGGACCAGTTTAAGACGGTAATTCTCAAAATCTGGGACGAGCAGTCAATGCGTGCCGCTTGCGACGCATTCGATAAATGTTTAAAGGTCATGAAAAAGTACAAAAGGGGGAGGGGGGGTTCATTACATTTTTAACATATTTTGAAAGTGATTCCGCACTTACTGAACACCGTGTAGATGCTGGAAGCTAAGTTAAAACGCTATCACCTGTTTGATAAAACTTTAGGAAAGAGTTTTTATTTAATGATGTGGAGAAATTGTTCAGGCCGTATACAATAATTTATCTGTATATGTTGTGTAATAGGCTAATAGTCTTTTTCCTTCCTTTTCCATTATTTATTGACTCCGGCTAGTGGTTTTTTAAAACAGTATATACTATAGAAAAAATAAATGATTTTTTTCAGTGTCATAACGTTCCTATACCGTTGTTTACCGTAACCAATTTTCAATGGTAGATAGCAGGCATAATGATCTATATTTCCTCAAACAAACCTAAATTTTAGAAATTGTGCATTTTGAAATACTTTATTTTTAAGAACAAATTTGATTTAATTTTATAAAAGTGTATTTTGGAACCACCTATAAGTAATCTAAAACTTTGCTCAACACACCATTTGTAGTAAACGAACCGACAAATTATCAGTACCATTTTAACAAAGGCTGACTTAGAAAGTTCTTCGAGACTTATAATGAAGATGTTATACCAAAAAATGATGTTTTGAATGAAAATGAATAGCTTTCCAGAGATTCATCCAAACCAAAACTGGTCGACCAGGATAAAAGCACACAAGTGCTCCCGTAGAATGATTTTTGTTGGAAGTGGTAATAAGATAAAAAATCTCTCCACTTAAAATAAAAAGCAAGATTGGCCGCCACATCAATCTATAATAAATAGTAATCATTTAGCCACTTTAACAAGTTGTAATGAATGGAATAAAAGCCCAACGGTTGCGAGAGAGAAAATAAAAATCCAATACTTGACAGCGGAATTCTAATAGTGGCCAATACCGTTGCAACATTTTGTGGTGTTGTATCATCAATATGGAAAACCCTATAACAGGACCTACCAGCTGTGAGTGCAAAAACATCCCCATATACCTGTCAAAAAGACCGTTTTTTATTGGTCGCTGTTACAACCGCTCCTACCGCCGCTCTCCAGTTATTCTACAAGCAGGCTCATGCAGACAGTCTGTTGTTGGTTTGGCCGTGTTGCTGGTAGTCACTGCTTTTTTACTTTTGTCGTTTGTGAGAAATAGAACAAATGCGGAAATACAAGTTCACTTTTGCAGTGGTTTATTTTACATTAGTTTGAAATGAAGTGCAAAGTGATAAATTGTGGTCGCAGTAGCGTGTCACATCCAGGTTTCCATTTTCATCGGTTCCCGAGAGATCCAATTGTTCGCCGAGAATGGGTTAAGGCCTGCATTGGAAACGCAAGCAAGGAAGACATTCTCTTGCTCAAGCTTTCTGCCCACATCAGATTTTGCATCAATGGAATAATTACCGTTAAGTTTAATACTGCTTCATTTCCCGAACGGCAATGCCTAAGGAACTTGGAATATATCATGCGCTACGCACATCGGACCCAGAAGCATTACAAGTAAGGATGAAACGATATCATCAAAATATCGATACTTTTACTTTAAAGCAGTAACGAAAGAACGTATCGATATCTACGGGGATAAAATGAATACTTTTCTTTTAGTTCAAAGTAAACTACTGAATTTATCAAATTTGTGAAGCAATTAGAATTGGTCTTGTTTGGTATCATCTTAACATATTTTGGAAATTTTGTCAATTACCAATATTTTTAGTTGAAATTTGACAGCACCATCACTATTGTATAGAGCATATGTGTCCATATTTTAGATTGATAAGATTTATGAATTTGAAGTTTTCCTAACATATGTGAAAAAAGTCGTTTTTGGACAAACCAATTTTAAAAATCCATATTTCTGTGAAAAATTTAGGTAGAAAAACTTCTGCGAAGGATAACCTTACTGATATGATGAGAAAAGCTTTGACTTGGTTTGATCCCAAGATGGCGAATCTATTGGTCAAATCAAGCGGCAAAAGAATCATTCTGGAAGCATGACCCAGAGTTCGAAACACAGATGCTACAGTTCTGTGTATCTGATGAACATGAACACGAAAACATTTCCCAATCTAGCGAAAACGATGACGAATATAGTGAAGATTGTGGTGATTTTTTGTTTTCGGTTGGAGCGCCATTTGCCATAAAGTTCGTCGAGTGAATCCCTGCCGTTCTCCAATTCGTCATACAGAAACTTTTAGTTTACGCTAGCAATCACCTTACACTTACACTAACACTCATTTCCGTTCAATACACAACTCACGATACTAATCCAAACCATCACCAATACTCATTGATCAGGTTTATCTTTTTCGTACTTACACTAACAAGCATTTCCATTCAACACATCTCACACTCACTGATCCAAACCGTCATTCGCACCTTTCATTCCGGTCGGATTATCAACACATACATTTTTAATTCACTCTATGGTTCTCACGCATATATTCGAGCATACATTCTTCGTCGGGTCTCACACTTTCGGTATCACGCATTTATAATGTTTTTAACCGAAGCTTCTCGTTTAGCTATTTGATCGTACCTTGCATATTATTGCTTACTTCGAATGCACTTACACATCTCTATCTATCTTTTCGACGAGAAATGTCAAATCGTTTGTTTATTTCGAATGGAAATCGAAATCGAAATGCAGTTTAATTCGTTTATTCATCTTAAACCAGATGCAGTAAATTATTGGTAAGTACCATATGTAATAAGGATTTTTTAATCATTTTATTATTCCAGGTTTACTCTACCACAAAGATGAGCGACAACTTTGAGTGAAGATGGCGTATCGGATGGTAATGGATAATATACTTTTTTTGTGGTGGTCCGAAAGCGCCCAGTTAACTTGTTGTATTCCAAATACATCCAAATACATAAGCGTATGGATATATGGGCAATATTCCGAAAATATGAGGAAGTGGGGTAAAATCAGCAATACCTTCGTTTTCCGACTCGTGCAGTGGCGGATCCTAGGGAAATTCTACATAAGAATAGGCCTACTTTGACTACCGCAGACCCCTTCGAGCACAGATTAATCCGCAATGTTAGAAATTACGAGGAATTGGTGCAAACTAAGCCCAATATCTCTGTTTCCCGACTAGTGCTGTAACTGCAACCACCTCCATTTGATTCCTAGGGAAATTTTACATAATAATAGGCTTATTTTGACTACCGACCCTTTTTTTAACTCTTAACTCTTACATAATAATAGGCTTATTTTGACTACAGACCCTTTTTTTAACTCTTTATTTGTTCCAAATTTATCAATAATTACATTTCATGATAATCTAGGTGCTCCAACTACTACCGTAATGTATCAACCTTAATTGTTAAAATATATACCTCATTTTGTTTACATTGTTCATGCCTTAGCAGTTTAGTATTTTAAACAGGTTTTAATGCCTGCGTGTCAGTATGACAATAAGAATCTTAAAACTAAAAACAAACTAACATTCATTTTAACTAAGCATAAAGGGAATTAATCATAGCAAAAGAAGATTGCAACGATTTTTGTCTGAAATTATTAATTATTTTGTTGGACATTTCCTCTAAAGTCTCAACATTCGAAATTCTATGTACTTTGTTAGTACTGTACCAAGAAGGCAGCTCCAAAATCATTTTCAGAACTTTGTTCTGAATCCTTTGAAGTGTTTTTTTTCCTGGTAGCACAACAACTAGACCATATTGGAACAGCATAAAGCATGGCCGGTCTAAAAATTTGTTTAAATATTAGTAGTTTGTTCTTCAGACAAAGTTTGGATTTTCTGTTTATAAGAGGATATAAACATTTTATATATTTATTACATTTGGCTTGAATGCCCTCAATGTGATCTTTGAAATTTAATTTTTGATCAAGTACCAGACCAAGGTATTTCACTTGACTTGACCAAAAAATTTGAACACCGTTCATAGTAACTATGTGACTACTACTAGGTTTCAAAAACGAAGCTCTAGGTTTATGTGGGAATATTATAAGTTGAGTTTTGGAAGCGTTGGGAGAAATCCCAGAAGAGAAAATGTCTAAACTTTTCTGCAGTCTCCTGCAAATGACACGAAAGCTTCTTCCTTTAGCGGAAATGCCTGTGAAAACCGCAGACCCTTCTGGTCATAGATTTTTCAGCAATATTCAAAAATACGGGGAATTGGGGCAAAATAAGCCCAATTGCCCACTTTCATTCGATTCCTAGGGACATTCTTCATAAGAATATGCCTATTTTGACTACCGCAGACCCCTTCGACCTTAGATTAATGAACAATATTCGAAAACATGGGGGAAGTGAGGTAAAATCAGCAATATCTCCGTTACCCGACCCGTCCGGTGGCTGGAACCACCTCTATTTGATTTCTAGGGACATTTTTCATAAGAATATGCCTATATTGACTATCGCAGACCCCTTCAAGCATAGATTACTGGGCATTATTCGAAAATACGGGGGAACTTGGGTAAAATAAGGCCAATATCTCCGTCCACTGAGTTTTGCGGCAAGTGGGACCCCTTCCATTCGATTTACCAGGAATTTTCACACAGAAAATGCTATTGTTCACTAGCTTTGTGCTACTTGGAGCTGAATTATTGAATTATTTCGCGATTCGTGTACTTTTTTCCCACTGTGCAATGTATCAAAATGATGGAGAGTACAAAAGGTGCTCACTCCGACTATCAATGCTTGAGTTTCTATCGAGCGAACGCCATTAAGGGAACGTCCACTTCCCATCCATCGACCTTCAAAGGTATGGAAATCGCGTATCGCATTTCTAAAAACTATAGCACTTCGAACAAGAATCAAAGCAATGTTAAACAGAAGCTAGTGAATGAGTTGGCACTCCTTCCGAACATTTTCCACTGCTCAACCTTAAAGATGACATAGGAGCGACGTTACAAATCATTCCGACTAAAGTCAGGGCAGAAGCGTAAGCAACGGAAGAAAAAGTTTGACAGCAGAATAGCTATCTTAGAAGCTGGAATGGTGAAGGGAGAATGTTTTATGATTTGTTGAATTTTCAATTTGTTCCAGAACATATTAGAAATAAAAAGTGAGAAATAATAATCTATTTAAAAACTATAAAGATCATTAATTTAATTTTGTTGTTGCGCCACTTTTAAATGTTGGAAAAACATGCACATCGTATCCTTAAAGCCAGCAAAAAAAATCATTAATACTGTGAGTTATGAAAATCCCAAATTTGTTCATACTATAACATGATACTTCCTGAATAAATAAAGACCACTAAATAAGCTTAAGTAGATTCAATAGAAGCGTGTATAATTTTTTTGAATTTTCGATGCCATCCTATTCTTCCCTGTTGGGCAGTTTTGTATTCTTAGACCCTTAGACCTTGGACCTCTCCATTTTAAACGTTTACTTCATTGAATATTACGAAGTATAAAGAAATCGAATAATTTTGTTTTTTTATTACTTTTTTTTCGAAGGGATTACAGTGTAAATAAATCTGGCAACACTGGAGCGTATCATAGCAAAAATAAATTTACAAGAAGGCATCTCATTCTGAGCTGGCAGGTCCTGTCCTACACTCCCGTTTCATTTTACTCAATTTTTGAGTACCATTGCATGCCATCTCTTTTCTCTCACAAAAATGTTACTCAATTTTTGTAAAAAGTGGATGAACTCAATTTTTGAGTAAATCCACTTTTTAGGAAAATTGAGTAACATTGCCGTGTGAGAAAAAGAGATAGGGATACAATTCTTCTCAGTCACTGCGTACAATTAAGCAGGAGTGTAGGGCAAAGCTGTTGACGGTCAAACAAAGACCCAATGGTTGCTTCGACTGTCGAGGCACTGAGCACACAGTGATAAATTTGGTACGAGGAATCTGTGTGCTGCCAACACATTTGCAAGGCTTCGCTTGTACCATACATTTTTTGTGTGTTTCTTCTGCAGTTAAATTTTTTTCCACAATTTCAACTTTTGGGTGTTGTTTCATAAACTATACTTCTCCCCTCAGCTGAATCGGTAAGAGCACAGACATTTTATCTCAGTGATGCATTATTAACTGCTCATCCGACCACCTACGACGCGGTGCGTTGAGGGCAAGAAGCAGCCCCCACCAACCCCCAAAAACGCCCCACATTCATCCTCGTTCTTCCGTGCTCTCTGCGTCCAAGGTCCAAAAATGAAGATAAATGACGCCACCGCCCAAAGTTGAGTTGAGTGAGTGGCGGCTGGCGCACATTGTTTGTATGTCACACTGAACAATACCAAGACCCATTCACAAACATCCACACGAGACTGGGTATCTTCTGTTTCGACTGAGGCCTGGAGATACAACCCATGTTTACACGCGACAATAATGAGCTTCATGGAGCTGTAAGGCACTCTACAAATGCTAACAGTGTAGCAAGCTGCCGGGCTCGGCTGGAGTCTACCGCTGTCGATGGGGCTTTTCTTCAGTATAAAATATTCCATGCACAGCGCTCACGTTTACCCCCCCCCCCCCCCCTCCTCCACAGCTTGGGGTTCGGATTTGGATTTTCACATACGAGAGATTGAAGTGGGTCGTAATGGTGAGGAAGCATCAAACCTCCCTCTCCCCACCACCTCACCCCGAAGATCAAGTGCAGATGAAAAGAAATGGTCCAAGGTGCTGGAGCACGTTCTCGCTTCCACCTACTCGTTGCCTTCGTTGCTCGAAATTGGGAAAGTTTGGTGAGAAAATTACACGTATCATGGCGAACGAGAGCTTTCCCGCATTCTACGCTCGTCTTTCCGAGCTTCCGAGCTGCCTAATGGGGAAAAAGCAGACGGAAAGGATTTGTGACAGGAACAAGATTTCGTAGTAACACATCACCATTATGAGACTACTTCTTGTGTTTGTTCCGGAGGACTAGGTACTATACAACGTGCAAACCCATGTTTCTCCATATGAATTAGGAAGAGTAACTGCTGGCAAAAGGAAGCCCTACATTTTGGGGAACGCACCCACGCTGCTCGGAGATAATAATTAATTCCGGACGCTGGGATTTCGCCCCTTCTATTGAGCCTTTTAATGTAATTCCGGCGCGTAGCTACTTGAGATGACACAAGAGTTCCGGACCGGGTGGATGATATTTAGCGGTGTCCGATCGTGGCTTAGCGGCCGCCGCATGTGCGCGAGGAACGGAAGAAGGTGCCAAAAGAATTATAACACAAGTGCCCTGCCTAGAGCCTAGGGGAATGGGCGATAAACATTTTATTATAATAACGCTGGGATTTGGCTAGGAGATGGCGGCTCGTGCGGCCTCCAAGCGGAAACGAGATGGCAGACGATGTAATATAATTTATAGATGATTATTTCGTTTATTATGAATTAGGGATGAAACTTTCCGGAGATGGCATCGTGTGTCCGAAAATGGAATTTATGGCGAGAGATCAAATACTTTTTTGTAATAATTCATCCGGTTTTATAGGTGTAATGAAAATGTATGATGTTCTTAGGCGGCAAGGCGTTGCCGGCAGATACTTCAGGCCTTTGCCGGGCATTAGCAATAAGTCTTATTTAACTCACTTGAATATTTCGGGACTTTTTTTTCTGGCAGATTGGTGAAAGTACATACCTGGGGAAGAATGAGAAAAAAAAACATATTAGAGCTTTGTATAAAATGAATAGTAGAAAATGATATAAATAATTCTTGTAGATACGATCAAAAGGAATGTCTGGGAACCAGACCTCCTGACCTAGATCTGATAGATTCAGATTTTAGTGTGTTTCCCAATGCGAGAATTTGCAATCTACATTTCAACCATTTCCGGTTGAATTGGGTTCTATCAGACTATGATGGCAACAGTGGTGTGATAACATAACTTTTAAACATTTCATCATCATTCTCTACTATACACTAGTGGAAATATATATAACACCACCATCATTATTGATGCCAGCTTTTCTTTGAGTGCAGTTATCCCTTCAATAGTGTTATTGTTATATGCGCACTAATACATGCTACCAAACAATGTGAACATTTTGCGCTTGATTTGTATATGTGAGCAGAGGAGTCATGCTTTGTTCATATACGGGTGGAAATAACTAAAACGCCACTATATTAAATCTGTTGTTCAGCGGACTTATCTTACGACTGCAGTTTTTTTCATTGGCAATAACATTGGGTGAAGCCTATTTCTGGTGAATAAAATAATACAAATATTTGTGCATGCTATTATACAAATTATTTTCTAAATTTTCAAGGACCATGCCTAAAGGAACGATTTTGACGGACGAGGAGCGTGGTAAAATCGACATATTGAAGGAGGAAGGGTATTCTCTGCGCGAAATTGCTCGCAGAATAGGAAGGAGTAGAGATGCCGTGACAAACTATATTCGATTGGGTTCTAAATACGCCACAAAAAAGCGACCGGGCCGTCCTTCATATCTGACAGATAGAGATAAACGCCGAATGATACATCTCGCTGTTAATTCCAAGCTTTCTTCTGCAAAAATTAAGGCGAATATGAATATTTCGGTTACTAGCCGTCGTATTCGTCAAGTTCTAAGCTCCGAAGAAAATCTTTCGTATAGGAAAACCGTTCCTGTACCGCGACTTCTTCCACGTTTGAGGTTTGCCGAAAAGCATCGATTCTGGGATGATGAGTGGTCCACAGTGGTTTTCAGTGATGAAAAAAAATTCAATTTGGATGGACCTGATGGTTCTGGTAATTGTTGGCAAGATAAGAGGAAGAAAAAGCCTACAAGAGAATCTCGCAACTTCGGAGGAGGGACCGTAATGGTTTGGGCAGGTATTAGCCAAGCTGCAAAAACACCGATATGCTTCATTTCAACGAAAATGAATTCGGAAATGTATTGCGAATTGTTGGAAGAGGTGTTGATTCCTTTCACAGAAGAGTTCATGGACGAAAATGTAATTTTCCAGCAAGACAACGCCTTTTGTCACGCAGCCAAAAATACCAAAAATTTTCTGAAGGCTCATAACATTCCTGTAATGGACTGGCCGGCTTGTAGTCCGGACCTGAACCCAATAGAAAATGCTTGGGGAATTTTGTCTCAAGCAGTATTTGCACAGGGCAGGACATATGAAAATGCAAAACAACTGAGGAAAGCTATCATCGATGAATGGGCTAAAATTACTCCGAACATCTTAAAATCTCTCATTACCTCGATGCCCAGGCGGCTGGAAGAAGTAATCATGAAGAAAGGTGAAGCAACGCACTACTGACTACCTCTAATAATGTATTCCTTCAGCAATATATTAAATAAACAAGTTTTTATACGAAGTGGTGTTATATTTATTTCCACCTTAAAATATTAAATGAGGCATAACATTTGAATAAAACGTAATATTCATTTCATCCTCTGACCCCATATTGTAACACTTAATACTATGTTTCTAAAAACTCAATCACTGATCATCCTTGTTTGAACACTTTTCGAAAAATTGCAAATAACATGGTGGTGTTATAATTATTTCCGATAGTGTAGTAAGCTTTCCAAGCTTTTCAATGGACTTGTAAGGTTGTTTTTTTAAGCAGATTTTTTTTGATATTCCGAATTAGGCCCAGGTTTGTATCAGCAATTGGATTTTTCGCGAATTGGACGCACTCATTTCCAATTGATTTTTGGCATAACCTTTTAGAAACGTCATCTGAACATGATGAAATCTTAAGAAATTAGCGCTCATCGCTAGCAATTATTTTTGATTATCTTTTATGAACAATCTTCACTATTTTTGGACCATCGCACATGATAGGCTACTAAAAAAACTGTTCAGATACGGGATACAGGGTAGTTCTCATAGTTTGGTTAAATCTCTCCTGAAGGATAGGAAACAAATAGTTCAGTTAGATGGCCACAGTAGTCTTGAAAATAGGATTCATTATGGAGTACCGCAGGGTTCTATAGTACGACCACTTTTGTTTGTCATCTATGTTAATGATATAGTTCAAATTCCTCTGAAAAGTCGCTTAACATGTACGCAGATGATTCGGTATTTGTCTATAGTGCTGATAACCTGGAACAATAATTTGAAAACTTTCAACATGATCTAGACCTAATGAAAAACTGTTTTTTAATAACGGTTTGATCATAAATGCAACAAAATCGAAGTACATGATCTTTTCAAGCATAGATTGCTTCAATTCCATAAATAATAAACTTTATCTAGGAACCAACCAGTCAGAAAGAGTTAATGTCCATGCTTATATAGGATCAGAGATGGCATTTCGCACTAATGTTACGCCGGTGCGTGAGATTTCTACCTTCACAGAGGATACAACCATAACTCACCTAAGATAAAGCAAAGTGCTCTTTATTCGGTGATAAATAGACAGAGTGAAAGTGTGCGCCTGTGACGGGATTACCTGGAGTGAGTGAACCACACTCTCTTTTAAACGATCGCGCTCACGTCTTCGCTCACGTGCTCTCGCCTGCGATCACTGCCGCGTACACTGGGGCGAGGACGCACCAGTGCTCTTTCTGTGATTCGCTGGTGCGATTGAAAGTTAAAACATCGTCGGAGTTGCAGAAAATGTCCGAAAAAAGGGAGCGGGAAAAAACATTCTTCTTTCTTGTTCTTTGTAAAATAGTGTCAAAGCGTATTTGCAATCACTGTTGTATACTAGCAGAAGAGCCCACGCCAGTGAGCTCACTGGGGCGCACGCGTCAGGGAATTTAACTGCATTCGCTTCTGTGAATTTGAGAACTCTTCTTCTCACTCTAGAGCGATCGAGTGTAGTGTGAATAAAAACCATTTTTTTCCACTCACATGCGCTACCCGCATGCAAACACGGGGGTGAATATAAACAAGAGAAGAGCTCTCGTTGAGATAGTGAAAGTGTGATGAAAATTTAAAATCTCTCTCTACCACACTGAGGATATGGACATCACTGGAGAATTAGTGGACAGAAAAAAAGTGTTTTGCTCTAACTTTTTTATTTCAACTTTTCCAACAACATTGTGCTGCGATGATTTTTATAACTTGAAAAGAGGAAAATTTTGACGTATATATCTTGCATGTGTCTCTTACCGTTAATGAGTATTTAACAATTTTCTTATAAAATTACGCCCTTTTCAAATGTGTTCTACTCAATTGAAATAATAACCTATCTCTAGTTTTCAGACATAATATTCAATAATAGAAATCCCTTTCGAATGATGTTAAGAAATATTGTTTACGTTTGCCCCAACTAGAAAAACCACCATTTAAAAAAGGCCTATTTTGTTTACAAAAACCAAAATAACTATTGTTTGACATACAGAGCCAATTTCAGCACACCAAAAGTTGTAATTTTATTGTTCAAGAATCAATGGGAAGACAACTATCCTGAAAAATATATATAAATAAAAATGAGTTGGGGTTTCCTTTATCACGATTTAACTCGCGAGCGGAAAGACCGTTTGGTATGAAAATTTGTATGCAGGGGTTCATGAGGCCGAAGAATATTTTTAAGATAGTAAGAAACCCCTCCCTCCTCTGAAAGGGGGGGCTCCCATACAAATGAAAAACATTTTTCTGCATAACTCGAGAACTGATCAAGCAAAGGAACCCAAATTTAGCATGCGGAAGTTTTTGGAGGCAAGAAATGTTTCTATGGAAATTTGAGACCCCTCCCTTCTCTAGAAAGGGAGGCTCCCATACAAATGAAACAGAAGTTTCTGCATATATCAAGAACTAATCAAGCAAATGGAACCAAATTTGGCATGTGGGGTTTTCTGGTGGCGAAAAATGTTTCTATGGTAGTTTGAGACCCCTCCCCTCTCCTAGAAGGGGTGCTGTCATACAAATGAAACTGAAATTTCTTCTCTTATACTAATGAAACACAAATTTGTGCATAACTCAAGAAATAATCAAGCATATGGAACCAATTTGGCATGTGGAGGTTTTTGGAGGAGAGAAATGTTTCTATGGAAGTTTGAGACTCCTCCGCTTACTGAAAGAGGGGTCTCTCATACAAATGAAACACAAATTTCTGCATAACTCGAGAACAAATCAAGCAAATGGAACCTAATTTGGCATGTGGAGGTTTTTGAAGAAAATAAATGTTTCTAAGGTGGTTTGAGACCCCTCTGCCTTCAGGAAGGGGAGACTTCCTAAAAATAAAACATAATTTTTAACATAACTCGAGAGCCAATAAAGCAAATGAAACCAAATTTGGCATGTTGAGGTTTTTGGAGGCCAAAAATGTTTCTATGGCACTTCACCACCCCTCCCCAGTTTAAATGGGGGGAGCGCTCCCATACAAATAAAAAGCAAATTTCTGCATAACTTGAGCACTTATCAAGTAAATGAAACCTTTTTAGTATATGGGGGTTTTTGGAGGCTAGATTTATATACACATAAAAATTAATTTCTGTCTGTCTGTCTGTCTGTCTGTCAGACCCTTATAGACTCGAGAAGTTCTGAACCGACCAACGTGAAGGGGTTTTTGGAGCTGGGGAAGATTCTTATGATTGTTTGAGACCCCTACTCTCTCAGGAAGGAAATGAGACACACATTTCTTCATAACCCGAGAACTAATCAAGCAAATCGAATCAAACTTGACATGTGGGGGATTTTGAAGACAGGAATGTTTCTATGGTAGTTCAACACCCCTCCATTTTCTGAAGGGGGGCAGGTTTCAAACAAATGAAACTCAAATAATAATTATTATAATCCATGAGCCCAGTGCGATGGTTCAAGAACTAATCAAGCAAATGGAACCAAATTTGGAATGTGGGGGGTTTTGAATTCAATGATTGTATGGTGGTTTGAGAAACCACCCCCCGCTGGAAGGGAGGGCTCCCATAAAATTGAAACACAAATTTCTATCAAAAATGAGAATTATCCAGCTTACTTAAACACAAAACGTGTGTTTCTCGGATAAGAAGCATGTTCTAATAGAAGTTTGAACCCCCGCTAATTCAAGAAAAAAAACTCATTTAAAAAAACCATAAACGTGCCAGTAACATTAAATTTTCCTTCATTTAGTTGCAAGCGTAGCAGCGCACGCACCGGGTTCA
Organism: Aedes japonicus; assembly: GCA_034211315.2. Taxonomy (NCBI): domain Eukaryota; kingdom Metazoa; phylum Arthropoda; class Insecta; order Diptera; family Culicidae; genus Aedes; species Aedes japonicus. Next base: position 160,119 of record JASCZW010001304.1, on the reverse strand, counting down.
GCTAGTTTGGAATAAAAAAGTTACAGCAAAATATCTGATTTTTATAGGGACACCCTAAGCTACGTAGGAAAAAATGCTTTAATTCGGTCAAATCAAAAGATATACAATCAAAGTTGCTAGAAATTATTAATGCTACAACTATTCTGATAATTGTATGCTGTTATTTCTGCAAATAAAAAAGTTAGATTTTCGATTTCCCTAAAAATAAGGACCACCCTAGTTTTCATTCACACCAAAAGAAGTGCCTTGTTATTAAAAACAACGTTGTTTAAGACAATTTTGTTCCGCAACTTCAAACTTCGGATGAAAATGTATCTTTCCAGCTAAATAAGCATTCTGAACCATTGTGCCTTGGTATAAGGCGAATAACGAACACTCGGGATCTGCGCCCAATAAAAAAATACTGGACCATTTTGAAGGAACAGCTTTAAAAACGACCTAAAGTGGTGAAGAATGTATAAGAAATGAAGAAAATATGGGTTAATATGAAAAACATGTGTCGATTCTGAGGTCGTGCAGAACCTTCAATTGTTTCTTCTTACTCCCTGTACTGTATCATATGTCTTACTGTATCATATGTCTTTTAACGTAGGCGTACGTTTTTCTTTTCTATACCGGGTTTCATTTCAAAATTTTGAAAATGAGAGCGTTAAGTAAAACTGAAAGGTTTTTGAACGCTAATAACTCTCGTTTAACTGAATACAATAACTTAATTCATACACCATTTGATAAAAAAACTCACAAAAAACTTTTGCATTGAAATTACAATTTACTGCTATTAGTATAACTAGTTGAATTTTTAACTTAAAAATGACATACTTTTTGCTCCCATACAAATCTCCGTATGAAAAAGGTTGAAAATATGTTCTTCCCTAACCGGGTCCTCAAAATCGAGTAACAAATGGTTCAAATTGTCTTCTTTCTTTTTATTTCATTTAGTTTCATTCCATAATGAATATAGATCTAGCCACACCCTTCAGCTGCAAAATTATTTTGCTCTGGTTGACGGTATCTGATTTTATAGACTGAGGCCCTTTAGAACGAGGGGATTTTCAAATTTTGCTTCGCACTATATCTTCGTGCTCTCTTCATTCGGGGCTAACGCTATCAATGCTAATATTCGACACAAGCTTTCAGATGATGGTTCGGACAGGGATTTGTCAACCCGCCACAGTCCACAGTGGTTGTGGTATGAAAGACAGAGTCATGCAAGACCGGCTAATCGGACTTTTACCTTCCCATCCCATCTTCCCATCCCAGATAACCAATTAGCGTTAGCATATGCAGTAAATCAACCCCTAATCTGCATTTCAGATGCTACAAGCATTAAATTAGCATAACATCAGCATCTTGAATGCTATATGTTGTAAGGTTGCATTTCAAATGCTATTTAAATGCTTGTATCCTGAAATAAGCATTTCAAATCCAAAATAGCATTGATGAAGCATTATCATGGTATTGCAGTAAAGCAGCCGTATATTGGGCCAAAAGCGGCATTTAAGTTGCATTTATGGTGACTTTCTTGTTTGATAGGCTGCCATAAATACGCTATGGAACTGCTTATTGGTTACCTAGGATGTCTTCCCAATACATGGGAAAAATTTCGGGCCACTGAAAATTGCCATACATATATGAAATAAATTCGGTTTGTCTCGCGTGCCATATAGGGGAAGGTGCTCTAATGTGGGTCTATGGATTTATCCTTTTTTTCGTCCTAAAGGGCGATACGGTCAAAATTTGGTCAATATCAACTTGACGTATTTCTTTCAATTTTGCATTTAAAAAACCTGAACACCCCTCATTTTGAAGGTGTTGTGTGTAGAATGTTGCTCCTATTTTGATTTTGGAATTCACTCTTCAGTTGTCAAAATGCCGTCCAAGCAAGAAGAGCAGCGTATCAAAATTTTGCTCGCGCATCGCGAAAATCCGAGCTACTCGCACGCAAAGTTGGCAAAATCGCTAAAAGTTGCCAAATCAACCGTTACAAATGTAATTAAAGTGTTAGGGGAACGTTTGTCGACAGCCAGGAAGTCTGGATCGGGGGTAAATCGAAAACCGGAAGCTGCTGAGACGACAAAGAGAGTTGCCGGTAGTTTCAAGCGAAACCCTAACCTATCTCTCCGAGATGCCGCAAATAAGCTGGGTGTATCGTCTACAACCGTGCATCGAGCCAAAAAACGAGCCGGACTATCGACTTACAAGAAGGTAGTGACTCCAAATCGCGATGATAAACAAAATACGACGGCCAAAGCGCGATCCCGGAGGCTGTACACGACGATGCTGACGAAGTTTGACTGCGTGGTAATGGACGACGAAACCTACGTCAAAGCCGACTACAAGCAGCTTCCGGGACAGGAGTTTTATATGGCAAAAGGAAGGGGAAAGGTAGCAGATATTTTCAAGCACACGAAACTGTCAAAGTTCGCAAAGAAATATCTGGTTTGGCTAGCCATCTGTACGTGTGGCTTGAAAAGCAGCATTTTCATAGCTTCCGGGACTGTCAACCAAGAAATTTACGTGAAAGAGTGTTTGAATAAACGTGTGCTGCCTTTCCTGAAGAAACACGGTTGTTCCGTACTGTTTTGGCCGGATTTGGCATCTTGCCATTACGGTAAAAAGGCCATGGAGTGGTACGCCGCCAACAACGTGCAGGTGGTTCCCAAGGACAAGAACCCTCCCAACACGCCAGAGCTCCGCCCAATTGAGAAATACTGGGCTATTGTCAAGCGGAACCTAAAGAAGACCAAAAAAACTGCTAAGGACGAGCAGCAGTTCAAGGCAAACTGGCTTTCTGCGGCGAAGAAGGTGGACAAGGTGGCTGTACAAAATCTGATGGCAGGGGTCAAGCGTAAGGCCCGGCATTTCGGATTTGGAAAAGCGGAAGCCTAACTGAATATTTTTCCTGAATTTTATACTAATTGAACTTGAAAAAGAAATTTAATTTGATTTTTTAAATAAACGATTTCACCGATTTACACGCGTTTTCCCTTGACCAAATTTTGACCGTATCACCCTTTATGCTATTTTCAGCTTCGCATTTATCCATCGTTTCCAGGATGCTTTTAAGAATTGGCTGAGTAAGTGTGAGATTAGAGATTTGATTAGAAGAATAAACATTATGTTTTTAAAAAATATTAAAAAATTAAAAAATATTGAATTTGTTGATATTTTTTTTTACTATATGACTGAAAAATTCTCATTTTTTATTGAACACCCGTTAGGAGAACAGCCCAAAAACAAATTTTGGATTTGAACAAGATCGCACACCTCGCACTGCACCGAGAAGTGGTTGCAGGAATATCTTCTGTTCTAGGCGAAGGATATGTGGCCGCGATGCATCCCCGATCTTAATCCACTGGATTACTCAGTATGGCGCCTCATGAAGGCAAATGCCTGTTCTAAACGCCACTCGAGTACAGCATGGCTAAGACAAACATTCACCCGTACCTGTAGATTTTAATTTTTTTGAGATTTGAAATTACTCAAACATATTTACTGCATGACTTAACTGTTTTGTTAGTTGCAAAATATCATTTTTGAATTGTTGAACATTTGAGTTATATACCGTATGCGTGATAATGTTTGGCTCATTGAACATTGAATCTAAAAAAATTCGCCCGGCTGGTCCTAATAATAGCCTGGATCCACTTCTTTCGGGGTACGGGTTAATGTTTGTCTGAGGCTTACTGTAAAGCCCGATTAAAAGTAAATTTGGACACATTCAAGTGATCATAACTCAAGAATTAAACAACATACACCGTTGATCAAAACGTCAAACAAAAGGGTATTTATTCAGCCAATTCAAACAAGCAATTAAATTTCACCATTTCGAACGAACTATCGCACGTTACTTGTGATCGATGCCATCATAATCAGCACAGTCGCTGGTGACACTGTACCGGCGAACTTATTCCACTTAAAACGCATTTGTTGTGCATTTGTCAATTCTTTTCCGCATTCTTGAAGTTTCCGCTTGACAATTGCCCAATATTTTTCGATCGGTCTGAACTCTGGGCAATTCATAGGAATAATCTCTTTGGCGACGAAATTAACATTGTTTGCAGCATATGAAATGATGAAAACCTTGGTATTAAGGCCACCACTACAGATTCCTTGCCAAATCCTTAGTTTCCGAGCAAACTTATCAGCAAAAACAAATCTATACCTGGAAGGGAGCAATTCGGATGTATACTGGCACAAAAAAATATATCGTTCTCTTGGAAGGATGTTACGCACGGTGGAAATGTTGGAATCGTATTTCTCTGCCAAATCACGTATAGAGATACCTGGGTTGCCTTTCACGTAACTCAACACCTTTCTCCTCAGCTCTTTGTCCCTAGTGCCACTTTTATGATAGATGCGCAGTGCTTTACACACTCAGAGTATCCTTGTAACGTTTGATTACAAGACACACCGTTGAATTTGGGTATTTTAACACTTCTGCTATTTTTGATGCAGACCACGAAAGATTCTCTAGATGTTTGTGCACAATTAATTTTCTTTTCTCAAGTTCCATGATCCGTAATTTCGAGATGCGTCGAACAATCGAGAAAAACATTTTCAGCCATTTCTTCGTCAATGAAACATCCACAAATGCCTGTCAAACGGTTTTGGTTCCAACCACCAGGGACGCGGTGCAGCGTTGCCAGGTATACCGATTTGTCAAGGGCTCAAAAAATACCGATTTCCAACTTTTTATACCGATAAATACCGATTTTTTATGAAAGTTATTTCAACATTATATTTGGTTTATTATTTAAGGGCGTGTTTTTTTAGATTTCTAACCCATAATTAATTATTTTTCAGAAAATATTATCTTAATTAAAACTGCACCTGATTTGAATAAATAAAAGAAACAAAATAAAGGAATAAAAAAGCTTCAAACGAAAACATAAGTAAAAACGATGATATCTAGTTCATTCAGTTACACATAATATTTCATTAGTGTTAAGTTTCAACATTATCCTAGCCAATGGCATCTATTTTCGTATCATTTAATAAAATCACAGATAGCCACAATACATTTAACATTTCTTATACGGCAAACGCAAGGGAATTAAATGCCAACTACCAAACATCGCTTTGAGTTTCATACGGAGGTAATTGCATTGATCAATTTCTCTTAGTCGATTTTTGGCTAATATCTTAGTCAAAGCAAGTTTCAGTATTTAACCTGCAAGACGGAGTTATCCTTTATCGCAACGGATATGCCAACTCCTTTACCTGTAGTTATCAATTATTTTCGGATCAAAGAAGAGAAACCGCTATATGCAGTTCGTCCGTTTGAAACTCAACGCGAAAACATTCGAATTAGTCTTAAATGCACGTACGATGAACAAATTTGGAGTGTTATGGTTGTATCTCTATGATAAAACTATCGAGCTTAATTATGATCTTAAATGCGTTAACAAATGAAGACAGGTTATAATTTTAAGCAAAATAAACTCATCAGTCCTATATTAACAAGCAACTTTACTTTATACGTTTATGCTTTTTATTATGGGATTTTCAAAAGAAATTATCAGTTTATTGATAGGGTAGAACGCAACTTCGTCGTAGTCACCTATTTTCGTTCTATCAAGCAAAAAAAATCAAAAATATGAAATACACTATGCGCTCAAGAAGCAGTGTTGAATAATCGATCATATCTTAGCTTTTCATGACTAACAAATCAGTGGTATGTATGGAAAAGTGTATAAAATTGGAAGCGGTATACACTAGAATTAATCCGTTTTTGTGTCAAAATCTATTTAAAAACAAAGGATGTGCTTAAGCAAAGTTGTAGCACAACGGGAGTTGGCTCAAAAACCTTATCGCTATACATGCTTTTTGTTATCTTAATAACATCTTAAGAAGTGTGGATTCTAAAAATATATATTGTAAAATATATATTGATTCAAGCTATACATATTCAACCTCTGAGATGGTAAAAATAAGAAAATGGCTAATGTATTTTTTATTTTATTTTTTATGTTTACGGAATGTGAGAAAATTGAAAATGGAAGAAAAATTATTGTCAAAATATTTTGTAATCTTATATCAAAATTAAACTATAGTTCACTAGAAAAATCTGAATTTTACTTTATACCGATAAATACCGATATTTTTTAATAAGCAATACCGAAATTGTATAAACTACTCTGGCAATGCTGACGCGGTGGTGTATTAAACCGTGCGTCCAGATTTCTTTTACTCAAGTGACGTTTAGAACAGGCCCTAACCTTTACTTTACTTTTTTGATACACCTTTATGTAGGATTTAGTTAAAATTGACTGCATCAATACTCGCAAGTGTATAATATGCAAAAATCTAATCAAGAATTGAGCCCAGCTACCTCCCGCATGATATAGCTTCATAACTGTATATCGACCGACTCGCCGGAGGGAGGTTCGCTACATACACAGCAGAACCATCCGGTCGGTTGCTGGTTGCTGCTATGCGGGAACTCGCTGACGAAGAAAGACCATTGCGGGTGGTGATAATTTTATCACTAATGAAGTTCTTCTGCAAACAACGGCAACAACAATAACAACAACAACAACATCGCCAAACAACCCACCCTACAGCCGGTATTCTGCCGCTCCAGTGGGAGTGTGGATCCTGGAAAAATGGCCCTCCTTTTGGCCCGCACGTCCTCGCGCCTATTTTCTCGTTGGGATGAAGTTGCTAAAGTTTATTCGAGAAGATTCATAGTCGTTACCGGGGAACAAGCTCCGGCATTGGCAGCCGTGCGAGCGCAAAAATGGCAATAATTAAGGCGAACGTGCTGTCGATAAATAGTCCTCTGCGTCAGCACTTGAAGAGCACATTTTTACGAAGAAATTATTATTTAATTTAATGATGTGCTCTTTAGGGATAACGCTGTTTTGCGAGCAGTTAAACAACGCAGCAGTACCTTCTAAGCAGGATTATCCAGGGGGGATCGACATCGCAGTGACCGACCTTTAATCGATTCCATAAAAATCGGTTTTGCAGTTTCACTTCGTCGTTTCAGTTACCAGCACTTAATCGATGGCACTCTTTCTCTCTGCCGTGTGGTGTTTGGACAATGTGCAAATGGGCAGTAAAGCGCCATATAACCTCACTTTTACGATGTGTTACTATAGAGCAAACGTTTGGTGCCATCCCCCGAAAGAAGAGCAAACAAAGACCCGTGCCATCGTCGTCATCGTCGTCGTTTCAGAGTAGAAGTATCGATTGCTGAGCAAGTTCAGTTCAGTTTCCTCCCCAAGCGAGCTGACACCGAATACAGAATTCGAAGTTAGATTTTTTTTCTCTCAACTTTTTATGGGTCTTTGTTCCCATGTGCGTACTCTCCGGAGGATGGAGTTTATGACTTCATGACTGGTTCGGAGCACAAAGAACCCCCTTTCGGTGACACGCAAACTGATGAAATTGATTCTATCAAATTTATCTTAGGATCGGCCATAAATCAATCACTGTTGGATGCTGATTGGAGCAAAATAGTTGAAATGGACCCCCCGTCAGCCTTTTGGGAGTAAACCGCAGAAATCCATTCCCGGCGAATGTTATCGTTCCATGAAACCTAATACTTCCCGCAACTTGGCGGTCGTACCTGGCCGCCTTTCCATCCTCATTAGGTGAGTCAATAATGAGTCCCCAAATCGACCTTTTTCTCGCGTTAGTCGTGAATCTTGATTATATTTTCATAATCTTTCCCCAAGTGCCTATTTTCTACTAGGGTTTGCGTTTCCTCTTTGGCGCACCGTTCGTCTCCATTTCACGCGTTTATAATGCGTAACGATGGCAATTATTGTGTCAGATTTTCTTTTTTTTCTTTTCGTCGTCGCCTTCTAAGAAAAATCCACTGCTGCCTCAGTTCTAATCACTCTTTTTCACTCATGGCATAAGTGAAGGTGGTGTGGGAATGGCAGCAGAGGGATCGCAATTTGAGCTATTTTTCCATTAAATCGGAATAATTGCCAGGGAATGGTGTCGATTTTCCCGATCTAAGGTTACAGGGGGCGGAAGAAGATATTTTATGTATGCTAATGGTTGGTTGGTATTGGATTTCGGCGGGGTCCTGCGTTATGAGAAGAATAAGTTTGCTTAGAACTAATAGATGTTTGTGGGGGAGGAAACCTAGCCGGAAGGGAAATAATTATCCTATAGGTTCTATAGAAAACAGTAATGACGTCATGTCGAATGTCATTTTTGAGCGTAGAACATATGAGTATCATATGATGGATTCGCAATTTGATGGTTTATAAATAATTTTCTTTGAGTTTGACGAGGGATTTCGTCTTATTTCACTATATTAGGGATACTCTCAAAGTTTAAAAAGGAGATTTGTACCAAATATGTTACTAGCACAAATGCGGAACATGTAGTGAAATATATTATTGGATAGATATTTTTTTCAGCAATGTATTAATACACATAATAAAACTTAAACAGGACATGATTCAACAAGCAACTTGTAGAAAGGTTAGAATTATATACAGGGACGCCAGTTTTTTTTTTTTCAAATGTCTACGAAAAAAATTTCCATATGCCTAGAATTTTAAAAAAGCCTCATGTCATGTCATTTTGATGGGAAATTATCTACTTCTGACAACTATAATTTAGAAGAAAAATTAGTAATCTCCATTTAATTTCAACTACCTTTGCTTATCTTCGACAGATACGCGTATTTCGTCTACAATGTGCAGACTTCTTCAGTGTCTCGTACGATAACTCGAGTTATTAGTACGAGACACTGAAGAAGTCTGCACGTTGTAGATGAAATACGCGTATCTGTCGAGATAAGCAAGGTAGTTGGAATAAATGGAGATTACTGATTTTTCTTCTAAATTATAGTTACAAGTATTCCACTAAACATCTCAAACCCTCTAGGATACTTCTGACAAATTTCATCATAGATCAAAAAACAACAATCAAAGTGTAAAAAAGTCTGTATTTTTTTTTGCAAAATTAGAATTCTTTCAACGAAAAGACGTCACAGAGAGCGGAGTTATGTCATTTTTGCTGTATGTGTGATTTTTAAAATATTCCCATCTATTTCTTGGATTCTGTGCAATATTACGCTATTGTTTCATATTTTTGATGAATTCGCATAGATGACACAATTTTCTATAGTTTTATTTCTTCCTATAAGGGCCTGTTCATAAACTACGTTGATTCATTTGTAAAAATCTTAGAAAACCTCCCCTTCCCACCCCTTCGTAAACTTTTCTCCTTACATATGTTTGAATATTTGTATGGAGCGTAGACTTTGGTTAAACCCCCCTCCCCCAGAAAAGTCTACGTGGTTCATGAATAGTTCCTAATGATCTTTCTAGTTTCGTATATAAAAATCAGAATAGTTTTCATTTGATAAATACAACAGATTTTTTTTTATTTGTCGAAAAAATCCATTATATTACAATGAAATATAGAGTAAATTTTCTTTTACATAAATTAAAAAGTTGAATTCAAAATTTTTCTTTTTATTTCATTTATAAAAAAACACTACAATGAAACTTACTGTTATTAAACAAAATGTTTGGTAAAAAGGAATGTTTTTGTGGTTAAAGTCGAGGGGCTGTCAACTTGCGTAACTTCAATTTTTCTATCGGTATTAAAAATATGCATTTCATATATTTATTTAAATATTTTTGGTATATAGTGTACGTGCATTTAAAGGAGTATTGAGTGTTGTTTTGAGTATTAAGCGTTTTATTTTAGGTAGTTTAAAAAAAAAATTTACTCCACCCACTTATGGACTATTTGGATTTCGGGCTGTACCTTATAAACAGCGGCTGTATATTCAAGAAGAAAATGAATAAATCTTTTTGCTCAGGAAGTACTAGCACACAGGTCCCAAGCTCGGCCCCAAACTTAATGATTCGCCTTTAACAACTCACACTAACTACTCTCAAATATTTTGTCAAAATAACATAGCGAATCAAAAGAAAAACAAAGATACCACCCAGGTAACCAATAAGCAGTTCCAAAACGTCTATACGGCAGCCTATCAAGCAATTAGGTCACCTTAAATGCCACATAAATGCCGCATTGGGCCCAATATACGGATGCATAACTGCAATGCTATGATAATGCTTCATTAATGCTATTTTGCATTCGAAATGCTTGTTACAGGCTACAAGCATTTAAGTAGCATTTGAAATGCAACTTTACAATAGATAGCATTCAAGATGCTGATACAATGCTAATATAATGCTTGTAGTATCTGAAATGCAAAATTATGGAGAAAAGTCTACGAGGGGGGAGGGGGCGCTGAGATTTTTAAAAATAAGTCTACGTGATTTATGAACAGGCCCCAATGATAACATATTCAGTGATCAAACAATGATAACTTTTTATTAAAATTTGTTATCAATTTTAAAACTACAAGTTGATGGTTTTGAGTGGTTTTAGACCCCTCCTCCCGCGTGGACAATCATTTATTTTTTTTTTCGATTTTTTGCCATTTGCCAACCTGACTCCCTCCCCTCATCTATCAGTCCACTAAGTTAAAAAATACTTGAACATGGTTTTACATACCCGTAGGGACGCAAAGAGAAAGTCGGCGAAGAGAGTCTCTCAATGTTATAGGACCTTTAAATATCAGAAATCATTGAAACATGGAACGGAATATGACGAACATCAACTACATCTAGCCAGATTAGCTGTTTTGAGTTCGGTAAAAAATCACTAAGTTGGATAATTTTCTTAGTTAACAGTTATCAATTGAGCGCTTTCGATGGCTGTTCCTTCGATATTATTAGCTTTGCTTTTGAAGTACTAAACCTTTCGTCTCGACGGCCTGACACGAGGATTTGCTGTTCCAACTCAAATGGTTGTCTTATATGATTGAATTATCCAAAACCGACGCCCTTTCTGTACCAAGTACTAGGGATCAACTTACTAATCAACAATCGATCCGCTTACCACAATCCTTTCGGGAAAAGTCAATCTCATAGCAAAAGCAAATCAATTCCTAAATAAGTGTCAATTCAGTTTTTCAAAATACATAAGCTGCCAAGCAAGCGTATTCCATTTGGTTCGATTGAGAAAGAGAGAGAAGCATCGACCGAGCTATAAAGAGCTAATAATAAACTCCCGACCGAACCGCAATGGGTGGTTAGTTTTGATTGATTTTAATTGCATTAGATTGCTGACTAGTTATAGTGCACTATGGTCGAAAACGTTAAACATATTGACAAACATTTGAAACGCAAAAACTCTTAGCGCTAGAAATTAGTTGCTTTTGGCAGATGGCCCAAACACAATGATAACCGCAATGGCAATCGGCAAAACCCGATCTGAGTGTGCCTGCTTTTCGGAAAGAAAACAGGCTAGATCAAAGCCGATTCTAATTGGACATATCGAAGTCATTTGCAGCAACTGTCAAAATTGCCGTCTTCAGTTCCGTTTCCATTATCATTGTGTTTTGGCGGTTTGCCTTCACGATCAATCTTTTTGCGGGGAGATCGCAGCAAGCTCTGACTATAAGCGGTTGGGCTTTGGTGAGCTGTCACGTTTTTCTGTATTTTTTGTGTGATGAAATTTATCTACCTAAGAATCTCAATAATAACCGTCGCGTGTTATAGTGGATGCTGTGTTCATGACCACAGAGTCATACCTTAACATCATTTGTGTGTTAAATAAAACTTAAATCCGGTGTTCGTGGGTTTCGAGAACGAATCGATTGGTACACGTTTGCTGATTGTTGCTGATTATCCATAAAATTAGTTGTCGAAAAATGCAATTGACAATATTGACAGACTTGATCACAAGAAGTCATAGATTAACAATTTCATGGATGGCAAGCGGAAGGCTGTTTTATTTCAGTCACAAAGCAATTATTCGCTTGGATATCAACTTATTCCAATACATCGTTTGATTCGAACTTTTTCGGTTATTCAAATTACCATATAAGGGGGTTTCAAATGGTGAGTTGACAACTTGGCAGGAGGGTGCGACCGACCTCCGGTCCTCACAAGTTCCTACCTCACGCCTCCACGAGTCATATGATCACAAAGGACTGCCAGCTGAAACATGGAGACGCTGGTTGGCGTAGCCTGGGCAATGTTGTCAATCCGACAATAGCGAAGTGAGGGGGTGCGACCGGTAAATCATATCATAATTTTCCATTCTCATATCTTTCAGGTCTTCCAGGTCATCAGGTATTATAAAATAATTTAAAATTTAAAATTCATTTTTTTTCTCATGTCATACATTGTCTAAGTTTTCTGGGAGTTTGTCTACAATTGCAACAAAACAGCAGTCGGCACAGATGTAATTTTCAGTTTATATTATAATATCCCTTGACTTTATATATTATCACATAGGACATTGTTTATTCATAAACATTATCAATCTTCTTTATCATCATCATTATCATTTTGATCATTACTGTTGTTTTCAGGATTTATATTTTAACATATTTTTTTTTTAATAATTTTGCACTTATTACCTAATGTATTTTTCAATTCCAGTTTGCAAATAGACCTTTTCCAAATCTGTGCTGTTTGCCATTCGGATTGTGTCTGATGTTACAAGTTCTATTTTTGTCAGTACCGTATCATAACTCACAATACCATTCTATTTGATGATATTGTTTTATTGTTTTTACTTCATAGATGATATAAAAATTGCTTTTTGTTGTTTAATGTCCATTTGTCTTTAACTCCCTGTCAATAAAATCTTCTCTGTTTTCCTTACACAGGAGCAATAATTTTTAAGCCAGCAAAAATAAAAGCGTATTGCTGTAATAAAAATCAACACCAAGCAGCAAATAGTGACCATGTCAACAGTAGATTAAAATGTATAAATGTAATTTTTGTAAAATTTAACAAACTTTTTAGGATACCTCAAATCAAGATTTTGGGAAATTGCTGCTATCGCTGAAAACGAACGGAAACATTCTTAAGCGCGAAAACACAGAACTCTCCACTTTAACACTTTACAACATTTCTTATATTTCAGGATCCACCGAAAGAGATCATGAATAATAGATACCGAATGATTGCAGTATTTTTCATTTACATAAATATATACACTATTATATAAATATTTCATGGGAATGGGAGGGACCATCAGGGCACCCGATTGAAGCACTCTGGATGGGGAGAGTGGAAATGCCAACTCCCCATTGCTAACAGTTTGTGAATAGAGGGCGGGCTCTTCTCCCCGCGCATTGGGGCATCCTCATGTTAGATAGCTTGCTCTTTTGACCAATTGTTCAATCTTGTTGTTGGAAGGAGATTCTTTATATCCCTGTGGATACGTATAGGTGATGTTGCCTATCGATCCACCCAACCCCTTTGGCCCTTCATACAATGGCATGATTAGGATAATCAGTGGTTATTAAAGCTTGATCAAGTCTAACAGCGAGGAGAGCTCACTGCTGTCGGACTTAGTTTCCGTGCTACAATGGGTGGTAGTACATATCATACATCATACATCATACATATTCAAATTACCATATAAGGTTAAGGTATCATGTTTGAATTGATTTTTTTCCGATATTACAAAACAATTATTATCGGAGTAATTCCAGTTTGACCCTTAACTGGAGCTGTATCTACAGCAATTCCATGTCGATTATAGAACTGGTCCGCGGCGGAACTGGTTTACGAAGACGAGTTTGCCGAACTTCGGTGTTTGTAGGATACCGGGTATCCGGAGTGTCCGGAGAGATTTTTCCGAGTTCTGCAGAGATGTCGAAAGTTAAGTTTGGAAGACAGATGCAAGCCGATTGAGCCAAGAATGGCTACGGTGGAGGACCTAGAAGATTTTCAGACAATTGTGAGGTGCTAAGTGCTCTCAAAAACGCGGAGCGAAACAGGTAATTGTTATCCATTTTGTACCCCGTGAATTATTTCTAATATATTATAAGATCACAGCACTTATCAAAGTAAATCCTGATCCATGAAACCCTACCCTACTAACATAGAAAAACCTCATTTCTGTGACGTTTGTGGGGATGCAGAGGTTAACACGGTTCCTAAACAGCAAAGGTCACACTAACTTTCCTTCCCCATACCAACCTGATTGCAAGGACGTGGCCGGCGCCGTTATTGATTATTTAAGAAATTTAGTCACTGCAACGAGTACAGTGAGTGGTCTGTTATCCCGGATAAAAATTATCATACAATTACAATACAATAATATAAAATAACCTTAAAATCTATTTCCGACCATAAATCTTACTGTTCATGAATCAGATAAATGAAAAATACACGTTGTCATCACAATAGATCTACAATTCACTCCATTTGAATTTTCAACAATTGTGAAACAATACAATTAATTATAATTGAGTCAAATTGGTTAGGAAAAAGATAATTTTTTATAGTTAAGATACATAACAACCCCCCTTTTCTATTGTCGATGCCTCAATTTACATTAGATTCTATTGTGGGAACAATAACTCCTATTACCATCTTATCGTTGTGAACAATGCTATGAATTACTATAGATTCTATTGCAGTTACTATAGATTCTATTGTATGGTTACAATACATTCAATTGTAAACCTATGAGAATTTTTTATTCGGGACTCCCAGCTCCATTCACTTGATTCATTGTGCAATTTCACTGATTCTGAACAATCACGGAGTAGCAACCATTGATACATGCAATTTAGCTAAGCTAAACTAAGCAATCTTTAGGCGAGTGGTGCAAACTAGAGTGAACTGATTTTAGCGATTTATAATACGATTACTTTACCATATTGTGGTGAGTCCACATATGCGTCGCCAATTGTAGCAAAATTGACCGCGTTATCATCTGGTTTGTAGTAGCCATGGCGAAAACAATTAATCAATTACGCTCGATGGTTTGTTCGTACTGCCAGTACCATCTCCAGAGCGAACATCTTGGACATCGTAAGGAATTTCGTGTGCACCGAATTTAGCCGATCCGGCATTTACAATATCTTTTTCCTACTTAAGAAAGGCGAGATCGTCAAACGGAAGCCTGGTTCCGACCGAACGACAATGCTGCGCGACCGTAAAGTACCACAGAAGCTGATGAGAAAGACCGATGGCAAGACATCCTCATAGTTCCACGCCTTTGGCGGAGAGGTTGGTGTAACCAGCCTAACAGTGAAGAAGTACTTGGGCGAGATGGACATTGTTATGTGGAAGCTTCAGTCGAGGTATGCCGTCTCTGAGCAGAAGGAAATCACCCAGTAAGAGCGGCTGAAGTTGCTGGGGGAAAACATCTTTCAGCACGGCGTCGTGCTCATAATGGCTGACGATCAACGAGAAGGGGATGTCCACGCTGCTTCAGGATATGCGGTGAACGTAGAAATATACATAATGAAGAACCGGCCAGAAGTTGCCGCCTTCATCAAGAAGTATCACGCGAAGTAGGCTGTGATCTTTCGGTCAGACTTGGCCTTGGCCCATTACGCCAAAAGATCAATGGAGGAGATGAATCGGCTGAACGTTGTGCCAAACACCGCCTAACCTCTTAACGTCACCCAGCTGCGACCGGTAGAAACGTTTTGGACAAACCTTAAACGGAGGATCTACTCCAATAAGTTCGCAAGCAACCAAGGCCACGAAAGAGCTGAAGATTATGCCGCTATTATCATGGCTAAGGTTCCGGCCGCAAGGCCAACCGGTAGGGCGTCGTCGCTTTTTAATCGATAGTTTAGTAAACGTAGGATTTAAGGAAAATTTTCCTTGCAAATTTTGCTATGATGAGCTTAAATGTCATAAAAATGTCAAATGTCATAAAAAAACATACACACGCTCATTCGGATTTACCCAAATTTGAGTAATCTGTACCTTGTGTTTTCATAAAACAGGCTGAAATGTCAAATCATGGGTGAAGCAACTTATGAAAGTGGGTGAATCTCACTCTCTTCTTCATAAATCTGTTCTACTGTTTGTACAATGGACACATATTTATACTTTTGTTAAAGTTTTACAGGGAAAACCCGTAATTTGTCCTTTAGAATTCTGGATATTTTGTATAATTTGTTTAAAAAAGAAACCAGACATGCGGAGTTTTTGTTACTATTCTTTCTCTAAAAGGGTACATCGATTCACAGCTTATCCTGACCATCTCGGGTTTAGTCGCACCGATGCACAGTGATAGGAAATGTCTTTTTTTCACAGCAAAATTAATAACTCCTAAGGTTTACGATTTCGAATCATGGTGTCTTCTACAAAGTTGTATCTAAACAAGTTTTACATCTTTTGGTTATAATGCCTGCCGAATCAGAATACTATCTGGATATCCTAGTTTACTCATCGAACGAAGCTTTCGATCGCGACATGGTGATCGCGAAAGCTAACTGGACACCGTGATGTGTATTGCCGAGGATCAACTGCTAGAGGAGAGCTACCCTTGCTGTATGTAAATATGTATGCTTGCATGTGCGTATTTATGAATGAATTTATAAAGAAATGAGAGGATGAACATTATGGCAGTTTTATAGTCCATATTTTTGGAGAGAATAAAAAAGTGAATAAAAAGCTTTTTATATATTTTACCCAATTTTCATAAAAACCACAGTTTATAATATTTAGTAGATCTAACCCATAATCAAATGAATTAGGAGCTAACCCAAATTTGGGTTTCGACCCGGTTACCCAATTTTGAATAGTTCCAATTTTTATGATTTTGGGTAAACATTACTCAATTTTGGGTAAATTCGAATGAGCGTGTATTTTTACACATCAGCATTCAGTTTTTTCTAAAATAATAGACAGAAATTAATTTAGTTATTTCGTGTAAACTTAAGCCAGAGTATCGAATATTGCAAACATTGTTGTATGGCGCCTGAAAGATTGCAAACAATTTCGTTGTTTAAGCTTCCTTTGGCTTGCAAATAAACGAAGAGAAATTTCACACGATTTTTAAATATTATTATTTTTTCTGTGTATAAGCACTTTTTTTAAATAATAGTTATGAGAGTTTTCATCAAAATAGTAATATGCATTATAAAATGGTTTGAAAGTCATTCGAAAAAGATCTGATTGGAGATATTGCTTTTTTTTCGTATTCAACCTAACCTTATTTTTAAAAACCCAAGGTAAATAATTTTTATTTTATCACCAGAGATGCTTTAAATTTAATTACCCTGATTTTTCAAGTTTTTCTATTTCATATAAATTAAAATAATATTGCTATTATCAACGAATAAGGCTTGTTCGCGACAAAATACGTATATTTCTGGAAATTCTTGATCACCGCTTGAAATATTTCGCAGACTGATGAACGTATGTCAGTTCATTGTGTAAAATCAATTTATGGTGAAACTACAAGCTTTTGGATCGAAGAGTAAGTGCGAAAAGCAATTATGTGGAGCGCAATGAAAATCCGGATCTGTTAGTAAGAAAATTTGCAAAAAAAACTTGGTTTTCCTGCAAGCACTGTCCATAACGTTCTTAAATCTTTCGATACATGTTTGACAACAGCCATACAATATTTTATGAAGTTTTCCTGCGTGATAATGAACTATCAAACTTATGTGATGGAAGACTTTAAAAAGCTACCCGGAATGTCTTATTATACTGTCATATGACGGAACGGCGTAGAGGAGGATTTCAGAACGAAGATAAAGGCCAAGTTTCTCAAAAAATATTTGGTTTGGCAGGCAATATGCAGCCGTGGTCAAGCAAGCCAAAGTTTCATCACTACCGGAGCGGTAAACAAGGAATTATACCACGAAGAATGCCTAAAGAAGCGATTGTTACTATTCCTACGCAGACATGACGCTTCCTCACTATTCTGGCCTGAATTGGCATCTTGTTACTACGCCAAAGATGTTTTGGAATATTGTAAAACGAATGGAGTCCATTTTCTACCGAAAGAGGCGATTCCACCTAACTGCCCGGAGCTGCGACCTATCGAGCGGTATTGGGCTCTCGTGAAGACAACAACAAGCTACAACTATAGAAAAAAATCGAAAATCTTGGGCGAAAGTAGCTAAATCGGTTGCAGAGAAGTCTGCACAGACCCTAATGGCTGGAATAAACTAAAGAAAATGTAGATTCTTCATGCAGCCTAATTAAGTAACTGTAATTAGTTTTAAGATGACTAATAATGCACAATTGAATGAATAAAAAATGCATCTTGGATTGAATCAACAGCAAATCGGTTTTATTCCAAATTTAATCTGTCCAGATTTTGTCGCGAACAATCCTTATGAGCCAAGTTCCGAACGGCGAGAAACCAGCACCTCGCTTCGAAAGTATCATTCTATCACAAAGCAAGCGTTTGTAGATGACAACTGCCGAACGTGCAAATGTATTGTGCCAAACTTCATTCAAATGTGTTGAATTTGTTTCCTTCCTAGATACATGAGAACAATACAAACTAGATTTCTCCTATCACTAGAACATTAAATTTCATGAAATCTATCCTAGGACTAATTAAAATCCCTTCAATTTGGTTACAATTTGTTGGACAGTGCACAAGTAAAAGTGAGGACTATAAAAGTAAGTAAAATGTAAGAATGTTAAACACAAATTACTCACTAAACGAATTAAATATGTTGCAGCTATAAAGCTGACTCATGTAAACCACATGAAACAAGTCGTGCTACAAGATCGTCCAAATAAATTCGCATTGCTGTGCCAACAATCAATCGTAAGATAGGTCTTCTCTTGTAGACAATCCCTCCCAAAGACATCAAATCGCTACCGCCACACGCACTAATCAAATTCTGTCGCAAAATTTAACGCTTTCACCCATAATGCGCTGGTCGGGCGATCCGCTCGCAATCCAGCCGAAAAGAATAATCGATGTGTTCGGTCCTCAGCGTCATTTTTTCTTCCTTTTGCAAGCATGAGGATTATCTCTCTCTCTCTCTCTCTCATCCTCGGATCACCATTCGAGATTGAGGAAAGGGAAGCCTCGATTGACCGCAATTCCAGTTCGGTTTCGGGAGTTATAATTTATAGCTTCGATTGAGTTTTTGGAAAAAGGGTGTCTCTGTTCCTCACTCGTTGATGGCACTAACCGCACATATACCTTCTAGGATATTAGCCACAAACAACTGAATTCCCAGAGGGGGGGAAGTGGGGAACCCGAGAGTAAAGTAATTAAATACAAAGTTTACGACTAATTTAGCTGATTGAAATTGCTTTAATTGGTTCCATATTGTTTGCCGTTATTGTCCGGTTCATTTTCGGGTAGTTGGGTGGGTCAGCGTGGGGTGGAGAAAATTGCTGATCGAGTGGAATTGGTTTTGTCTTTGGCGCAGTTTCGGGAGGAGAAGGGGGGGACCATGAAACCCATCGCCATTAAAGAAATTGGAGTCGTTTTACCGCTCAATCCATCGCATCGAAGTGTGGCGGTTTTCGATTGTGATGGCGTTTATCAAATTGATGAATGTTATTTTAATTACAACTGCTGCCGCACTCTGCTTCATAAGGTGGGCAAGGGGGGTTAGGAGTAGTGGCAGAGGGTTGAAATCAAAGCAATACAACGGATTTGCATTCGCATTTCTGGAGCTGGGAAATGAACGAGCGCACATTCCGTCGGATGCTGGTTGACCAAAATGGACGGGTAGTGGCGCTCTTGACGTTCTCATCTGTATGATAATAAGGAGACGATAAATTGTTTTCAGTTAATTAAGACGCATGCGAAGCCTCCGACAATGCGGATTGAATGATTAATTCTAATGGTGGCCCAAGACAATTACGGTGTGGATTCTAGAGTATAACAAATGGGTGCTGCTGTCACAGCCATTAGAGGGAGATTTACATCTGGAAAATGACAGGCCGCATGAGTGCTGGGAAGTATGTCGTACCATTGATGGAGAATCACTCGAAACTATAGATCTTGTTTAATCGAAAGGCTCGAATCGAAAATCATCTTTCGATTCGAATCCCGCAATTTAGTTTCAAGTTTATAGTTATGAAATGTAAGGTAACGGTTTAGCCTCAAAGTTTAATTTCAGACACTGTGATAATGTCAGCATAAATAATCTAATCTATCAAAACCGATAGTTTAATTCAGTATATTCGAGTTATCTGCAGTAAAAACAGTTGAATGAGATGTTAATCCTTCTTTCTGTAAAAATTTTCGCACTTTCTGTGACACACCCGCCATCAGATTCCATCTTCTCTTGAAATCGTCGATCCCATTTGCATTATTCTTAGTTTCAAAGAGTTTTCACCTAACCAGAGCCCAGTATTTTTCTATCGGGCGAAGTTCCGGACAGTTAGGCTGATTGACTTTTTGTGGAACGAATTTGAACTCTTGTGCCTAATACTATTCCAGGACAGATTTTGCATATTGACAAGAGGCCAAATCAGGCCAAAACATAAGTGAACGGTAGTGGCTTCTTAAAAACGGTAGCAACCACTTTTGCAGATATTCTTTCCCGTATACATCCTTGCTGATAGTACCGATAGAGACGAAACTTCTGGATTTTCGACGCAGTCTACGCTTAGCTCGAACATGAGTACGACCCTGCCCAAGCCACGATGTCAAGATTTTCATGGGAGACCTGAATGCTCAGGTTGGCCAAGAGAATTAGCTCAAACCGACAATTGGAAAGTTCAGCGCTCATCAGCTGACGAACGGCAACGGCTTTCGACTCATTGGTTTCGGTGTCTTCAAGAACATGGCCATTCGTAGCATCTGCTTCCAGCACATCCTCTCTTATCGCCACTCATGGAGATTACCACAGCAGGCGGAGTCGCAACTCGATCACACTCGCATTGATGGATGGCACTTCTCCGATATTATCGATTTCAGAACTTATCGTGGCGCTAACATCAACTTTGAGCACTAACTGGTGATGGGTAAACTGTGCCCAAAACTCTCCGTCATCAACAATGAACGGTACCGACGGCCGTCTCGGTAAGGCCTAGAGTGACTGATACAACCGAATGTCGCCACTGCGTACGCGCAGTATCTTAAGGCAGCGTTGCCGTACGAGGGTGAGCTCGATGTGGCCCCTCTTGAAGAATGTCGGATTACTATCATGCTTGGTTTGACGAGAGATTTTTGAGGAGAACGACGCAGTGCGGGTGGTGATGCTGCAGCAAGGGACCCGGCAGCTTCCGTTTTCGGGAGAACAAAGATGGTGCAGCAGAAATACAAATGTTCTACCGGAAGCTCAATGAATCCCGCAAAATGTTGTGCCGCGAGCCGAAATGTGCAGGGATAAGGATGGAAGAATCTTAACAACGGACGTGCGGTGATTGAAGGGGGATACAGCACTTCAACGAACACTTGAATGACGCGGAGAACGTAGACAGTGAGGACCAAGACAGCGGAAACAATGACTACATCATTACGGCAAATGAGGGTAATGAACACGCTCTCATGCTGAGGGATGTTAAGGATGCCACGCAACGGCTCAAGAACAATAAGGCAGCTAGTAAAGGTGATATCGGAATAATCGGACTTATTAAGATGAGCCCAGAAAAGTTGGCCATTTGTCTGCACCGGTTGATAACCAGAATATGGGAGACAGAACAGCTACCGGAGGAGTGGAAGGAAGGGGTCATATACCTCACAAGTGAGAAATGGTGAGAGTGAGAATTTCTGAGCGAATACTATGGAATAATGAACAACTGACTAGATCTATACCATAGTTACGACAAATCCTCAGGAAATGCCGTGAATTCATGATCCCTACGCACCACCTGTTCATCGATTCTAAGGTGGCGTACGACAGTATTGACCGCATAGAGCTATGGATAATCTTGAATTAGAACGGCTTCCCAGCAATGATGGACGGTGTGCAAAGCTGCGTGAAGATTTTCCCGGGGACTTCAATAAAGCGGTAGAGTTTCCTGCCCACTGTTCAATATCACCCTAGAAGGTGAAATTCAACAGGCCGGCGAACGATTTTAACGAGATCCAGCCAATTGTGGTAGCACTGTATACCCATCTAAAACGTGAATTAAGAAATGTCGAACTGGTGGTGAATGCATCGAAAACAAAAGAACGGCTGTAGATCCGATTTCAATCGCCTTTGAACAGCACGAAAGTAGTCAGCCTTGTAACGACGTCTTGCACTCTTGTAGCAATAGATGATCTGTAATTGATGCGACGCAGCCTTCCAGCCTGATTTCCTAGTAGTCTTCAGTCTTCGCAGTTCTGGAGTTTGCCACTGTGTCACGTGCAAAACCTGTAGCCCTGCTCTTTGGAACATGACAATCATTGGCATAAGTATCAATATTCGAGAAGGTTTGGGTCACAACGTCAGCATCCTTGTCGAGAATCACATCCCTATCAATGCTTCAAGCCAGACTTTCACTTCAAGCGTTACATGTAAAAGAAAGCGATGAGCAACCAATTTCGCCAGAGAAGATGCTACAACGTAATTCCTGCTGCTAACGAAACACAGTTCGACAGCCCGGTCATTCTTTTTCTTGATTGGATTGATTTGTCACAGAACACTGACGTTTTAACAGCCGAGAAGGCAATTTAATCCCTCATGGAAAGAAGCCAGCAATGGATCAGCGTCTAAGAAACCGTCAGAGACAGAACTACAACTGATGCGTGGAAAATTGAAAGAACAATTGATCACAATTTCGTGTACTGCACGAGATGTCCTCAATCTCATCCCCCTCTCAATCTACCATGAAAAGTTTCTGTACTGCCAAAAACTCCCACATGCTTAATTTGGTTTCCTTTGCTTAATTAAATCTCGATTAGGGCAGAAATTTATGTTTTATTTGTAAGGGTTTCATTTGAAGGGTCTCTGACTATTAAAAAGAACCTTTTCCGTCCCCAAAAACCTCCCTCCGTACAAAATTTCACGTCGATCGGTTAAGAAGTTTTCAAGTCTATAAGGTTCAGACAGACAGACCGACAGAAATTCATTTTTCAATAAATAGATAGATAGATCTGTAGAAGCACCAAATTATGCAACAGTAAATAAGATTGATGACCAAGTTTTCAATATTGAGTATTCTATCTACGTGCCCTCACGAGATGTTGCAGATAGATGGTGTTGTGTCCGTTGCGTATTCTGATTGCCAAAGGTTTGAGACGAGGACTGTGGTAAAACACGAAAACTTGTCTGAAACTTGTTGGTTGTGACTTGTAAGAGAACAGATTAGTAAGTCAACAGATTAGATTTCTGGTCATAAGTCCATATATAGAGCACCTTTGCATGAGTCTCTACACAGTAAGTTTTTTTACTGAGGTCAGGAAATTTGTACTGAGTTGGACTGCAAAATGGTGAGTCGACAACTGGAATGGAGCGTCTTTCCTGGCATCCAGCGGTTTAGTCAAGAAACGCTGTATCGCGTCAACTATACGTTGAGTGGCAGCTGCACCGGGCGATGTAGGAAGCGCGACCCCGGTAAGGTAGCGTGCTGCAAATCTTATCCTACCACGAAAGATGGAAATATTCTTTATACGGCATATAAAATCGGATCATTTATGGGTTTCAAGTATTGTATAGTGATTAAGAATTGTTTTTATTGTATAGTGATTTTGAATTGTTTGATAATGCAGGTTCGTCTACAATTGCAGCAGGACCATAATATGCAGACATGCAGACAGTTCAGATATAATTTTTGTTATAATTTTGTGTTGTAACTATCGCTATCAATACTTCGTATGCTTTTATCAGCTTCACATTTATGCGTCCTCTTTAGTTTTAGCCCATCTAACTCGCGTTATGGTTTTGAAGAGATAGACTGATTTTTATGTTTTTAGAAGGGATCATACTGACGGACTCTAAGAAATTTTATTTCCCTTCTTTGTCCAAAATATTCAATGATTCAAAACTTAAATCCTTCATTTTGCTTTGCACACAAATAAAAAAAATACTCGTGGGCCTTGTACGAATCAGGAGTTGTCGGAGAATTCAAATTCTCTTTTTCCTTTTTTCTCTTCTTGTGGATTTGTTATGTTTCCGATTTTTGGGCGGTAACCATAATCATATGATATTTATTTCGGCTTACTGTTTGCTTAAATTTTCTTTTCTATTCTGCTATTAAATTAATAGTTTCAAATTGATATTTGAAAATTGACAAAATCTCACCGATATCACAATGGTAAGCGCAACTGGTTCCCACCCCAGAGTGTGTTGAATCAGTTCTAGTCGGTGGCGTTGGAATTTTCTGAGCTCGCAAAATCTTTGATCACGTGAGAAACCGTAAGTCCCGGCCCATATGTCGATTAATTCAATATTTAGGATCCAGGAAAAGTCACCTCTCTAGCGTTGGTATTTGAATTTGGACCGAAAAAAATTAGGATCAAGCAAAAGACCACAGTTTATCAGTAATGTCGTTTTGATTTCTAAGTGATCAATTTCACCCCAATTAGAATATTTGTTTTATATTGAAACAAATTAGTTGTGCTTTAAAAATAATCCTTCATTCACGGTAGAACTATTATCGGCGTCTAGTATATACTACAGTACTGATTTAAAAATGAAATTGCCTGTTAATATATTCTTCTACTCGAAAGGTTTTCCAAACAAATCGACATAAGTGATAAATTTCACCAGAATTCACGGTACAACTCATTTTATAAAGTCAGAAACTTTCGAGGGATATGGATGTAATGTCGATCTAGAAGCTTCAAATTGGGTTTATTCATGGAAGCAACATTGTCCCATTCGATCGATTTTTTTTAATTAAATGCAGTCTTCGTACGGTTTTCTACCTGATTTTCTGATTGTCGGCTGTGTTAGCTTTATCCAACATTAAATTTCACTAAACAAACTAAACTAAAACAAAACCCGTACAAAGCGAATTATTAAAGGGTGGAACGGTCAAAAATTGGTCAAACATGACTAAGTGCACACTGATTAGTTTAATATCTAGATGATCAATCTTTGAATCCTTGCGAAGTTCATCGTCTACAAAACACAGGAAAGTTATTTTTTTAGGCGTCCGATTGTGCAAATGCAAATTGTTGGGCTTTACGTTTCACACCTTCCATCAAGTTTTGTACCGCTGTTATATCCACCTGATTTGATGCTGAACGCCAATTTGCCTTTAACTGTTTTTCACTCCCAACTTTTTTGAGTACTCTTGAGGTTTTTCTTTACGATTGTCCAATATTTTTCAATTGGACGCAGTTCCGGCGAGTTTGGCGGTATACCATTCCTGAGCCATTTTTCCGCACTGGAAAGAAACGAGGTCTGGCCAAAACAGCACGGAACAACTATGTGTCTTCAAGAAACATGGTTGACAGTACCAGTTGCCACAAAACATTCGCTTTTTACCCACAGATGCAAATTGCTTGCCAAACCAAGTATTTTTTCGGAAACTTTGACGTTTGTTCTGCTTGAACCTTTCCTTTTCCGGTAGCCGTATAAAACTCTTGATTTGGGAGCTGCTTCAAGTACTTATCATCTTGATTCGGTGTCACTGTAGCCTTATATGTTCTTCGTTCTATGCATTGTTGTGTGGGACTTTCCCAATTTGTTTCCGATATCTTTGATGGAAAGGTTGGGATAGCGTTTGAAAATGCTGGCCACTATTTTTTCCGGTCTCTGCGGATTCCTCCTGATACCGGCTTCTTGGCAGTCGTCACACGCTATCCAAACATTTTTTTAACATTAGTCATGGTTGATTTGGCAATATTAAGTGATTTTGCTGCCAAGTCGGCGTGGGAATAATTTTGATTTTGCTTATGCGCGTGCACAATTTTGACACGCTGCTCTTCTTGCTTCGACGCCATTTTGACAACTGAATAAAAAGTGGCAAAAACAAAATAGAGTCAACATTTCGTTCGCATACACCGACAAAATGAGGGGTTTTCAAGTTTTTTAAATGCACGATTAAAAAAAACTATGCCATATAAGAGTCGACCAAGTTTTGACCGTTCCATTCTTTATGCTTCCATTATCGAAAAGCCAATACTGTTGATGATAAAAACATAGTAATTCACTTTGAACAGAATTTATTCTTCGGTTTGTGTTTACCATTTGGAAAATATACAACCGAAACTAATACATTTTCATTGAAAATTTTACCAATACTAGGTAACAATAAAAGTGTCCCTAACATTGAGTACACGGTTTTCCTGCTAAATAATTGTTATTTTATCTATGTGAATAGTTAGTTTATAACGTGTGACTATTTTCTATACATCTAGGCTACATTATTTGGTTTACCGGTTCAATTTAGCCAAATTTAGATCATTCGAAGATCGCGGAGATAATAGGTTCAGTTTAACCAGTGAAATCATGATGTCTAAAAAGTTAAGAAAGTCGAAAATAACACGGAATTGAACAATAATAAATTGAATGATAATGTCTCAATTGCTTTCAATTAAATCGGTCATCTTGATAGCAACATAATTTTGTTGCTATTGTTGAATTGATGACATATTTGGAACACAGGACGAATAAAGGAGCTAGGCTGAAATTACATCTTTTTACCCTATAAGAGTTTGATTTGCCCGTATTTATTTTAGAAGTTTGTATTTGTTTTGTTCCAACATCTGGGGTAGTCACATTGTCTCCTAATGGTCACCTCTTCCGACCGAAGATAAAAAGTGAGCCCTGATCTTAGTTCTAGTGCTGGCGGTAACTCTTTGACGAGACTACATAGTTCCTTTTCCTGGTTCTTTTGTCCAATCCATCCACCACAAAATGTCACTCCTTTTAACCTCGGATAAACCGCAAATAAACGGTCCATGCCCTACTAAACGTAGTGTTAAGTCATTCATGTTATTAAAAACAATGAAATATTGGATGAATGAACTTGATAAAAAAAACGATCCGGGGGTAAAATTGACTAAAAATAAGATGGATCATTTTAGTTTACTTGTTTACACTCTTAAAAATAATAAATATTACGTGAGATGTAATCCTTGTTGCAAGTCAATACTTTGAGACTTAAACATAAAAATTACTCAATTGTATGCTCTTTTTGACTTTGACTTTAATAAATGCTGTCACATCCAAAATCACGTCCGAATGCTACATTTACAACAACTTCTTGGATTAGACTTGGTAATCTCAAATATAAATCCGTGAAGCGTTGATAATTAGCAACAAGACTGAATACTGAGATTTGAAAGCTTTGAATTAACATGATCGTTGACTTTTGTGTTATAATAACATCCGACATATTTTTTTCGCAGTTGGTTCTACGCGTCGCTACAGGTAATAAGTTCAAATTCGCTCACTTCCTTGAAAAAATATAAAATGATTACTTCATGCTACATAACATGCATAACAGATCGAACTTCATAACGTGAAATTTAATGCTCGAAAATTAAAGGTGTAGGAGAAGAAAAGGAATCAAATTCTTTTTTTTATCATGCAGGCTGAATAAAAAGCAAAAATAAAAAATGATAACACATTAATATTCGTTCGATATTACAACATTAACCCGTTTTATTATCTTTGAGTTCATTTTGATAACAAATGTTGTGATATGAACAAATAATCTGAAAATATACTGAATATCCACGACCTTATATATAACGGGGAAAGGGAGGGACCATCAAGGCACCCAAGTGAAACGATTTGGATAGGGAGCATGGGACTGCCTCCTCCCTATTGTTAACATTTCACGGAATGACCCCATCTATTGAGTTTACAAACATTTGGATATGGAGGGAAAAAACGAATCCTACAGGATAAGATGGAGTCCAATTTTATTACGAAAATCCATGACATTGAGGACATTTTTTATTTATTCAATTTTAATGCCGCTTTGTGATTTTTTCTTATGGTTATTTCAACTAGATTTTTGGGATTAAAACGAGCATCAAAAAGCATTTCAATATGCATTTACAGTAGCAGCATTTGGCAAACTTCATTTTGTGATCCTCAACTTATGTTTACGTCATGTCGTGTAAGTTATCATTTTGATTTTGTCGTCATGTAAATTTAAGAACAGACGCAAATTTCATCAACCGGCTGTCCCTTTTATGTGCATCCAAGTAGACTTAAATTTACACGATTTTTTCTAAGAAGTTTAATGACAATCGGATGAGAAACCGAAGTTGGCCCAATTATATCATGTGATGCAATTTTATCGTAGACACCCTTTAGATGTCTAGCAGCAACACATTCCAGCCGACGTACATCTTCGTCCTGTTATTCCACCACCGTCCATATCCAAGGGCTGTCAGTTCCAACGCTGTTTCCGCATGCCAGTTGTAAGAAAGGGTCCATGCGAGAATGCGGAGAAAAGTCATGAATGAATTTCCCATGCCCGGCACCTCCGGAGGGAAGAGGGAGGAAAACAAGACAAAATGTAATTTCACTGATAACATTTTCGGAAGTTTAGAGCTCTCGTTTCGTTGTTGGTTTTTTTTTTTTGAATCTCTGTAGAACGGCAATTCTCTGATGGGAAATGGGAATGCCCAGCAGTGCTGCGGTGTAATTTTTCATTTATTAAATTGCAATTATCCGAAAACGGCGGTCGTTCCTAGCTCATTTTAATCAGATCTTCCAAGTACGTTCAACAATCAATTACAACTCATTTCGAAGTGCTTATTTTTGAGAAAGGCTCCGTTGGCAACGGAATCTTGAAAGATCTTGGGTCAGTCCTTATCAAAGTAATGCGAAAGAAGATAAGATAAAACAATGATTGATAGCTTCCAATTAGCCCAAAGATTAAAAAGGAGGACCCATCAAAGCTGGGAATGATTGCAGAACTCTTGAAAGTTATTATAATTTAAGAAATTCCGAACCAAAATGAATTCCGACAGCGAAAGGAGTCGCTTATCACTCACGCCGAAATGAAAAAACCCTCGTCCCGGGATCTTTCCATTCCGAGCGTGAAAAGTAATAAATTTCATAACCGGAACCATATCAATTTGTACATCAACGGGGGGTGGAAGCGGGAAGAAATCATTCTTATCTTGGATCTTGGACTCACCTTGGACTGACTGCATTTCGACAAATTGCTTTGCAAACGGTCTTTTTCCCCCCACCGCAAGCCACCCGTACGTGACTCGTGTGCTTACGATGGTCAAATTAAGCGATCTGATTTTTTTTTGTGTGCTTCTTTCTGATCGTGGTCCTCTTACCTGGAATGAAATTAGTGGAAAAGAAAGGAAAAAGAAAAAGAAAAAAAAGTTAGTGACTGTGGAAAAGTGTGAACCGTCGTTGTTCAGGGGAAGGAAAAAGTTCCTAATGAATTGCTATCATTATGCGGGCAAAATTATGATTTCTTGAGAAGAACCCGAGCATCGAGGTACGAACGAAGGCAAGTACTTAAATTTAAGTGAAATGTTTGGCGATTTGTGTCGTCCAGTTGAATGTGAGAGAAGAAGAAGAAGGAGGGAAGAAGAAATTTGACGGCGGTGCTTTCCGGTGGAAATCAGATGCGAAAAGGAAGAAGATCACGAAATGAGATTTTTTTCAGGGGGGCAAAATGGACTGCGTTTTATTTTGATTAATGCGTGGGACGGCTGCTTAGTTGTTGCTTTGTGATTTTCTTCACTCCATTTTTATTTTCTATTTTACATTTCAGAAGAAGGTCAGCGGAAGTTTATATTTTAAGTCGGTATTATCTCGATGGTGGCAGGGAAAATTTATGGAAATCGCTGTGGTGGATTCTGTTTCGAAGTTTTTGTTGAATTGGAAAAAGGATACCGTTCCGAGCGGTAACGATGAGTTTTAGTTAAGGAAGTTGAAAGTTTTGGCCACTTAGTTTTTTGCTTTAAATACTCAAAAGGGACTGAGACATATGGAGTGGATGGTTGGTTGAAGTGGTGAGATTACGACTTAATTGTAGATCTATAATAAATAATCTATTTTTCAACTTTCCTTCACCTTTTGGAAATGTTAGAGCTTGTCATGAAGCCACCCACTGACCTCAGTGAAGAAGATACGTCAACTAGCAGAATAATAAACCAAAAGTATTTGAAGTCAGTGCAGCGTCAACTAATGAAACACGTATTTTGAGTTAGGTTAGCGTATTTTTTGGAGAGGCTTCAGAGTTGCATTTTATCGACTTTGATTGACTCGCGGCAATGCAGGGCTTCGACAGTCTGCGTTTATATCTACCATGCTCTTATGATAGTTCTTACAAATCTATTTTTCTTTTCTTAAACATGCCCGATGCTTAGCTAATGTCACATTTTTCCACACCGGGGTGCGTGCAACAAGGCTCTTTGGAAGCCCCTTCCGCCCTCGTCTCAGTTGTACCACTTTCAAAACCCGATCGTCAGTTCCGTTCCCAGTGTTCACGCCACCAGAGTCATCCCGGTACTGAGTTCGGGGTTCCGGAGGGGGTCTTCCAGCCTGTTACATCAGGCAAGTACGTGTGTTATTCCAGCTTTTCGCTTCCTGAATATGTTCCCACTTCCAGCTTGTACGAAGAGTTACCCGATTTAGAGACGACTCAGCGCACATCACATCCGAGACGCATCGTGGAAAGCACTTTGGAATCCCCGATTCCTCTGGCCCAGTCGCGCCAATTCCAGCTACCGCTCAGCATAGTCGTTTCGGCCCTGAGGCCAAATACACACCGGAGGTCTTCCAACCTGCTTTAGCAGGCAAGCACATTCACGGTTTAGCTTCTCCTTTGCCTGATATTGCCTCGCATTCTAGTTGTGTTTTCGATACTTCGGCTGCCTCACCCGCACCATCAAGCTCAAACATCCATGCTCCCTACTGCCATCACAAGACCGTCATTTACTAGCAGAATGTCGCTGGTATCAACAGCGATGTCGACGATTTCCGCATAGCTACTTCGGACCAGTGCTACGACCTGGCTGGATTCACGCACACTCTCTTGCCAGGTATTCGGCAAAGATTACGAGGTATTTCGATGTGGCAGGAATGCCGATAAAGCCATCCAGCGAGAGGTTTAAAGCAAAGGCTCTTGAAAACCTGATTTTCCGTTGCAATTATTTTTACGGCTGGCTCGCAGGGCCGGACACCAACCCCCAAATTTCCGGAGGACCATAGTGCACAGTTGAGCTTAGAGTCCTTTCCTGGTACTCGGACGTCGATCAGCCGCCCCTAACATGGGGGACAGACACTGTTGTGAGACGCTCAGGTTTGCAGAAGCAAACCCCCCCTTCCCTGTCAGCCTACGACCAAAGTTTGGTTACCCGATCTTCCCTAGGGTTGCTCGCAGCCCAGCCGGCACCGCGGGGAGGTAGGGATAGGAGTTACTGAACAAGAGGCTAAGGACCACTAAATAGGGTCAATTTTTAACCTTCAGGTACCAGTGGTACGCATTGTTCAGTCATTTACAAACGATTGGACGAAAACGGCTTTCCTGGGAAGCTGACCAGACTCATCAAAGCAACGATGGACGGTGTGCAAAACTACTTAAGGGTTTTGGGTGAACTATCCAGTTCATTCGAATCTCATCGGGGACTGCGACAAGGTGACGGACTCTCATTGCCTACTATTCAACATCGCTCTGGAAGGTGTAATGCGACGAGCCGGGCTCAACAGCCGGGGTACGATTTTCACGAAATCTGGTCAATTTTTTGTGTGCTTTGCGGACGCCATGGACATTATCGCAAGAACATTTGGAACGGTGGCAGAGCTGTACACCCGCCTGAAACGCGAAGCAGCAAAGGTTGGACTGGTGGTGAATGCGTCAAAAACAAAGTGCATGCTGGTAGGTGGAACCGAACACGACCGGATTCCTCTAGGAAGTAATTTCACGATAGACGGGGATACCTTCGAGGTGGTGGAGGAATTTGTCTACCTCGGATCCTTTTTGACGGCTGACAACAATACGAGTTGTGAAATTCGAAGGCGCATCATCACTAGAAGTCGTGCCTACTAAGGGCTCCAGAAGAAACTGCGGTCTAAAAATAATCACCCCCGCATCAAATGCACCATATACAAAACGCTAATAAGACCGGTGGTCCTCTACGGACACGAGATATGAACCATGCTTGAGGAGGACCAGAGCAAGCACTCGGAGTTTTCGAGCGACGCGTGCTAAGGACGATCTTCGGCGGTGTGCAGGAGAACGGTGTGAAGCGGCGAAGGAAGAACCACGAGCCCGCTGCACCCTACGGCGAACCCAGCATCCAGAAGGTGGCCAAAGCCGGAAGGATACGGTGGGCAAGGTATGTTGCAAGAATGCCGAACAACAACCCTGCAAAGTTGGTGTTCGCTACTGATCCGGTGGGCACAAGAAGGCGTGGAGCGCAGAGAGCACGATGGGCGGACCAGGTGGAGCGTGATCTGGCGAGCATTGTGGCGTACTATTTTCGAATATGTCGATATTGTTTGGAACAAGTTTGAACGTCGATCAAACTGGGCGATCGTACATTATTCCTTTGTGGACTGTACATTCCACCCGGCCGCATACGCGAGCGTGACCTAATTGCAACCCACTGCCAATCGGTTTTCGCAATTTCTGAAAATGCCAAAGCAACCGACGAAGTTATGGTGATAGGCGACTTTAATTTGCCTAGGATTTCATGGAAATTATCTGACAGTGGGTTTCTATTTCCCGATGCCAATCATTCTGTCATGCATTCCAATGCTTCGTTCCTTCTGGACAATTACAGCTCAGCCACTCTCTCTCAAATCAATCATGTCACCAACCGGAATAACCGCAGCTTAGCCCTCTGTTTCGTGAGCACCCAAGACGCCTCTCCACTCTTATGCGAAGCTCACTCTCCTCTAGTGAAACTAACTCTTCATCATCCGCCTCTACTGGTCACGTTACGCTCAAAGCTGCAACATGATTTCGAAACCTCACCGCCACTGTTTCCTACGATTTTGTTCGTGCCAATCAACGCAATATCGCCGTGTTACTCTCGGTTTTCGATTGTGATAACATTTTGTCCATCGAGTCCGTCGCTAAAACATTTTCCAACATTCTGGCATATGTCATAGACAGACACGTTCCGAAGAAAATCCATCGTCATGATGCCTTCAGAAAATTCACAAAGCACCGGACACTATTTCTTAGTCGTTACTATGTTACGATGAATCACGAATACAAACGAGTAGCGAAACTTTTCACTTGTTCAAAGCCCCGTCTGGCGCAGGGTAGTCACTTGGGACCGTTGATTTTTTTTTATCTACTTCAACGACGTTAATTTGGATTTTGAAACACCACGACTATCATACGCACATGACCTTAAACTCTATCTTCGAGTGCACTCACTCGATGACTGTCGCTGTCTTCAACGTCAGATGAATGCTTTTGCCGACTGGTGCAATCTAAATCGCATGGCTGTCAACCCGGCCAAATGCACGGTTATCTCGTTTTCGCACAAGAAAAAGACTATTTTATTCAAGTATGTCTTGTTGGGCACCGATATTGAGGAGTAATTCTGGACACCCAACTCACCTTCAAGCAGCATATTTCGTATGCTGTCGGCAAAGCCTCCTGCGTTCTGGGGTTCATCTTCCGGACATCTGCTGCCCCAAATCGTTGTACTGCTCCTGGTGTCGTTCTATATTAGAGTATTGCTCGGTTGTGTGGACTCCCCATTACAACAACGGTGTCGTTAGAGTAGAGGCTGTTCAACGACGGATTTTGAGATTTGCTCCACGTAAACTACCGTGGACGAATCCTTATCATTTGCCAAGCTACGAAACCCGTTGCCATCTGATTAACCTAGAGTCCCTGTTAGTCCGTAGCGATACAGCCAGGGTTTTGTTATTCGTAGACATCTTGCAAGGCCACATCGATCTTCTGGAGCAAATCAACATCAACGTGCAAACCCGAGCCCTAAGGAATAGTTCGATGCTGCGGTTACCCCCACAGCGAACCAATTACAGTATGTTTGGCGCAATAGGCGGTTTACAAAGATTCTTTAATAGGGTTTCCGGCTTATTTGATTTTAACGTGACCCGCCAGATGCTTCGTCGTAAGTTTACTCGTTTTTTTAAAGACCTGTCTAATTCGCAGCGATAGTGTGATTTTTAGTTTGTTTTATGTCATGACCATTAACATACCGTTCTAGTTTAGCTCTAAGTAACATAATTGGGGTTTATCACCAAATCGGACCTGTTTTATAGGTTATGAGCCCAGGACGGGAAGGAAGAAGTTGAGAATTCATATGCATTTCAAGAACGAAGTAATGATCAAGATGTCCGAAGAGAAGCTCTGGTTGTTCGACGGGAACAATTTCGGGAATTGGAAATTCCGGATTGAAGTTCTCATGGAAGGTCGGAACATGCTTGGCTGTTTGATGAAGGCCATCGCTGAAGAGGAGCACGCGAAGGAGCTTCAGACGGATTCTACGGAAGTTCGTGCTCACAAGAAGAAGCTATTCGAATGACGGTAGGCTTTGGACAGAAATGGCTAAAATCTCCTCATTCATCGGATCTCGGAGAATCAGTTGGAGTGTGTGAAAGTACAAAAAGACGGCCAATGACGTATGGAAGGCTATGAAGAATGCTTTTGAGCGAGTTGGGAGTGCAGGCAAGCTGATACTGAAGAAGCCATTCCAAAAGGTAGCGAACGAGAAGGCAGCGACGTGAGGACATTTTTGCTTCGGTTCGATAAGATTCTGCGTGAGCTAAGGGCGCCGGAAGTCTACATGCCGGAAGAAGACATGGTGCTCCAGCTTCTGTTGGCCTACGAATCCTACGAAGCACTCGATACGACATCTTGGACTACGTAAATAAGTGGCTTCTGGATAAGCAGGTGATGCGAGGTGATACAAGTACACGGATCTGTGGCCAATCCGGAAAATTCTGGACATTCGTCGTTTTCTGGTAAGAAGAGTGGCACCAATTGCTTTGGATGCGGGAGATTCGAGCACAAGCGTACTAGGTGTCCCGAGAATTGTCCCATTGAATAATTTGGATCAGCACGGCACCGAAAGAGCGGAGGAAAATGTCACCGGAAGTTGAAGTTTGGAGGTTTGGAAGGTGAACATTCTGGTCGGCCAAAGCAACATCCCGGCAGTGGTGGAGGATGTTTTTTATGTACCGCAATTTGTATGTAATGCAACTTGTTTTTGGTGAGATGCATTGGAGACAACGGAATGATGGTGGAGATTTCGAACGGAACCGTGACTATTCTAAAAACCGACCGGCTGGACATCAAGCTGCGTGAGGTTTCGGTGACTGGTGCGAAGCAGGTGCAATATTTTCAAGGCAAGACGTTTTCAATTTGCTGCATCGGAGATTCGGTCACCTGGTAACGGCAAGTATAGTATAAAGGCTCTGTGGGAAAATGGAATGATGCGAATGACAACGATAATCACAGATTGGCAAAAACAGTGTGACGACTTTGGTGAATGACGTGCTACTAGTTCTCTAGAAATCATTCATTTGGACGCGTACGATCCGTTTGTACCGAGAAGATGGGACAATAAGCGATTCTTTGTCACGTTCATTGACTACTTCAGTCACTTCATGGCCATCTATCATCTGGAGTCCAGGGATGACGTGCAGTCGAGGGTGCTGTGACGGCGTTCTATGGTACTCGAGTGTCTCGGCTAAGGTACGACAATGGAGGTGATTAAAGGGTGTCCCACATCAAATTGCATCACGGTAATAACGCTGTGAAAAATTATCCATTTGGTATTTTCTTTTGAAAATTTAGGTAAAAGTAGTTGAAAACATTTTTCTTTTGTTGTATAATTATCGCTGTTTGAAAATTTGAAAAAATGGCGTCGCCCGAAAAGTCGCAAATTGATTTTGCGCAAGCTCCTGGAAAATCTTCAACTCTGTGCATCAAACGAAAGGAAAAATGCGGTCGGAATGGATGTTCTATAAGTGGTCAGGATCCTAAACGTGTTGTGAAAGCGTTTAGGCAGAATCCCAGCGCTTCGGTCAGGGATGTGTCCAAAACGTTGAATCTGTCGAAGTATTTCGTTCAGAGAGCCAAGGACCGGGAGGGACGACATACGTAAAAAGTACAGAAGGTTCCAAATAGTTACGAACGGCAAAATACTGTGGGAAAGTCACGGGCCCGAAAATTGTACTCACAGATGCTGACGAAGCCTCATCATGGATGATGAGATTTACATCAAGGCGGACTTCTAGTAGCTTCAGGGGCTTCCGGAGCAAGTAAAGGCAGCAGAAACTTTCAATTTTTTTGATGTAGAAGGAGATGTTTGCTGTTGAGGTGATGGATTCGTCCTTGCCTTGACCTACCCCGCAGTGGGATGTTAGGCAAAAGTAACGTTCTTAGTTTGAGTATCATTATATCCATGACCTTCACGGGGAGATCTACCTCAAAAAGTGTCTACAGAAGCGTCTGCTTCGTCTGCTGAAGCATCACGAAATCTCTACGATCAGAAGACCGAATCTAGCTTCGTGCCACTATTCAAATGATGTTCTGGAGTGGTACGAAGCCAACGGGGTCACTTTCGTACCCAAGGTCATGAAATCCCTCAACACACCGGAGCTAAGGCCCATTTAAAAATACTGAGCTATTATGAAACAGGCACTACGGAAGCATCCCAAGAAGGTCAATTCTGAGGAAGACATGGAAGAAAAAGTC
This sequence comes from Aedes japonicus, assembly GCA_034211315.2. NCBI lineage: Eukaryota > Metazoa > Arthropoda > Insecta > Diptera > Culicidae > Aedes > Aedes japonicus. The sequence continues at coordinate 123,862 of JASCZW010001304.1, read as the reverse complement.
GTTTTGTATTGTTTGCAAGTTTGAAAAGAATCGGTCAAATAGATAATTTTCTACAGCGTTTTTTCTGTGATACAATTTGATGTGGGACACCCTATAAGAGTGAGAAAGTTGGCTGAAGAAAATTTACGGAGATTTATGAAAAAAACAGCTCCAAGATGATAAAAAGGTCCTTAATGCCAGCACGTAGATGTGGCAGCATCCATTTAATAAAAATCTTGTAAGACAGTGATAACATCGCTGTTGCAACGTCGGAAGTGATTGCCCTGGCCAAGGAAACTTTTGAAAAATTGGTTGCAGTAATCCGACAAACAGACATAGAAGACTAAGAAAAAGTCCACGTCAGCAGTCCAAAGTTTGAGAAATGTACGGGATAAGAAATCCGGGAAACAAGTATTCAATTATTTAACTGAAGCAGCTATTGGCAAAGCTCTAAGCTGCATCAACGACAAGGAGAACTCAAGCTGCTCGATCAGCTCAGAGACCATAAGCATCATTACGAGCGGAATGCAATCAACCAGCAATCAGCAAGCAGCTCATCAAGTGATGGAAAAAGATCAGCCAATATTTTCCGGGAATCCAGAGTAATGACCAACCTGGTTTAGCAACTTCGATAGCTCATCAACTACGTGTGAATTCTCTCAGGATGAAAATCTGATCAGGTTGCTTCTTGAAAGGTTCGGCTTAGACAATTTTGAACACTGTGCAGCTGCAAAGACCAGCTCGGTGGGCGCGGCGGAAGCCATGGTGATGGCAATAGGCAACAATTAAGCGAAAGTTCACCCAGAACTATATTTTGGACTGCTACTATCATATTCCGCCATTTTCACAATCAGGGTTTCTACACACTGGAAGTCACTGTAAAAACAGTTTTTAGGATCACCTCTAATGTGTCGTTATATTATTCTATAGCACAATCTCACCGGCTAATAGATCTGCATTTTTGTTTGTTAATCAACATTGGTTTAAATTTGTTCTTCAGTCTATCACTTCTAACTAGAGTTCGACCTTTTGATCCAATGCTGTTGATCTAATATGAAACCAATTGGTGAGATTTTTCTTCATGACTCGATTACGACCCAAAGTCTACCTTGTTGGTGTTCGAGACCATGACCATCTACGACTGATGCAAAATTTGAATATATTTGCTCTACTCTTAAGCTTAATCGACGCCAATTTGGGTCCTGGATAGTCCCCAAAAAATTTTAACACATTTGGTTTTAATTTGGCTTTGCACACGCTATTCAAAGTTTGTATAGAATTAGTATGAAGAATCTCAAACTTCACATTTCCAGATCCCTAACATCTTGATATTATGTCCTTAAACCAAATCTTATATACATTCATATAGTGTAAGTTGTCAACTATCAAAATGACCGAATGATACCTGACATGTAAATTTGTATACAAAAATGAGTTATTCAAAAAATATAATAATAAGAAGTAAAAATATGTAATGAATATAAAAAATACAAATATAAAATATATAAAATATATATAATAATATAAATAAAATAAAAAACAAAAAATATATGAATATAAAATATAAAAAACATATAAATAATAAGAAAACATAAATAAGAATAAAACATCATACCTAAAGTGTGTATTTTATGTTTTATTGAATAACTATTTTGTATAAAATTTACATGTCAGGTATCTTCGGCATTTTGATAGTTGACATCTGTTTGAGATTCTTCATACTAATTCCCATACAAACTTTGAATAGCGTGTGCAAAGCCAAATTAAAACCAAATGTGTTAAAATTTTTTGGGGACTATCAGGACCCAAATTGGCGTCGATTAAGCTTAGGGGAGCAAATATTTCAAATTTTGCATCAGTCTAATGACCATCTTCGCGCTGGAGTAAACTCTGCATACCGTTTGTCATTTGGACTCTTCTTTTTTACATTCTAACTTCTAATTAGACAAAATCCAGAGACTAGGAACAAAACTGGCTCATGTAATGTCAATATTTTTTTTGATTTTAATTCCTTGATTATCGAAATTTTAAGCCCTGGGCTGGTTCATCTCTCGTCGAAGTCACTCAAATACCTTTTTTGGGTATTTTCGTAACTTGTCCGGGGTTGAGATTCGAACTCGTAACTTTAACGTGAGAGGTATGGATGCTAACCACTAAGCCGGGGTCGCCCCCAAAAAATAATGTCAATATGAAAAATGGGGTGGGGTGGAATATTATTATTAATATAGATCTGATTTTTTTGTTTCATTCCCGCAAAACTAAATACGTGTGGAAAAGCGTGGGAAAGGCATTCCAACGATGTGACAACGAGCGAAGAGGGAGAGTCGCATTTTCCGGCACCCGGAAAAGTGGGAGGAAAAACAAACTGCTGCTGCTGCCAGCCGCCATACGACAGGGGGGCCGTCGTCGGTAGCTATCGATGGAAAGCTGAAACAAAATAAAGCAAATTGCTCGCTCGATCCCTGTGCGGAGTGGAGCGGAAGTTCTATGCAGTTTTTTATCCCGCACTGCTTGACTCATAATTCAGTCGATTTAGATTCAATGTCAGTGAAAGTGAAATTTTTCAAATTTGAGTTGGTTTGTCGACATCTCAATCCCATGACGATTCACTTAAGTGACTACACTTTTGACCGAATTGCGTCAAAACGACTCAATTTCGAGTCCAACAGAATCGACCGTGTATCGAGAAACGGGAAATTGATGTTCGACGCCAGGAAGAAATTGATTGGAAAATTCGAGCCGATCGAACTGAAGTAGGCAAACACCATCGCACTTCCGCACCGCGAGGGGAAAGTTTGTCAAATTATCGAACATTTTATTTTCGGCTGGGTTTGGGTCTATTGGTCTGGATCCGATGTGTGAATGCGGTGATTTTTTGGCATGCTATTCTGGCACTTTGGCACGGGGTGCCATTCAACTTTGACTTTGTGAGACAGAAATGTAGCATACAATTGGTTGACTACGTAGATCAAACAAAATTTATAACCCAGTGAATGGGAAAAACCCTTGCAATGAATGAATTCCATCCGGCCTTGGGGAGCCCTTAAATTTATGATAATTACTCGAATCCCCCAAGTCAGCCCAGATATGGAGAACCGCATCCCGTTCCGCACTTCAAATATTAGCATTTCCGTACAATTAAGAAGAATTACGACACCGGAGCGAGGTTTCCCCATTTGCTGCAGCCAACCGGAACCGAAACACGTCGAGCGCGATTCAGCGGAGAAACGTTTCAACAATGTCCTTCTTTTTGTAGTTACCATTGTCGATTGTTTGGCTTCGCTTCAGGGTCGGTAGGAAAAGGGAAAGAAACGTCCCAGCTTCTTTTCTTATTGGACCAGGCTAGAAGAATGGAGGATGCTGGGGAATGAGGGTCAGACGTTACTTCTTCTTCTTCTACTTCTTCTTAACTTGCTCTGCTGACGTGGTGTTGGGGCGGGCGCCCAAGCCAGTAATTAAGCTCCGGTGAAATAAATCTAATTAGCACGATAATTTCACTTTTTGCTCGCTGCCTGGCCGGGGATGTTGAATTTTGTTGCATTATTCAGATTTGGTTAGTTGTTACTTGCTCTTTGCCCAGTAAGAAACAAAAGGGTTCAAAGGAATGGGATTCTGCGAGGATTTCGTCGACAGCTGCGTGCACAGGACGGGGAAAATTCTTAGGGAGTTAAGAAGACATTTACAGCGTCGTCTTCAACTCGCTGTTGCTCAGACTGAACATTGAACATAAGGCTTGTTCGCCACAAAATCTGGGTACCCCCAAATACGTATATCCCTTGAAATACTTCATCAACGCGTGAAATATTTCACAAACTGATGAACCTATGTCTGTTCATTTTGTCAAATAATTTTTTGGTGATACTATAAGCTTTTAGATCAACGATGGCGTCGAAGGAAGAGCAAGTGCGAAAAGTAATTGTATGCGGTCGTAATGAAAATCCGGATCTGTAAGTAAGAAATCTTGCAAAAAAGCTTGGTTGTTCTGCCAGCACTGTCCATAACGTCCTTGAATCTTTCGATTAACGTTTGACAACAGCCAGGAAGGCTGGCATCGGAACAACAACGGATCTCACGAACCACCAGAAGGACGCGAAAGTGAAGCAAATATTGCAGAAAAGACCAGATCTTTCGGTACGTACTGTGGCTAGAAAAATAAAAATGTCCCCAACTTTCGTGCATACTTTCAAGCACCGACAAGGTATGAAGTCGTTCAAGGTGAAAACTGTACCAAACCGTAATGATAAACAGAATGTGACGGCTAAAACCCGGGTTCGCAAGTTGTATCGCGAATATTCGACGAAGTTTTCCGAAGTTTTTGGACGATAAAACTTAAGCAGCTTTGCGGAATGTCTTATTTTACTGCCATGCAACTGAACGGCGTAGAGGAGCATTTCAAGATGCAGAAAATTGCCAAGTTTCCCAGAAAATATTTGGTTTGGTAGGCTATATGCAGCTGTTGTCGAGCAAGCCAAGGCTTCATCATTTGGCATCTTGTTGATGCCTGATTTGGAATCTTGTCACTACGCCAAAGATGTTTTGAAATGGTATAATGCGAATGAAGTCCGTGTTTAACCCAAAGAGGCGAATCCATATAACTGCCCAGGTTTGCGACCTATCGCCTATTTGCGGTATTGAGAGAAATCTCTCAATACAAACAACAAGCTACATCTATGGAAAAAATCCGAAAATCTTGGACAAAATCAACTAAATCGGTTGTAGAAAAATCTGCACAGACCCTAATGGTTGAAGTAAACTTAACTGTTCTTAGTTTCTTCATGCAGCCTAAATAAGAATCTGTAATTAGTTTTAAGATGACTAATGATGCACAATTAAATGAATAAAAAATGCACCTTGGATTGAACTAACCGCAAATGTGTTTTATTAAAAATTTAATCTGTCCAGATTTTATCGCGAACAAGCCCAAGAGCGAATTATAACGGACAAGTTTACCTAACACCCAGGAGACATTTTCGTTTTGCGAAAAGTGCTGGAGTAGGAATCGAACCGTTACTTCATGGCAATCGCCTGAACGACGGGTGACGACGCTAACTGCTTGACCACGATGCGCACACAGTTTGTGTGGCACTTAGAATCGACTAGCGAGTATTAGCATAAACTGACAGCTGCAATCCCGATAGAGAAGAACGTTCCAGTCTACTTTCTTACTCACACTGTTGCAATGTCCCAATACTTGCGAAACTTCGTCACAAGGTTTCGACAAGAAACTCTGTTGAGGTCTGTTCGTCTTCAATTCCCTTACAAAACCCTTACAGCCAATTTCCCATCCGCTTAGCTCCTAAGCGGTACTTACTCATACAATTCAACCTGGTTTACGCTCAAAGCGGAGGTGAAGAGACTGGCCCTTAGTATCTGTTCACGCACATAGAGCGATTATTCTAAAATCAACCCGGTAATCGATCCAAGAGCGTGCGGATACCTAAGTTACAATTTTAGTTTTATTCCAGCCGAATAGCACTCCTCCCGGTGTTGTTGATAAAACTACATTCAAAACTGTTTTGTCCACCAACACCTCCTCCATGCATCTTCAATGCCGAAATGTGTGCAAAGTGGCCCACTCTATAGACGGTTGTTAAAACAAATTGATAAAACCTTTATAAGAACATAAAGATTTTGACCACTTGAGAACCTTCATAAAACCTATTGGCTTCCATCAAAACCAGCATAGGGCCAAATGGCCAAAGCTGTCGAACTTCACGGTGATCGTGATCTACTGTTGCGGGAAATTTTGTTTGATAGCTAAATATCCAAAACAAAATGAGTTTTTTTTATAGTGTATCCAAATGATATGCGCATTTAATTTAATGAATATTGGCACGATAAAGGCTAAAAATTAATGCGCCTCGGAAATTATGCGAGTTTACAACAACAAAATAAAATTAGAACAAATATATTCGATAAATTAATCATGAATTTTCTAAAAATTAATGGAATTCAATAGGGTTATCTAAAAGAATGCCGAAATTGGTCCTCGATCTGCAGTTCATTTGCATTACATTTAAAATTTGGTGTATTTCTACATTTCAATGATTTCTTATATTTCAATATGGCAATTGGAAAAAATCACAGTGTTGCCAAAACCCAGTTTATCTTCGCAATGGCTATTATAAAACTATGTGGTCATTTGGCGACTTTCCTCAATGCGAATTTGCCGTTTAATGCATTTACTCGAGTCTGTGCGGTCCAAAATGAGAAATGTTGGCCTTTGAAAAAAGTAAAACAGCGAAAGAAGGCTAGAGGAGCAGATGACGTTATCAAATTCAAAAAAGACTGGGTACGTAAACCAAACCATTGACGAAAATCATGAGGAAAATTAAGGTGAGAGAACTGGCCAGATCTACAAAAAATTAAATTAATTCTGATGTAATGGGCTTTTTTAATGATCAATAAACAATATAAACGAGTTTGAGTTGCAAAATGAATAAAACATATATAGATACAGCAATTTTTAGGTGAACTCATAATTAACGATACAGTCCTTAATAAGATAATATGAATGAGTCCTAAAACGGCATTTCAATACAGCATTTTACGAGTTCATAAAGTCAAAATAAAACCTTTGATAGGAGTAAAAGGAACTACAAAAGACCGTTGTAAAGAAGCTGTGGTTTATGAGAACCTAAACCTGACAAAAATTTGAAACCTATTGGCACCTCTAACTGCCATTATAAAACCAAAAAAACCATAAAACTTATTCAATCTGGATGATTTTGGCAATGTTACTGGGACATTCATTACGAAAAGACAGTTGAATTCGAGATCAAACACCCTATTTTGGATACAAAGTACGACAGGTTTCTGTTGTGGACAAATGTCGTCCGCTCTACTGCTAAGTCACCTGTACGAAAAGGTTAGCCAGGCCAGCTCAGCTGGCGATTTCGTCATTCTTATGGACCGACTTTGTCGCAAACAGGGTATCCGAGATCCAACATCTGACAAAAGGTGCTGTCTGGAACCATGTTGCGGGAGATGAGAATCCAGCTGACGTTCTTTCTCGAGGAAAAACAGCTACGCAGCTTGAATACCCGTCTCTCCAGTTTAATGGACCGGTTTGGTTGCACCAAGGACGGAGGTTTTGGCCCGAAGACACTGCCATTCCAATCAAAATCTCCGAGTGAAATTTTCGCATTACGCTCGTCGCTTATTTGCCTGGAACGCCGCTTTCGTCAGAACTTACAAAACGCTCAAACGAGATAACAGAACAGTCAGTTGCGTCAGTTCACAGGCGTACGAAGCATCATTGCTACAGTTGGTAAGGCTATCTTAAGAAGACTGCTTTCCTCGGGAGATTTCAAGTCTATCCCGGGAGGATCAGGTTAAAGACTCCTCGGGAATATCTTCCCTTCATCATGCTACGAGATGGTATACTCTGCGTTGGCGGCCGGCTTCGGAATGCAACTGTTTGCTTCCGAGTGAAGCAGAGAATGGCGTTTCTTTCCACATTGACGGCATGATCGTCCGCTACAATTATTTGCCAAATGACCGTGTGACAAGCAATTCATACATAGGCCGATTCTCCTCACTGCGTCATATCGTTCGGACATCTTCAGCTTCTGGAACCGCTTGTACACAAACGCTGGACGCAAGGTTGCGGCTTATCATTTTTGACTTATCCATATTCATTTGCCGATAGCTCTTCTCAGAAGCTCAATTTCAAAATATAATGTATGATGAACTTATGGTGCTTGAGTAGACCTACAACTTGGTCAGACAATACATAGCTCTATCTCTTATATCTGAGGAATATGAGCGTATATTCGCAGTGATCTTCGCGATGATATTCGCGGTGAAGATCACGCGATTATCATCGTGAAGATCACTGTGAATATACGCTCTCATGTCGAAGATATAGGAATTAGAGCAATGTACTGTTAGACAAAGTTGTAGGTCTACTCATGCACTACAAGTTCATCATACATCATATTATCAAATCGACCCTCTGAAAGTAGATATTGGCAAATGAATATGCCTGAGTCAAAAATGATAAGCCGCAACCCTGGCTGGACGAAACAACACCGGCCGGCAGAGGTTGAAGTGGGACTCAGGCTTACTGTTGCTTTCTCCAACTCGACGGAAGTAAACTTATTCGATCCTACTGCTTGGAGAACAGCGCAATGATTCTTGAGGAATACCTTCCTTAGAATTATGGGTGGATTTCCAGAATCGAAGGGTGACACCATCCAGTTTCGAGCAAACCATTTACATCTTCTCAAAGTTGCTTACGAGCTGACTCAATGCTTTATAACTCGCCTTTTGCATCGGTTCAATTTCGAAGATGGCATGGAGATATCAGCTTTCTATTATGAAACCGATCTTCAAGTTCGTTCCAGGCAATCTCACAGTTCACGTCAGAAAGCTCAATGCGACTGATCCTTTGTAGCGCTTTCCCGGACAATGACGATTGAAGCTAAGTGAATCGGGCCACGAGCTCGCAATTTCGATGGATTAGGCTTTGAAACGCATCTCGATATAAAACTCAGTCTCGCAATTTGCCGTCAAAGTTCAGGAACTTTATTTCCGGAAGCTTCACCCTGGAAATGGCTGTCCCGGCAGCCATGACTGACGATCCAGAGCTCGCTGATGGTTTTCTGACACGCCTTCCCAGGTGGCCTTGCAGAACCGGTTCTCCACATCAGTAGCGATGGCCAGATAGTCTTCTTCCCTCATTTGAGATTTAAAGGGCGATACGGTCAAAATTTGGTCAATATCAACTTGACGTATTTCTTTCAATTTTGCATTTAAAAAACCTGAACACCCCTCATTTTGAAGGTGTGTGTGTGTGTAGAATGTTGCTCCTATTTTGATTTTGGAATTCACTCTTCAGTTGTCAAAATGCCGTCCAAGCAAGAAGAGCAGCGTATCAAAATTTTGCTCGCGCATCGCGAAAATCCGAGCTACTCACACGCAAAGTTGGCAAAATCGCTAAGAGTTGCCAAATCAACCGTAACAAATGTAATTAAAGTGTTTGGGGAACGTTTGTCGACAGCCAGGAAGTCTGGATCGGGGGGAAATCGAAAACCGGAAGCCGCTGAGACGACAAAGAGAGTTGCCGGTAGTTTCAAGCGAAACCCTAACCTATCTCTCCGAGATGCCGCAAATAAGCTGGGTGTATCGTCTACAACCGTGCATCGAGCCAAAAAACGAGCCGGACTATCGACTTACAAGAAGGTAGTGACTCCAAATCGCGATGATAAACAAAATACGACGGCCAAAGCGCGATCCCGGAGGCTGTACACGACGATGCTGACGAAGTTTGACTGCGTGGTAATGGACGACGAAACCTACGTCAAAGCCGACTACAAGCAGCTTCCGGGACAGGAGTTTTATACGGCAAAAGGAAGGGGAAAGGTAGCAGATATTTTCAAGCACACGAAACTGTCAAAATTCGCAAATAAATATCTGGTTTGGCAAGCCATCTGTACCTGTGGCTTGAAAAGCACTTGCACTTGTCATTTCTGAAGTTCGCAAGAGGCCACTATGCTGCTAGTAGTTGCGTAAAATTGGATAAATTGTTCTAAAACCTAAAACTCGACTGTGTATTTATCAATAAACCACCTCAAAAGGAACTGTACTGCACCATAGCATAGCAAACAGCTCATCAAATAATTTATTCAACTTCAAATTGGAACAAATCCACCCGGCCCTCTAATACCCGCCTTCCCAAGGCAGCATGCTCTACCAGCAGACATTTCACCGAGTCCTAATCTTTTCCGAAAGAAGATCGCCCATCCCCCGGAAGAACCAAAATCCGTCAGGAAGTAGCCATTTCTCACCTTGACTCCAGTTTTCCTTTGGACCAGCTCATCTGTTCCGTGTTATATGCAAAGGAACCGGACAAAGACGACTTCCACCTTCTTGCAGCTGAACTCCGGCAGACGTTGCTGCATCATCGGTATTCCATTCCTTCCCCCAATGGGCCGTAGGACAATGGGACATGGGCGAGTAGTCGGAATAGTTGGTTGGTCGGTTGGAAGGAATATTATTTATGGATGTCGAGTAATGGAATTAAATCCTCGGCTTCAGCAGACACACTGCCAGCAGCCGCCTGTCGGATGTCACGACGGCGATTAAATACCCCCATTTTGCCTCGATACTGCAGCCACCGCAGAGAGGGAGTGAGGCAGGTTGATGAAGATTAAATTTTTCCTGACACTTTCGGTACTTGCCAAGACTATGCAGTCGTAGGTAGAAGAAGATGTGAACACGTGTCCTCGGGAACCGTTTAAGGCCAGGGGTGGGGGAATTTTGAAACGAAATTTATTAGTGTTTCGCTTCGCTTGTTTATGCTTATGTTGGGTGTTTTTCTACACTAAAGTCTGTCCAGGTGCCATCTTTTGCTTCGGGAAAGATAACGAATTGCCAACTGTCGGAAATGGTTTGTTGGTGGAATGGCGGAAAACATGATTCCCGGGCTGAGACTAAAAGCATCGAATATCGTTAATCTTCGGTGTGGGGGGGAGCGCAAAAAAAGCACCGAGTAGGAAGCAGAAGCCAAAGAATTGAATTACCATAATCGGACAACTGCTGGTACTGCTGCTGTCGAGGACTTTTAACGTTGAAACTTTGATTCTGTTTGTAAATTGATTGGACAGGCAATTGAATGATTGAGTTTTAAAGCCAAACTGGGCGATGTGAAATCGATTTCAAAACGCTTTTCAGATACGCTGTGAAGCAAAATTTAATCATCTCCGGAAACACCAAAAAAATCCATTACCAGAGCACATTTTCCATCTGAATGTTTAAAGGCACTCATCAAAAAGTCACACCAGGCATCGTCCTTGAAGGCATCCATACCTCTGCGCGCAACATCAAATTCTCATCCTCAGTCGTCGAGGGGAAAGCAAAACAACCGATCACGAAAGAGGAGAATTTCATCCAATTCCGATATCAATACAAACTTTGGGCAATCTCGGTGTCACTTTTCTTCCGATCCGTCTTCTGGAGCCGCCGCCATTCCGTGATGTCTTGCTTTCTGTGAATGTGTGATTCATTCAATCGCGAAGACAATGCTTTTCCTTTTCAGCAGCCCCATTGGAAGGATTTTAGTGGTGTTCCTCCGGGGTGCGATGACTTCTCGAAAGGCGGCGTGTTTCTGCGTTCTCTCTTGCTCGGTTGTGTTCTCCATTATTCATTTCAATTCACTGGATGAATAAATTATGGCCAATTTGTTAAAAACTGGCGTCGATTTTGGAGGTCTTGTGCGGATTTCTCGCCAAAGCCAGCAATTGGTTTGCAAATTTATTGACCAACTCAGAACATTCTTCCTCCGAATAAAACCAAAAACGAGGCACTTCGATACACACAAATTGTGGAGTCACGATTTCCCTGTCAGAATTATCAATATCATTCATCGATGATTAATCACCCTTGACCTTTTCGCGCGAAACGACATGCTTAACCCTTATCCACAGTCCCCAACCTTTTCGGAACAATGAGCCAGAAATTTCCCCCTTGCGGGAATAGGAAAGGAGAAAAGCAGCACAGAAATCCTTCTTCTTTCATTTGCAAAGTAACAAATTATCGCCTTAACACAGCGCTTTTGAACTTTCTTTTGGTGTCGAGGGCTGGAAGGCTTTCGTGCAACGACCGTTTTGCGGACTCGGTGATGTCCACAGCTGTCATATAGGGGGGTGATCGGGACGGAGACAGCTGAACGGCCGTAGTTTTAACGGCGGGGCATAATCTATCAACGATTAAGCTACACGGAAAAAAAATCCGTGAACTGCAGTCATTAATTCGAGAACAAGCTAAAATACACCGTGAACTGAATCACGTAATCGGGAACTAGTTCACGTTTTTGGGTAATAATCATGACAGTCTGTTTTCATTTTTGTGAATGCTATTGTTTGTGTATACTATACACATATATTTACATTTATTTTTTAGCTCTAATCACTGTATGCACAATAATCAGGACACCTCAAAACTTAAGTAAAACATAACTTTCGCATTATGTTGCAATTGTAGTTTTATATTTCAGACTAGCTGATCCCGGTGCGAGCGTTGCTACGCCTGCAACTAAATGAATGAACATTACATAGAACTGACGCTTTTTTTTAATGAGTTTTTTTTTTGAGTAATAAGGAGTTCAAACTTCTATCAGAACATTCTTCTTACCCAGACAATACACAGTTTGTGGCTAAGTTACCTGGATAATTCTCAGGATTGGTTGAAATTTGTGTTTGAATTCACCATAGAAACATTTCTTGCATTCAAAAAACCCTGCATACCATTTTTGATTCCATTTGCTTGATTAGTTCTCAAGCTATGCAGAAATTTGTGTTTCATTTGTATGCGAGCCGGAAGAGGGAAGCGGTCTCAAACAATCATAAGAACCTTCCCCAGCCCCAAAAATACCTGCATACATATTTTCACTCCGGTCAGACAGAAATCCATTTTTATGTAAATAAAAATCCTGTTTCCAATAACCCCCACATGCCAAATGTGGTATCATTTACTTGAATAGTTCTCGAGTTATGCAGAAAATAGTGTTTCATTTCTATGGGACCCCCCTCATTAAGATGGCAGAGTGATCTTAAACCACCATAGGACCTCTCCTCTCCTTTAAAAAATTTCACATACCAAATTTGATTCCATTTGCTTCAATAGTTCTCGAGTTATGCAGAAATTTGTGTTTCATTTGTATGAGAGCTCCCCCCCCCCCCCCCCTTCAGAAGGCGGAAGAGTCTCAATGACCATAAAAACATTTCTCTCCTTCAAAAACCTCCTGTGGCAAATTTGGTTCCATTTGCTGAATTAGTTCTCGAGTTATGCAAAAATTTGTGTTTCATTTATATGGGAGATCCCTCCCTCCACTTTTAGAAAGCGGAGGGGTCTCAAATCATCATAGAAACATTTCTCTCCTTCAAAAACTTCCATATGCCAAATTTGGTTCCATTTTCTTGATTAGTTCTCGAGTTATGCATATATTTGTGTTTCATTTGTATAGGAGCCCCTCCCCCTTCTTCAGAAAAGGGAGGGGTCTCAAATCAGCATTGAAGCAGTATTCATCTACAAAAACCTCCACATACCAGATTTGGTTGAATTTGCTTGATTAGTTCTCGAGTTATACAGAATATTGTATTTCATTTGTATAGGAGCCCCCCCTTTCAGGGGGAAGAGGAATCTGAAACCATCATAGAAACCATTCTTGCCTTTAAAACCTCACACATGGTTTCTTTTGCTTGGGGTCTCAAACCACCGTAGAAACATTTCTTGCCTACAAAACCTCCACATGCCATATTTGGTTCCATTTGTTTGATTAGTTCTTGAGTTATGCAGAAAATAGTTTTTCATTTGCATGGAAGCCCCCTTTCTAAAGGCGAGAGGGTGTCCAACTATAATAAGATCCTTTCCCGGACCCAAAAACCCCTGCATACAAATTTGCATAGCGGTAGGATAGTTCTCATGTTTGGTTTAAATTTGTGTTTCGTATGTATGTATCCCTTTTCAGAGTGAGGAGCGGTTTTAGATTACCACAAAAACATTTCTTGCCTTCAAAAACTCACCCATACCAATTTTGGTTCCATTTGCTTGATTAGTTCTCGAGTTATGCAGGAATTTGTGTTTTCATTTGCATGGGATCCCACCCTTTCTAGAAGCGGGAGGGCTCTCGAACTATCATAAGATGCTTTCCTGAACCCAAAACCACTGAATACAAATTTGCAAAGCAAGTAGAGTATAGTTCTCATGTTTGGTTGAAATTTGTTTCATTTGTATAAAGAGCTCCCTTTTAGAGGGAGGAGGGGCTTTGAACCACCATAAAAACATTTCATGCCTTAAAAAACTCGTCCATTCCAAATTTGGTTCCATTTGCTTGATTATTTCTCGAGTTATACAGAAATTTGGGTTCCATTTGTTTGAGAGCACCCCCTCCCCCTTCCTCCTCATATGACGGAAGAGTCTCAAATCACCATAGAAACATTTCCTCCTTCAAAAACTTCCACATGCAGAAATTCGGTTCCATTTCTCTTATTAGTTCTCGAATTATGCAAGGATTTGCGTTTCATTTGAACAGATACCCCCCTTTCAGAAAGGGAGGGTCTCAAATCAACATAGAACAATTTTTGTCTTCAAAACCACCACATACTAAATTTGGTTCCATTTGCTTGATTAGTTCTCGAGTCATTCAGAATAGTGTATTTCATTTGTATCGGAGCTCTCCCCCTTTAGGAGGGAAGGGTCTCAAACCAACATAGAAACATTTTTTGTCTTAAAAACCACCACATGCTAAATTTCGTTCCGTTTGCTTGATTAGTTCCCGAGTTATGCAGAATACTGTGTTTTATTTGTATGTGAGCCCCCCCTTTTATGACGGGGAGGGTTCTCAAACTACTATAAAAACCTTTTTTGCCTTCAAAAACTCACACATGCTAAATTTGGTTTCTTTTGCTTGATTAGTTCTCAAGTTGTGTAGAAATTTGTGTTTCATTTGTATGGGAGCCCCCCTTTACAGTGAAGGGAGGGGTCTCAAACCATCATAAGATTATTCTCCGGCCTCAAAAATCTCTGCATACAAAATTTCACGCCGATCGGTCTTTCCGCTCGCGAGTTAAATCGTGACAAAGGAAACCCCAACTCATTTTATTATATAGACTAGCTGATCCGGTGCGAGCGCTGCTACGCCTGCAACTAAATGAATGAACAGTACATAGAACTGGCGTTTTTTTTTAATGAGTTTTTTTTGAGTAATAAGGAGTTCAAACTTCTATCAGAACATTCTTCTTGCCTGACAACTTACACAGTTTGTAGCTTAGTTACCTGGATAATTCTCAGAGTTGGTTGAAATTTGTGTTTGAATTCACCATAGAAACATTTTTTGCATTCAAAAAACCCTGCATACCATTTTTGATTCAATTTTCTTGATTAGTTCTCGAGTTATGCAAAAATTTGTGCTTCATTTGTATGGAGCCTCTCCAACTTCCAGAAAAGGGAGGGTCTCAAATTAGCATTGAAAAACAGTATTCATCTACAAAAACCTCCACATGCCAGATTTGGTTCCAATTTGCTTGATTAGTTCTCGAGTTATACAGAATATTGTTTCATTTGTATAGAGCCCCCCTTTCAGGGCGAAGAGAGAATCTGAAAGCATCATAGAAATCTTTCTTGCCTTTAAAACCTCACACATGCTAAATTTGGTTTCATTTGCTTGCGGGTCTCAAACCACCGTAGGAACATTTCTTGCCTACAAAACCTTCCACATGCCATATTTGGTTCCATTTGTTTGATTAGTTCTTGAGTTATGCAGAATATAGTTATTCATTTGCATGAGAGCCCCCTTTCTAAAGGTGGGAGGTGTGTCGAACTATAATACGATCCTTTCCCGGACTCAAAAACCCTGCATACAAATTTGCATAGCGGTAGGGATAGTTCTCATGTTTGGTTTAAATTTGTGTTTCGTATGTATGGTAGCCCCCTTTCCAGAGTGAGAGAGAGGTCTTAAATTACTCACAAAAACATTTCTTGCCTTCAAAAACTCACTCATACCAATTTTGGTTCCATTTGCTTATGATTAGTTCTCTAGAGTTATGCAGGATTTTTTTTCATTTGCATGGGATCCCCCCTTTCTAGAAGCTGGAGGGCTCTCGAACTATCATAAGATGCTTTTCTGGACCCAAAAACCAGTGAATACAAATTTGCAAAGCAGTAGGTATAGTTCCTCATGTTTGGTTGAAATTTGTTTCATTTGTATGAGAGCCCCCTTTTAGAGAGGAGGAGGAGGCTTTGAACCACCATAAAAACATTTCATGCCTTAAAAAACTCGTCCATTCCAAATTTGGTTCCATTTGCTTGATTATTTCTCGAGTTATACAGAAATTTGGTTTCCATTTGTTAGAGAGACCCCCTCCCTTCATCCTGTATGACTGGAAGAGTCACAAATCACCATAGAAACATTTCCTCCTACAAAAAACTTCACATGCAAATTTGGTTCCATTTCTCTTATTATTTCTCGAGTTATGCAAGGATTTGCGTTTCATTTGAATAGGTTCCCCCCCTTTCAGAAAGGGGAGGGGTCTCAAATCAACATAGAACAATTTTTGTCTTCAAAACACCACCACATACTAAAATTGGTTCCATTTGCTGATTAGTTCTCGAGTCATGCAGAATATTGTATTTCATTTGTATCAGGCCCTCCCCCCTCCTTAAGGATGGAAGGGGTCTCAAACCAACATAGAAAGCATTTGTTGTCTTTAAAACCACCACATGCCAAATGTTCGTTCCGTTTGCTT
Source organism: Aedes japonicus (assembly GCA_034211315.2). Taxonomy (NCBI): domain Eukaryota; kingdom Metazoa; phylum Arthropoda; class Insecta; order Diptera; family Culicidae; genus Aedes; species Aedes japonicus. The sequence continues at coordinate 107,636 of JASCZW010001304.1, read as the reverse complement.
GATTAGTTCCCGAGTAATGCAGAATATTGTGTTTTATTTGTATGGGAGCCCTTTCATGACGGGAGGGTTCTCAAGCTACCATAAAAACCTTTTTGCCTCTCAAAATCTCACACATGCTAAATTTGGTTTCATTTGCTTGATTAGTTCTCGAGTTGTGTAGAAATTTGCGTTCCATTTGCATGGGAGCCCCCCTTTTCAGAGGAGGAGGGTCTCTTACTATCTTACAATCATCCCCGGCCTCACAAAACTCATGCGTACAAATTTTCATGCCAAACGGTTTTTCCGCTCGCGAGTTAAATCGTGACAAAGAAACCCCAACTCATTTTTATTATATAGATTTCTGGGATATAATTTGACAATTCACGAAGCTAAAGCACATTTTAACTCCATCCATTAGAGTTAGTACAGACTCTTCATATTTTGTGGGAGCCCTCTTTGACCAAACTTGTAGGAAGTGTTCAATATCTTTGAGTCCTTGCTTTTGTTTTCAGAAAGCTTCCGCTTCATCAGAGCCCAATATCTCTCAATTGAACATAGCTCTGGACAATTTGAATATTTGCGGTTTTTGGTACATTATTCTCTTGATTTGCTTCGTACCACTACTTATCAGTTCTAGCATAATGACATGACGCCAAATCGGGCCAGAACAAGGTTTTTTTTTTTGTTTTTTATTAAGAGTAGCGATCGCTTCTGCAGTCGCTTACGCAACCATACGCAAATTGGTTGCCAAAAAATGTTTTTCTACCTTATTCGTCCTGTTTCGTTTGTTTCGCTACCTTATTCGTCCTGAAATGCTGTAGCATTTCTGGCCATAGCAGAATAGCAAACTGAGCCTAGAAGCTGCTTACTGAAAATTTATTTTCGTAAAGAAGCTTTCACGCGTTCCGTAAACATGGATTTTGAACATAAAACAAATGTATCGGTTATTGTATGAAACATTCATGTTGATTTTTATCTGGTGAAATTGTAGCATTACACCTTTTTGTAAAATGCACGGAATGAATTTCGTCAAGACCAGCCAATCGCGGTTTCTCTTTTATCGTACTCATGCACAATGGTGTTGCTTCTGGGAAAGGCGTAAATAATATATCTCTCCCAAAATGAAAATTAAAGCGCTGTCGAGAGCTTGATTTCTATGAACATTAATCAAGCATCTTCTCACGAGCCACCATAGACTAGTGAGATCAACCACGGATACTGAATCAGCACTTTCCATAAATTCAGGTTCGAAGCCCATATCAGAAACATTTAAAAAAAAAAACGCTTGACAACTCCACGTGGTTGCGCTTTTTTGTCAATTATATTTCGAGTCGATCAAGTCGATCTGTCAATCCAAAGTTGCGCTAAAGTAAATCTGTCAGTTTGAAAGTAGCGCGTGTGTCATTTATTACGAATTTATCTTCATTAAATGTACAAATCAGCTTCGTTGCAGAAAACTACGAATGGATTTGTGAGTATTAAAGACTGTATTCGATGAAATTTGGACACACGCAATTGTTCGTTTCATTTTCGCGTGTGGGTTAACATTATTGAAATTTTAACTGAATGTATTTCATTGTGTTGTGTAATGAGTTTCGTGCAAATCGGTCGAGTGATTTCAGTGATGGCTTCGAATGAAGAAATAGTGCGCCAACAAATTTTGGGCACTCACTTCGAAAACCCAAACGCTTCTCATCGATGGATCGGAAAACAGCTCGGAATCGCACATTTAACCGTATCTCATGTGATCAAAACGTTCAAGGACCGTAAGACAACCAAGCGGAAAAATGGTAGTGGCAAAAAACGTGTCACATCAAATCCGGAGAAGGCCAGGATGGTATTGAAGCAATTTAAGCGTTATCCCAACATTTCGATCAGGGATGTTGCGAAATGGCGAAAGTTTCAGTTTGTTTTGTGCAGAAAACAATGAAACGTTCTGGATTACATGTGTACAAGGTCCAGAAGGCACCGAACCGGAGCGATAAACAGAACTCGGTGGCCAAAACTCCGTGCAAAGAAAATTGTACAGGAGTGGCTCACAAAACCGTTCTGCATTGTGATGGACGATGAGACCTACATTAAAGCCGACACCAAACAAATACCAGGACAGGAACACTACGTCGCAACCTCTAAGTTGGCCGTTCCGAAGAGTGTACGGAAGAAGAAACTGTCGAAATTCGCCAAAAAATTCCTTGTCTGGCAAGCGATCTGCGGATGTGGCAAAATGAGTCAGCCCTTCATCACCTCTGGGACCGTCAACGGACAAATCTACAAGGACGAATGCCACCAAAAACGACTTCTGCTCTTCTTGAGATCTCACGATGGCCCGACACTGTTTTGGCCGGATTTGGCATTTTGCCACTATGCCCGGCCCGCCTTTGACTGGTACAAAGATAATAATGTAGTTTTTGTACAAAAAGACGTCAACCCTCCAAACACTCCGGAACTTCACCCAATTGAAAAATGTTGGGCAATCATGAAGGCAAAACTCGTTAAAACTCCAAAACTGATAGAAAATGAACTTGAACTAAAGAAAATGTGGTTAAAAGTAAGTAAGCAAGTCGGTCCTATCATTGCCCGAAATTTGATGCAAGGGGTCAAGGCAAAGGTGCGGGCATTTGGGTTGGGAGAAGAGGTTCTGTAAACCAATGATGTCAAAACTTAACCATTTAGTAGTACTTTATTTCCAGAAAGTTTGAAAAGAATCGGGCTCAATGAAAATTTTTGGTGACCTATTTTGTGTGTCCAAATTTCATCGAATACAGTCTTTACCTTCAATTTTGTAATATAAACTAAAATTAACTTTTAGTGTTGTTATCCTCCAGGACATAAGCTTCATCGTAAATAATAACGCATGAAACGCGTCAAATATTCGCAGTACAAACATCGAGCCCGTAATTTTTCTGTCCAGTTCTGTTTGTCGTTTCGAATTGGAACTGTTTTTACTTCATACAATTTCAGCCTTGAACGCTGGTTTGATTTTTGAACAAAACCAGATGCCATTCCTATTTTACTAGCCATCGTTTGAACAAAGACATTTGCGCTTTCCTTCAACATATTCTTCATCTTTCGGTCCATGCCCACGTCCATTTCGCACGTCATTTTCATTCATTTTCAATAATTAGAAAGAAGATATGGCACATTGTACCCTGCTTCCCCCAATATGGCAGCGATGACAGTGATGAAGAAGAGTAGTGTGACAGGGAGGATGAAGGTTGTTAAATTCGTGAAAGTGAAAACAATTCAAACTTTTTTTTTAGGGATCCGAAACTTCCCACATGTTTTATTTGAAGAAGAAAAAAAATGACGAAAGGAACCAAAGTAATACAAAAACCAGAGTAAAATCAGCCATATCTACGTCCACAGAGCCGTGCGGTAAATCAAACTAATTTCAATCGATTTAATAGAAAATTTTACAAAGAACTAGCTTTATTTTGAGTCACACCGAGCAAAGAAAATTATGAAAATATTAGGGGAATCAGGATAAAATCAGCCATATCTTCATTCACAGAGCCGTGCGGTGAACAAAATCTACTTCAATCGATTCTCCTGAAAATTTTACATAGGACTAGCAGTATTTGGTTGATCTTAAGTCACACCGAGCAAAGAAATTTCTGAACAACAAGGAAATATTAGGGGAACCAGGGTAGAACGAGCTTTTGCACGTTCATTCGATTCTTTAAAAAAATTCTTCAAGTAAAGATAACATTTACAGAAATCGTTCCACTCCGAGCTGAGAAATAAAATTCTTTCACGTTTCGGACACTTTTTTTCCCACTGTGATTGGGTTGTTCGAAATGATGACGTAGGTCTACGCAGCAATATGTAAGCTTTTCAGAGTGTACAATGCAATGTGCTTTGAATTAACCCTTTCAGGCCTAAATTTTTTAATCGTTATTATACATCAATTTGGTGTGTTCTGATTTAATTGGTGCGCAATAAAATAGAAATGATTGAATAAGATAGGAAATATTTTTTTGAGATGTGTTAGGCCAACCAAACTTTCCTGGAGTTCAGAACTTAAGATCTATAGTTGTAACAGTAGCCATATCCGCTTTACAATATTACGAGATATATTCAAACATATTCTATAAAATGCCCTGAAAGACCAACCGACATTATGAGAAAATCTTGGGATATTCATACCAAACAAACTAACTTAACTTTGTGTAGCCCATGAAACTACTGTTACAATGGTAGATCTTGTGTTTTGACTGACCTCAAACAAATAAGATTATCATATGATGCCTGTGAACGTTTCAGAATATTCATTGAATATGTTTGAATAGTTATCGTAGTTTTGTATAGCGCAAGAGCCTACGGTAACTACTGTATAGATTAAGTTCTGAACTCAAGTCAGTTTTTATGAACTTGAACATCCCATGATAGCCTGATAATTGGTGACCTTGCGGAAAATTCACTGATTGTGTGGCAGTTGTACAGAAAATGTTCAAAGTGCATATCGTTACCACTCATAGGTAATAAAGCTAATGTTACGACTGTAGATTCTAACTTCTGAACCCGAAGGGCAGTTTTGGTGACCTATAACATCCCAAGATATCTCATTCTATCTGTTTACTTTCCAGAAGACTCGCTTAAACTGGTGGAATACACTTTGCTGCTTTGTTTGGTCAAGAAAACTACAATTACATCTGTAGATTTTTAGTTTTGGATTCCAGGATAGTTTGGATAATCTAGAAGATTATCTCATAATGTCTGTTGGTCTTCCAAGATATTCAATGAATATCTAATCTAATCTTATCTCACACCAACGCAGCCAATTCTTGAAAGCATCCTGGAAAATGATGGTTTCTTGAATACATAATTTTTCTTGTCATCGGCCAGCCCAACTGCGCAGTAGAGGATTTCAAGAAATAGGGCGATTCCAGAAAGAGCCAAAATCGCTCTACTACTTTGAATTAAGGGAAGGAAGAAAGCGTGGACCTCTCGTACCAAACGCTACCATGTAGAGTTAAACAGTGTGATTATTTTTACTGTATCTTTTGGAGCATTGATGCTAGAAAGATTAGTTTATGCTCCTTTTTTCTGTGGGTGAACTTTTAGCATTTGAACCAAAAGCCTGGCAATAATTGTCAAGGTTATAGCGCCTTATCTCGCTCATTTCAAGATAGGCAATAAATATGTTTCAAAACACAGCGTAGCTTTGCATAGCCCAGAAAACTTTTGCTGCAACATTAAGTCCTATGTTCTTATCTCAAGAATAGTTTGGATGACCCAGGACATTTCAAGCTTTATAATGTTTGTTGACCTTTAAAAAAGCATTTTTTATTTTAATATTTACTGTAACTTTGTATTGCCTTAAAATTACTGTTGCAACTGTGAATCTTAATTTCTCAACGCCAGGACAGTTTGGATGACCTAGAGGATCAGAAAATTATAAAATATTGACTTTTGACCTTCTAAAATATTCATTGAATATGTTTGAACACATATAGTCACCTTGTATAGCCCAAAAAGCTACTATTACAACTATAGATCTTATGTTTTGAACTTAACGACAGTTTGGATGACCTAGAATATCCCAAGATTGTCGCATTATGTCTGTTGACCTTCTAAATTAATCAATGAATATTAATTCTAGAGGGTTTGAGCTGTTTAGTGGAATACTTGTAACTATAAATTAGAAGAGAAATTAGTAATCTCCATTTAATTCTAACTACCTTTGCTTACCTTCGACAGATACGCGTATTTCGTCTACAGACTTCGTCAGTGTCTCGTAATAGTCGAGTTATTAGTACGAGACACTGAAGAAGTCTGCACGTTGTAGACGAAATACGCGTATCTGTCGAAGATAAGCAAAGGTAGTTGGAATTAAATGGAGATTACTAATTTTTCTTCTTCAATGCATATTGTTAAATACATATTGTTCCTTAGATCTTTAGTTATATTGTTCAAAAATCTACTGTTACAAATGTAAATCTCAAGTTCTGGACTCAAGGACGGTTTGAATGACCTCGATCATTCCAGTTTATCTCGTGTTGTTGGTTTACGTTCTTAAATATCCACTGAATATGGTTGAATACGTTACGTTAATTTGTATAGCCCAAAAAGCTATAGTTACTATTGTAGATCTTTAGTTCTGAACTCAAGGACAGTTTTGATGACCTAGAACATTACAAAAATATCAAATAATGACTACTGACCTTCCAAAAGGCTCATTCAGTATGTTTGAATACAAATCTTAATCTTATGTAGCCCTCAAAGCTATTGTTACAACTGTATATCTGAAGTTCGGAACTCAAGTGTATTTTGGATAACCTAGAACATCCCAGAAAGATACCAAAATAGTTATCGTTTATCACCAAAAATTCAATAATACGTATGCATATGTTCCATATTCTAAAACCAAGTTTTACACAATTAATAAGGCATTTTTTTTCCTGAACTTCTTCACAGTGTTCTAGGTCATCAATAAGGTCTTAAACTCATACGTTTTTTTTTAATATTTCCCAAACAGATAAGTTGATGTTAACGAATTTGCCTAAGACAGTGTACACTTTTATTCAGTCTGTGATTTTATACAGAAATTTTCCTTTTGGGGTCATATATGACCCCTTAGGCCTGAAGGGGTTCCCAAGCAGGAACGAATAACTTGATAACTGGCCTTGGTTTTTAGGAGCTCAGATTAAGTGGTAAAATACCATAGGATAATACCATAAAACTGTTCCCACAATGTTATGCGAATACCAAATTGAGGTAAGACAATACCAAAATAGTACCTCCCAGGTATTCCCAGGTATCCGAAATAGCAAGTTTTGTTATACGAAAATTATATTGCTTGCAATTCTTAGGTATTTTGCTTAGGTATTTTACCTCACGATCTGAGCTCTTAAATATCAAGGTCAGCTGTCAAAATTAGGTATGTTTTGTGTCTCCTGCTCGGGTTAATATACTTTTTAGGACAAGGCGTTACGTTTATGAATTTTTCAAATTCATAAATTGAACATGCAAATATTTTGAAAATCTTTTGAGACATTACTGAGATATTAACACTCAAAACCTGGCCACTTTTCGTGACAGTCACAATGCGATTTTTATTTTAAATTGTACCCCAGTATAGAAAACGAAGACTTCAAGAAAAAAAAACTTCAAAATTCAATAAGCAGATAAAAATGTAGGTTCCGAGACCTCCAGAACGTGGTTCCAACGGTGGCAGTGCAGGTGAAGTTCCAGGTGCCACAACTACGGATCGTACACATCGCTAACATCGGTCGACTACGATGGGCTGGGAAAGTCGTAAGAATGTCGGACGACAGCCCTGTGCAAATGGTTCTCGAAAACGAACCGACGGGTACAATAAGAAGAGGCACACAACGAGCAAGGTGGATCGATCAAGTAGAAGGCGACCTGCGGACCCCCATGGCGAGTAACAGCCATGGACCGAATAGAATGGAGACAATTTAAAAAAGATTGGTTGTAGTGGTAAAAATTATGGGAAGTGCAACTGTACAGAAACTTATAAGTGATGTTTGAGGAAAAGTGAGATGTGTAGGTTATAGTTGAAGATTATGATTGAAGAATAGTAAAATATTAAGTAAAACACCAGTGCTGATATAGTTTGTCAAATAAAATAATTGAAATCTTGGAAAAATACATTTTTAAAAGCGTGCTTGTAATTTCCGAAACAGTCTATAGGACAAGCGTCGAGAAACGGAGACGTCGTGATAATTAGAATTAGGATATTTTTTTTTTTCAACGACAGTGTGCCATTTGCAGCAACATTATGTAAGGATTGTACTTGAAAAAAAATGTAACACTTCCTTTTGTGATAAAATTTGGGGAAAAACTAGTTTAGAGTGTAATGTTTGTCAAGTGGTAATCAAGAACAAGCAAGAAGTACTTCGACAAAAAAAATATTGGACGGTCGTGGAAAATCCAGACCAGTCCCACAGGCGAATTGACCATTCGTCCGCGTCCCATATGGTAAAATCGTTCACGGCGACCCAGACGACCCAGCGGCAAGCTGACAGCGGAATAAAAGCGAAGGCCAACGACCCCGTGAACGCAAGGAAGGTGATCGATTACTTCAAACGCAATCCGAACCATTCGATTCGGGACGTGGCCAAGAAGGTCAACTCGTCCGTCTGGTTCGTCCGGCAGAAAATGAAGCGGGCCGGAGTTCACGTCTTGAAGGTAAGAAAGGCGGCGCCTAACCAAACCGATAAACAGAATACGGTGGTCAAAACCCACGCCACCAGGAAGCTGGACCGCAATTGATTGGTTTAGCCGAAATGCATCGAAATGAACTACGAGACGTACATTGAGACGTACACCAAGCTGAGTGTTTCTCGATGGAAAATCCCGCCTGAATGTTCCGGAGTAGTTCCGGAAGAAGAAGGTCGACCAATTTACCAAGAAGTACTTGGTGTGGCAGGCGACCGGCACCATCAACGGTCAAAAATGTAAAGAAGAATGCCTCCTGCTGCCCTTCATCCGGTCACACGAAGGTGACACTCTGTTTGGGCGGGATCTGGCATCGTGCCATTACGCGAAACCGGTGACAGAGTGGTACGAAGCCAATGACTTGTTTTTGTGCCGAAGAAGGCAAATCCGTCAAACTCGAGAAGGCTGTGCCTATGAGAGAACGTGATGTTTGTTTTTTCACTGCGATTGAAAATTATTACTAATAATTATGTATTATCTAATAGTAGTATTCGAAACACGTTTTTTGCATCCCGACACCGTGATGACTGTTGCCGAGGATCAACTGCTGAAGGAGAGGTACCCTTTGTTGATCTCCCTGGCTGATTTTCCGACTTCGACTCGATATTGGTAAGTGATACTTCCAGACATTCAATTTTAATCAATTTTAGTCAAAGGTAAATATATTGAACGTGTATAACCATTCCATAAATTTTGAAACTCTCCAATTATTTATCTCTGGAACGTAGGTATATGAAGGCTGTTTGGGTTTCCAGTACTTGTAAAGACGTGGTGCGCAGAGAGAAGTGGGTCGCAGAGAGAAGTGGGCGAAATGTTGAGTGGAAGTTGATAGGCTTATCTCGGTGACTACAAAAAGCTACACTCTTCGAAAAAATCGTGTAAATTTAAGTCTATTCGAATGCACATAAAATGAGCGGGCCGTTTGATGGAAATATGCGTTTGTTCTTAAATTTACATAACCACAAAAATCGAAATGATAACTTACACGACATGACGTAGAGATAGGTTCAGGAACATAAAAAGATGCTTGCAAAATGATGCCACTGTCAAAGCAAATTCAAATGGTTTCGATGCCCGTTTTGATCCCAGAAATCTAGTTCATATAACCATCAGAAAAAAAATCAGGGTGCTGCAATGAATTTAATAACTAATAGGTCCTCAACGTCATGGATTGTTGTAGTAAAATTTATCTTAATCTTATCCTGTAAGATTCATTTTGTCCCCTCATATCCAAATATTTGGGAACATATGAAATTAGATAATGCAGAACTCGGTCGTTGATCTTCGTCTTAAAATATGTTGAGGATGCTTAGTTGTCACCATGTTCGGAATAATTAATATTACACGCGATTGATCTAAATATGTGTGTAATGCTGTGTCGCCGTGTATCACTAAATCCTTTTCTTTTCCTTTACCTTAAATTTTTGAGCCTGACATTTTACGTTATGAAGTTCGATCTGTAATGCATTTTATATAGCATGAAGTAATCATGTTATTATCTTTCAAGGAATAGGATAAATTTGAACTTGTAACCTGTCGTGATGCGTGGAACTGACTGCGTTAAAAATATATCGGATGTTATTGTAACACAAAAGACAACGATCATGGAAGTTTAAGGCTTTCGAATCCCAGTATTTAGTCGTTTGCCAGATTATTAACGTTTGACGGTAATCCTGTTAGATTTTAGATAACTAAATATTATCCAATAAGCTGTTGTAAATGTAGGATTCGGACGTGATTACGGGTGCGACAATATTTATTATTTTTGGCTGCGTTCTGACAAGTTTTCTTTCACTGCCCGCTCTTATACAGTATGTAAACTAAGTATATCCACCCCTGCTTAAAATTTATAATTTTCCTGTTATCGATTCAAATATAAGTTGATAAAATGAGTGTTATATAGTACCCATCATTATACCATTAAATATACTTGAATCATTCTTGCTCTTGAAAATCTATGCCAAGATCAACAAAGGAAAGTAAAACATGCTAAAAAAGTTTATCCACCCAAACATGCTTAGTACCATTTTACCGTGTATTGAGCGGTTCCTGTCACTTTTTCGAATGTTAACATTGCATACAGTTATCCTTTCGTAGTGTAGAGGCTTTCGTGATTCAAATTTGAGCTCTCGTGTTTCGAAATGCCTAAAAACGCACAAATTTCGCTGAGTATCCGAAAACTTATCATAGAGCATCACAAGTGCGGTTGCCAAAATTGTTCAGAAGTACAAAAAGAGTGGTTCTTTCACACCAAAAAAGCGATCAGGGCGACCGGCGAAGACAAGTTCCCGGATTGACAAGGCTATCTTCAGAAAGGCGGAACGAGATCGAGGTTTGTCAGCTCCAAAAATTGCAAAGCAAGTTGAGAGTGATTTTTTAATCCATGTGACACCTCAAACAATCCGAAATCGATTACATCTACAAGGTCTGAAGGGTAGAGTGGCAATTAAGAAAACATGGTTGTCAGCGAAAAACATTAAAAAACGATTGAAGTGGGCTCGAGATCATATTACATGGACAGTCGATGATTGGAGAAAGGTCATTTGGTCAGACGAGACTAAAATAATGCTATTTGGGTCTGATGGTATCACATGAAAATGGCGCAGAACCGGTGAAAGTCTGAAAACCCAGTGTATAAAGCCTACAGTCAAACATGGTGGAGGTGAGTTATTGCAACATCATTAATTTTCATCTAACTTAACTAGCTTTTATCATTTTCTGTGCAGGTAGAGTCATGGTTTGGGGCTTGATGGCTTCGTCTGGCGTTGGAAAACTCGAACTCATTGACGGAATAATGACAAAGGAGGTTTATCTGGACATACTGAAACGAAAACTTTCAGCAAATGCACAAAAACTGAAGCTGGGCCGGAGATACACGTTCCAGCAAAATGGGGATACAAAGCACACATCGAAACTGGTATCCCAATGGTTTAAGGAAAAGAAAATCAATGTTTTGGAGTGGCCAGCACAGTCTCCTGACCTTAATCCAATAGAACATCTCTGGTCTGTTTTGAAAATTAAGGTTCAGGAACACAAACCATCAAGCATTCAGTAATTACGACAAGATGTTGTAACTGAATGGGACAAAATCGCACCAGAAACGACTGCTAAGCTTGTCCAGTCAATGCCACGACGATGCCAAGCTGTCCTTGAAGCCAAGGGAGGTCACCCGAAATATTGAATGATTTTCAGGATTATGGTGGATATACTTTTTTTGCATTATTTTTTATCGTTTTCTTATATATTTGGTCTCAGACACGAACAGTTCGTGCTTTTACATCAAATTATCGTTATTTGTCTTTCTTTTTATCCCTTGAGAAATAAACTGAATATTAAAAATCGTTTTTCAATGTTTTTGGTGGATTATTCGAAGCAAATGTGCCAAGTGCGAAGGGGTGAATAAACTTTTTGACCCTTCTTATATCAATAGAAGGGTATTAAGATCACTTGAAAATTCGACTTTTTATCCGAGGCTCACAGGGCCGAGTGTCATATACCATTCGACTCAGCTCGACGAACTAAGCACATGTGTGTGTGTGTGTGTGTGTGTGTGTGTGTGTGTGTGTGTGTGTGTGTGTGTGTGTGTGTGTGTGTGTGTGTGTGTGTGTGTGTGTTAAAAATAATGTCACATCGGTTCCTCAGCCATTTGTGAACCGATTTCAGTTCTGTTGACGGCAAATGAAAGCTACAACATTCCCATTGAACGCTATTGATTGTTTTTTTCATTCGCACATTTCGTTACGAAGATATGAACGAAACAGTACTTAACGGCCTATTTTAATAACAATCAATCATACTGAGCTATTTGTGTACCGATTTTAGTTTTGTAATGCAATTAAATTGCCAAATTAAAGTTATAAACTCTTCAAATAACTGGTCAAAATTTCATTATGATTGGATAATCCATCATGGAGATATAATCAAAACAATACCTGAGAGCACGAGAGCAACGAATTGTGTGATGAAACTATCCTCGTTGCAGTTCAAAACCGAACAATACCACTCACACCCATCGATTCCACTTGCATTCTATTGTGCCGCATCTGGTGTGTTGTATAGCACATACAGTGGACCAGCAGTCTCCATTTACTATAACTAATTTTTAACGAACATGTACTTCCAGAATCCATATTGATAATCAAAATTGACGCTTAGGATTGTCTAATAATTCATTCTGTGGACTAAATATCCGAAATTTCTAATATTTGTGTTATTTCTTCACTTATACAATAGGTCGTTAAACACTTTGCCCACATTAAACAATGAATATTCCTGGATCTTCTTGGAATTTCTGATCAAAATATGAATCCAGTTACCATATACATTTGATTTCGTAATTCTGGTGAAGTGTAAGAAGGGTTCAGTCTCACCATCAGTGGATTGATGCGGGTTTTTACATACTGTATTTACAGATATTCTTCTCTTTTCAGAGAGTGAGTAATGGCGCTATAACCATAAGCCATATGGGGCTAGGACTATAGTTAATGCTAAAGTCCCACCCGTGTGAAGAGAAATGAAGCATCACTTAACCTTCTTATGCTAGATGCTCCCAACGACCATTTTTGAATACATTTTTGTTCCGTACACCAAACAGGACATTCTGTTTAACTATTCTCTCCAACTATTCGTTTCCTTTTTCCTTTGTTCCTTTGGTTCCCCGTGTCTTCTTAAGGAAGATTCCATATCCTCCCTATCATCAACGGTTGCATGAACGTGGCCAGGTGAGCGATCGCGGACTATCTTCGGGAAGATTATTGCGTGAAGAAACGTATCAGTAACTGGTTTCGTTTCATGGTAGCATGCAATGTCTTCAACGAATTATTCCTCATCGTAGCTCCATCCACGAGGTGGGCAAACGTCAATGCCAATGCTGATGCTAATGCTAAAAGAAGGCAAATCCGCCAAACTCGCCAGAGCTTCGCCCAATAGCAAAATTATTGACGATTATGAAGGGTTAGCTCCGGAAAATAGGAGAGGTCTTCAAAAACAACAACGATTTGAAGAAAGAATGAATGAAAGTCTGTAAGAAAGATGGCGCTAGTGTTGCACAGGATTTGCTGGGTAGCCATAAATCCAAGGTTCGGGCATTTTAAATCCATGGTTCGGGCCTAGGAACGGAGGATGAATAAACCTCCTTTTTAAAAACATAGCTATGTTTGTGTTTATTTATTTCCGGAGGGTTTAAAATATATTCGACAAAACATAAATTTTCGGTGATCATTTTTACCTGTAGTATTGTTTTCGAGTACAATCTTTACTATCCGAAATGAATATCATACATGATTGTGAATACTTTAAATTGTAGGCGTTGGGTGTGCTACACGTCTTACCGCTAGAAAGGTCCAATGCCGAAAGAGGAAGTTGCAATGGTTGCTGCGATTACGAATGATGCCGAACAAGCGGCACTCACGATGAGTGCGCGCATACAAGGTTCAGCATGCGTTACACTTGCAGAACTCAAAGAAAATATATATGAGGGTGACCTTCTGCCCAAAAAAATCGAAGATCAATTTTTTCAACTGACTGACATTTTTCTGATCGAACAAGAATTAAAATGTATTCAATCGAGAGAGGTAAGTTGTCTGGTTCCTGGAAAATTGCATATAAATTCAACTCGCTTAGTCGCTAATCTTTAGCAAGCAAAGTGCATACGGTCTTGTCTTAAACATTAGAAATATTTCTATTCGATTGATGTAAACATTTGGAAAATTCAACGAGGAACGAATGAGTGCTAAACCTTCAAATTATAGTTTTAGATCCCCAATTTGCACCTTCGAGTTTTGCCGCAGCATGTATTCAAACATCAAACTGGTGGAAATCTTTACTGACTTATTTCCCATGGATGCATATGACGCCAATAGATGATTGCATACTTACTATTATTATGAACATAGCTGGACATAGTATTGCATATCGTTACTCACCTGAAAATAGAAAATGAAAAGAGTGTTATTCCAACAGTAGCCACAAATTCACACCTTATTCTATAATTATTTCATAATTAATGCAACACCATCTGTTTACGATGACAAGTTCAAACAAACGCTAATGAAAATAAACACGAACACCACACAAACACGTTAATCCCACACATCATAAACCTGCCACAACAATGCATTTAGCATGGAAAGCATGGAAGGGCGTCCTCGTTCGGATATTGAAATGGGAACTGGTGCATATATTTATTCAGATGATTAAAAGCTAGATGTTTCCCAGGAAGGTAAGAACTATGATTAATAAAATTAATTAGATTTAATTAGAAAAATGGAAAGTTGAAGGATTTTTTCTGCATTATTGAGAAAATATCTTCCTCAAGAATTTTTGTTGCCAACGTTGTTCGAAAGATTCTTTCGAATTTCTCTGTTATTTGCTTTTGAGTGTGATCAGAAGTTTTCCTGAATTCCCTTTCAAGGGATAGTCGAATAGTCCAGAAAGTTTCACGAAAATTCGGCAGTTTTCTCTAACAATAGTTTGATTTTCTCCCACCGTATTTCTTGGTGATTCTTCCTAAATATTTTTCCGGATATATCAGAAAGTTTTATGTAGCGAAATTTTCCCATAGATTTTTTCTCGGTAAACGGAGACCATGGGAAATCATGTTTATGGTCCACCGACTTTTGGCACTTTTGTTCAAACATCACAGACCATGACAGCACAACTCGATACTGAATATGATTAACCTCTCGAACGTCAACTGCCTTTCGAGCCCGCCCCATCGCATCCAATCGAATTATGCTTACGCACTCGGAACTGATATGAATATTATTACCGCACACTCACGATAATCAGGTCGAAACAATAACAATCAGGAAAATGGTGGCAGGGTTTAAAACAACAATATCATATTGCTTCTCTCGAGTGGGTGCGTATGCTTTCGATGTCCTTCCCACCCACTTATCTGCCGGCTGCCAATAAAATTCGAACGACCTGCCGGGCGAAAGGGTGGTGTTCTTATTGTTGATTAATGTTCCCCATGTTGCCATCGGTTTGTGTTTCTGACACATCCACCTGTCCGTCCACCGGCACCGAGGGAATTCGGGGAGTGAAACCACAAAAATTGAATTTTCCCCCTCCCCATGGAGGTGAAAAGGGCCGTGCACCGCCGTTAATAAAAATGTAAATCGCTCAATTAATATTTTTATTTGATATATTAAAAATCACTTATCTGTTTGTAATGCAAATTGCTGTCGGTGGTCCAGTGTCCCCGGGTTGTTGTTGTTTTTACAATTCCACTCGCGAGAGTGATTTTTCCCAGCCAAAGAAAAATCAGACCAGGTTGGTAAAAATTCAAATTTCGCTCCACTTTCGGAAAGTTTTAATTAATTCGTTTCGGAAGAAGGCGGAAACGATGAACGTTCCAGGGTGGAGCTGAAGTAGAGCGCAAAGTAGCAAGAAGATAAGGTGGGAGACAATGGATAGTGTTGAAATAACGTCAATAAGAAATCGTCATTATTGGTATTGAATTCGTTACCATTGTGTAGGAAGAGAAAGGAAGCACAATTGATCTTGTAAATAAAACCTTAACTTTATTATACCTAATTAGAATTAATGATTGACAGTATTTACAGATTCTACCCTAAAATTAATTTGAAATATATATTGAATTATTGAATTACTGAGCATGAGACCGATTGTAAGTAGATTGATATTGAACTAAGATAAGATAAATAATAAAATAAGGAGTGTATCGAATATAAGCTATCCACATACATTTGCGTTGTACGCATGTATTTGTGATGGTTTTTTATGCTCTGTGCGTTTGACTGTCAGCTTTCTTTTGTTTAAATTCTGCGTTTTCAAAATGTCGCGTATTGAAAAGGAAGTGAAAATTAGGGTTCTGGACACATGGCTAAGTGAGAAGGGTATTACTATGCGAAAATTGGCGAAGCAGTTTGGAATTCATCATGCGAGTGTTAAAACCATCATTAATAAGTTTGGGGAACACTATTCTTTGGATGAGCTACCAGGAAGAGGCAGAAAACCCGGTTCTTCCAACCCGAAACTGGAGCAGAAAGTGGTATCTCTAATCATGAAGAACAAATCAATGTCAATACGTGATTTGACCAAAAAAGCAGGAACGAGTGTCGGAATGATCCAGCGTATCAAGAGGCGAAACCACCTGAAGACCTACAAGAAGCAGAAAATCTCGAAACAAAGTGCAGAACAGAAGAAGCGAGCAGCAACAAGGGCCCGGAAATTGTATTCGCGTCTTTTGCAGCGTCCGGATGCATGCGTTTTGATGGACGATGAGACCTATGTAAAGGAGGACTCAAAACCCCTTTCAGGTCCACAATACTTTACTGCCGTCGTTTGGGAGGATGTGAGCAATGCGGACAGGTCGATTCAAGTGGAGAAATTCGGTCGAAAGGTACTGGTATGGCAAGCAATATGTTCCTGTGGTTTGAAGTCAACCAAAAGAGATTGATGCCTTTATATAAGAAGCATAGTACACCTCCACTGTTTTGGCCGGATTTAGCGTCGGCTCACTATGCCAAAACCACTCTCAATTGGCTTGCGGAAAAGGGTATAGATTTCGTTGAGAAAAATATCAATCCACCAAATTGCCCTCAGCTTACGACCCATCGTGAAGAGGGTCTTCAAGAAGACTGGTAAGGCAGCTGGGAACATGTAGGAGCTCAAACAAATTTGGGATCAAGCGTCCAAAAAATGCGATGCAGCACTTGTCCGGAACTTGATGAAGAGCATTCGATCCAAATTCGAAAATTCGTGAAGGAATAACTTAAATTTCATCCGGTCTTCATTATGTTCAAGTTTAACCTATTCCTATAGTTTAACCTATAGTTTAAAATATTCTAAGGAAGAAAAACCAAAATCAAAGGAAAAAGCATACGTGAACGCACACTCTGCCTATGACCAGAGAAATTCAGACTTGTCCAGTAACCAATCCAAGAGCGAACGACGGGAGCTCCCAACAAGCCGCAAGAGCAAGGAAAGCGAAGGAGATAAACGGTGCATTACGTGTAAAGCAACGGACCACATTATAGCGAATTGTTCATTTTTCAAGAAACTGCCATTGGATGAACGTTGGAAAGTGGTGAAGGAAAATAAGCTGTGTGGCAGATGCCTCTTGTCACGCGCTCGTTGGCCTTGTGAACGCGACGTCTGCGGCTTCAAAGGTTGCCAGAAGCGCCATCATAAACTTCTGCATTATGAGCCCTCTTCAGTGCAATCCGTGGTTGCCACCAACGCTACCGTCACCATCCATCGTCAGCCTGTTTCTGGACGATGGATCATCAGTCACCCTGGTAGAAAAGGCCATAGCAGACGAGCTTGAAGCTGACGGAAAAGGACAATCCCTGTGCATCCAGTGGACCAGCGGGATCAACAAAAAGATTGCTAGCACACAACTGATGAAGCTGGGAATATCAGAACCTGGTTCTCACAAGCGGCTTGATTAATCAGAAATATACACTGTTGAGAGCCTGGGATTACCAGAGCAGTCGTTGGACTTTGAAAGTATGAAGGAGCAGTACAAGCATTTCCGGAACCTGGCAGTAAAGAGTTTCCAGAGGGCCATTCCTGGTTTGCTAATCGGATTAAACAATTCTCTTCTCATGGCAACATCGAAGCTTCGTGAAGGAGAGGAACAAGAGCCAATCGCAGTGAACTCGTGTTGGATAGGTAGTGAGCGGAAACCTATGAGGGGGGTTCCATCAGTTCCAACACCGGCAGATGCACATGTGCGTAGAAACGGTAGAGCTGAACCTTCACGAATACGTACAAGAATTTTTCTCTGTGGAAAGTCTAAGAATTTCTGTGGCACCGAATTTGGAAGGAAGTGAAGACCAGCGAGCTCGTCGAATCCTCGAAGAAACAACGGTGAGAACAACGAGTGGAAAGTACGAAACTGGACTTCTATGGAAACAAGATTACATCAAATTCCCGGGTAGCAAACCGATGGCCGAAAGTCGACTAGAATGTCTTGAAAAGCATCTTGAGAAGCATCCGCAACTCTATGAAAGCGTGAGAAAACAAATAGCGGATTATCAGACAAAAGGTTACATCCATGTGATAAAGGTGAGGAAATTGCAGTATTTGACCCACACCGTACTTGGTGCCTTCCACTCGGAGTAGTTCTAAACCCTAACAAGCCGGGGAAAGTAAGGGTAATATGGGATGCAGCGGCAAACGTAAACGGAGTCTCGTTAAACTCAATGTTGCTAAAAGGTCCTGATTTACTGACACCCCAGCTGTCTGTTACGGTCAAGTTCCGCCAAAGAGAGTTGGCATTCTCTGGCGATATCCAAGAAATGTTTTTGCAGCTCGGAATCAGAACAAAGGACCGAAGTGCGCTGATGTTCATGTTCCGCAACTCGCCATCCAAACCTATGATTACTATTGTATCCGACGTGGCGATCTTTGGAGCGACGTGTTCACCAGCTCAATCACAGTATGTAAAAAACTTGAATGCGGCGGAAAACGAGCAAGATCATCCAAGAGCGGCGGCAGCATTCAAGAACAGGCACTACGTTGACGATTACTTGGATAGTCAACACGGAGGAAGAGGCAATTGAACTTGCTCTGGAGGTTGCGGAGGTCCATAAAAAGGCTGGTTTTCACATTCGTAACTGGGTGTCAAATAGGCTCAAGGTTCTAGAAGCAATAGGAGAAGTCAATCCAGCAACTGTCAAGAATCTCTCGTTGAATAACCAAAGTGGATTTGAGCGCCTACTTGGAATATCTTGGCTGCCGATTGAAGATGTGTTCTGCTTTTCACTAAGGCTAAAAGAAGATCTTCAAGCTCTGGTGGAAGGTGTGATCGCACCAACCAAACGAATGATCCTGAGCTTTGTGATGAAAATCTATGATCCACTAGGGTTGGTAGGTTCGCTGATTGTCCAAGGGAAGATCCTTATTCAGGAAGTATGGAGAGCTAAGGTAGATTGGGATGAGCAGATACCGGAGGATATTTTCAAGGCATGGAAACTTTGGTTGCAAGCTCTGCATGAATCGGACAGCGTAGAAGCGTTCCTCGTTGCTACTTTCCGGGGTATTATGTGAACAGTTATGATTCTCTAGAATTACACATGTTCGTTGACTGCAGTGCTCAAGCATATTCTGCCGTCGTGTTAAGGACCGTGGGCAGATACGATGTGCTCTAGTTACTTCAAAAACTAAAGTAGCCCTACTACAGTTAACATCTATTCCGCGTTCGGAATTGAAGCCAGCGGTCCTCGGAGTACTACTTCGCAAAACCATCAAAGAAGGGCATTCCATCCAAGTGAAGCGCACATACTTTTGGAGTGACTTCTATACAGTTATTTCGTGGATCAAATCGGACACTCGTCAACGAAATTCTAAGCCTCTCGAAGGTTGATGAATGGCGGTGGTTGGGAACGAAGATCAACGTCGCCGATGAGGCTACCAAATGGGGAAAAGGTCCGAACTGTAAACCAGATAGTCGGTGGATGCGTGGGCCTGAATTCCTCTACGAAGAAGAGAGTGAATGGCCGAGCAGCGAATACGACAATCAACCAGAAGAAACGAAGGAGGAGTTACGATCAGCGTATATTGGCAGCCATTTCCCTAGTTGTTCCAATGATCGAAGTAGAACGGTTTTCCAAATACGAGCGTCTGTTGCGAAGCGTCGCTTACGTCTTCCACTTCCAGGAGAAGAGTTTGCGGCGAATTAGAGGTTCGCTGTTTGGTGAAGTAGATTTATTGAGTAGTGAGGAGTTGCAGAAAGCAGAGAGCAGAGAGCAGAGAGAAGAACAGATTAAAAAATAATAGGAAATCTGTAAACCTGTTCTTGCGTTAAATCGTGACATACCGTTCTATTTCATTTTATATTTTTAGAAAGATAGATGGATAGATTGATGATTCGATTGCCATAAAATTAATCCTAGCATAAATATCTGTTTTGAAAAATAATCACAAATAAAACGTAAGATGGCAACACTGAAGATTTTTCTCCAATTGTCTGTTTCCACTGGTATGCGGCTGCGGAATCCGAATTGACATCTGGCAATGAATAATTGCTAGCACAATCACCTATTGTGATTGTTATTAGACCCATTTTCAGAAAACACTTTGAATATATTTACACTATTTGTTGCCACGACCGCAGAACCAGCAACCTGGCTCAAGGCACCTCTACCATAAACGCTTGAGCGAATAAAAGGTTCACTCAAACAACACTAGGTGCGCGTCGAGTTGACAGATGAGAACAATACGGGTTCTAATGAATAGAGCAGCCAAATGATAGACTACAAAGGACTAAGATAAAAATGTTTACAGTTGCTGTCATGTGTTACCTTTTTGATCTTAATTTTCCCAAATTTATCATTTATTCGTAAGTTGTAACTATGTAATATAACATTATTAATATTAATTATCCTACTCTACTACTACAGTGTGAAATTTTCTTGAGTTTAACCTGAAGTTTATGAAAAAAATTGGTTTGAAGATTGTGAATGACTTCGGGTAGGTTAGAAACATCTAAATTTGGAATACTAGAAGATAATTATGTTCCTATATTATCGTAGCATACTCATAGATACTTACAGGACAGTAGTAAGAAGTTTGGTGGATTAGAGAGGTCTGACTGTTGATGTTATAGTGCACTGTATAATGTAGGTAAGAATTTGCCCTGAATTAGTACTCCAATTCAATGAATTTATCATTTATTTTGAAGCATATAATTAACCTGCTGTTGAGAACAGTGCGAGTTTTGTTCACTATTAACAAAACTTCAAAATTATACATCTACGGTGGCCTCTATCAAATGCACTCAACGCAACTTGTACAATGAGGTCAATGACACAACAGATGTCTGAATTTGTGCTGCATGTGAGAAGTCCGACGGACCCGATGATTTCGTTGCCTGCGACAAATGTGACAGGTGGTGGCACTTCTCTTGTGCAGGAGTCGATGGAACTGTTGCAAACAAAGACTGGATGTGTCAACGCTGT
Source organism: Aedes japonicus (assembly GCA_034211315.2). Classification (NCBI taxonomy): domain Eukaryota; kingdom Metazoa; phylum Arthropoda; class Insecta; order Diptera; family Culicidae; genus Aedes; species Aedes japonicus. Next base: position 86,541 of record JASCZW010001304.1, on the reverse strand, counting down.
TTACCGTAACGTATCCCAGCTTCGATACGGTCGACTACGTCGAGTCGAAGGGCAAATTTGCAACTCAAACGCCTTTCTGAACAGCAGGAGCTGGAAGAGAGACAGCTGAAGTTAGAGAAGAAGAAGCTAGCGCTGCAGAAGCTGACAACCGCAGTGTAAGGAGTCGTGTGATGCTGATAGAATCACAAGAACGCGAAAGACAAGTCCAAGATTGGGTTGACAAGCATAATTCCGCGAAGCAGATATCCTGCGAAAAATCTCTCGATACCACGAAGCTTCCTACTACTCTACAGGACGGTAACGGAAATCAGTCTAAACAAGATGGAACCAAAGAGCCGGGCTTGCTTGACGAAGCTACCAACGTAGGAACGTTGCCAGTTGATAACTCGACTCAGCAGTTCCTGAAGAGTTCTATGCTGGAACAAGGTCAACCAAGCCAACAGGTTACGATCGAAGCGCTACTTCTCATGGAAGCTGAACTGCGAAAAATGCGGTTGCAGATGGAACAGAATCAGCCCAATTTACAGTTTCAACGTTCCGATGAATTGAAAGGAGCAATACCTGAAACGATTCCCACAGAATGTTACCATGTTGTAAATCCACCTCTTCGAAATCGCGATGAGCAGAATCATCCAGAAGAACCGAGCATCCCACGAGTTGATTTAAATCATCCTAGTCACAGTGCACGTGAACCTAAGATAGATGGTAATCCATTACAACGTCCCCGCATAAACCAGCCAGATCCCCGCTTCCCGCACGATGAGCAGCCACGCTACCAATCCGCGCGGTCAAACGATAACGGAGTTGGAGGCAACCCTCCCATATATCAACACCCATTTGCACCTCTAAGGAATCCGGAAGAGCCTAATATTAGGAGACCTTCACCAGAACAACTGGCTGCCCGGCAAGTAATGCCACGTGACTGGCCAGACTTCTCAGGTGATCCTGAAGAGTGGCCGATTTTTTATAGTAGCTTTCATCATTCTTCTGTGGCCTGCGGCTTCAATAACGTGGATAACCTCGCACGTTTACAACGATGCCGTAAGGGCAACGCACTCAAGTCAGTGCGATACTATTTGCTGTAGCCCGAAACAGTTCCGGGTGTAATAGAGACACTTCGACCTCTATTCGGCCGTCCGGAAATAATCATCAATAAGTTGATTCGGAATGTCCAGGAGACACCAGCTTCAAAACCGGAAAAATTAGAAACTTTAATCGATTTTGGAATGTCAGTAAGGAATTTGACGCAACACCTTGTTGCAGCGGGACAACAAGTTCACCTTGCAAACCCGGCTCTTCTTCAAGAGTTAGTTGAAAAGTTGCCGGCTAACATAAAACTGCAGTGGGCGCAACATCTAATGTTCCAGCCCGAAGTCAGTTTGCGAACCTTCAGCAACTTCATGGCAGTCGTTGTTGATTCGGTTAGCAAGGTGGTCATGTATACAGGAAGTCAGTCTACCAAGAACGACAAAGCTCGAGGAAAGGAAAAAGGATTCATTCACGCTCACTCCGAGAATCAAGTTGCAGTTCATTCACGCTCACTCCGAGAATCAAGTTGCAACCGAGAAAACGGTTGAGAACGTGAAAACTTGCTTTTTCTGCGGAAAAGGAGGACACCGATTGAAAGACTGCACGAAGTTCCAGCAGTTATCGGTAGAAGATCGGTGGAAAAATGTGCAAGCGCTGAAGGTTTGCAGATGCTGTCTTAACCCACATGGACGTCGAAAATGCAGAATTTCGAATCGTTGTGGGATCGACGGGTGCCAATTTCGACATCATCAGTTACTGCACCGAAGTTGCACCGAAGAAACCCGTGGTCACGTCAGCTGAGCATCATGGTCATTATCATTGCGGACAGTCCATACTTTTTCGAATCATTCCCGTTACTTTGCATGGAAAGTCAAAATCTGTCACCGTATTCGCCTTCTTGGATGAAGGGTCATCTGCAACGCTCATCGATCATAGTTTGGTTGAAGAGCTTGGAGTAAAAAGACCAACAGTTCCACTGTGCCTCAAGTGGACGGGTAACATGACGAGAAACGAGGAGGAATCACAAGTCGTAACTCTCAAAGTTTCCGAAGTGGATCGGACGAAACGATGTCAGTTGGTAAATGTACGTACGGTAGGAGATTTGAATTTACCATCACAAACCCTACGCTTCGTGGACCTTCAAGAGAACCATCCACAACTCAAGGGTTTACCGATTCGAGGTTATGAAAAGGTCACACCAACGCTTCTGGTCGGCCTTCGAAACCTACAGTTAGCAGTTCCGCAAAAAATAAAGGAAGGCAGCAGTGGAGTCGTAGCTGCCAAGACTCTCCTTGAGTGGTGCGTGTATGGAACCCTTGATCCAGTTGAAAGGTCAGATGAGTATAGCTATCATGCGTGCGATTGTGAAGCGGAAGAAAGATTGGACCTTATGATGAAGGATTACTTCAACTCCAAAGATTGTGGAGTAAAGCATTTCGACGGACTAGTGTCCGAAGAGGAGAAAAGAGCGCGCAAGATCATGGAACAGACAATGACTAGAGTAGGTGACCGCTTCGAGACGGGACTTCTGAGGAGAACCGACTACGTGGAGTTACCCGACAGTTACCCAATGGCCCTCCGACGATTGGAGTGTTTGGAGAAGCGTATGGAACGGGATCCGCTTCTGAAGGAAAATATTCACCGCGTCAGGATAAGGAATACCAGCAAAAAGGGTATGCTCGTAGAGCAACAGAAGACGAATTGCAATAAATGCAATGCTGATCCTAGACAAATCTGGTACCTTCCGTTGGGCGCTGTCTGCAAACCGAAGAAGCCAGGTAAAATTAGGTTAATTTGGGATGCGACAGGAAAAGTAGATGGAATGTCTTTAAATTCCCTTTTACTCTCTGGGCCGGATCTTCTTGTACGTCTACCATCGGTCCAATTTCGTTTCCGACAATTCCCGGTAGCTGTCAGTGGAGATGTGGAGAAATGTTTCACCAGACAAATGTTAGCAAACGCGATCAATTTTCACAATTTTCAACCAGTGAAGCAAGACATAATAGATTTGCCGTTGAAGGCTGATTCTGAACGCATTCTGGGAATGTTGTGGCACACGGAAGCAGATGTTCTGTGCTTTTCAACGTCGTCCAGGGAAGAAATCGACCAAGGCCGGTGTGGCCGCTGCTGTACACAGAGGTTGTCTCCTTTGTAATCGGTTCATGGCTGTACGTCGCCATCCGCCTTGTATCCGTCGGTTCGTTTTCGAGAACCATTTTAACAGGGCTGTCGTCCGACATTCTTACGACATGCCCAGCCCATCGTAGTCGACCGATTTTTGCGATGTGTACGATGGGAGGTTCTCCCGGCAACTGGTGCAATTCGTGGATCATTCGCCTTCTCCACGTTCCGTCTTCCATCTGCACTCCACCGTAGATGGTACGCAGCACCTTCCGCTCAAAGACTCCAAGGGCACGTTGGTCCTCCACTAATAATGTCCATGTTTCGTGGCCGTATAGAACTACCGGTCTAATTAATGTCTTGTAGATGGTCAACTTTGTGGTTCGGCGAACTTTTCTCGATCTCAGCGTCCTTCGGAGTCCAAAGTAAGCACGATTGCCAGCCATAATGCGTCTTTTTGTTTCTCTGCTGGTGTAGTTATCGGCGGTCACCAATGAGCCCAGATACTCGAATTCATCTACTACCTCGATTTCATCACCGTCGATCTGAACTCGTGCTAGGAGGCTAACATTGTCTTCTCGTGAGCCTCGTCCCTTCATGTATTTTGTTTTCGACGCATTAATCACAAGCCCAATCCTACCAGCTTCAGCCTTAGGTCTGATGTACGTTTCCGCCATCTTCTCAAAGTTACGTGCTACGATATCAACGTCGTCGGCGAAGCCTAATAGTTGGACAGACTTCCTGAAAATCGTGCCACTCGTGTCAATCCCAGCTCTTCGAATCACACCCTCCAGTGCAATGTTAAACAACAAACACGACAATCCATCACCTTGCCGTAACCCTCTCCGAGAATGGAAAGGACTCCAGAGCGTCCCTGATACTCGGACGACACACATCACTCGATCCTTCGTTGCTTTGATCAACCGCTTGATTTTTCCGGAAATCCATATTCGTGCAGATAATCACCCACGCGACACTTTTTTGTAGAAGTAGTCATTTTTTTATTAAACACATTTGAAAAAAAATCGATAAAAAAAAGTTTAGCCCTTTTCAAAAGACAGTCTAGAAAAAAATTGAAGAAACTAGGTATGCAAAGTGGCTTATCTAGTCACGGTACACACCCAGAAAGTTTCGTTCTAATCTGAGAGGGTACTGCCAACTCTGAATACGATTTGGGGGGAAAACCGCCATTGCTTCAAAAATGAAGATTGCATTGTTCAGGGTGAGTTAATATGGAACACCAGCGAACGACTAATTATGTCATGGAACGAAAAAAAAATGGCCATTTGAAAATGGTTGCATTCATCACAGTTTGTAACAATATCTTCCTCGACCAGCATTCAAAGCATTCCGCCACTTTGTACACATTATGAAAAGCCACTGAATTCTGGCGTCGCTCATCAAAATTCCTCAGAAATGAAGCACAACCTCGTGAAAGGATGGCACCCAGAGCAAGTCACACAAAATCGTAAAAACCTCATCACAAGCATCATCATTACCATAATCATCATCATCATCTTCATTGGCATACAAATTGGGCTTCCACGTTTCGGGTTTTTTTTGTTTGTTCGAAAGTGGGCTGTCCTGCCGTGGAAATACATTCCAGCCTATTTTCGTGCAATTCATGAATTTAGCATCGCCGGTAATTAAGTGAGCGATCAACAAAGAAGATAATTGACTGGATGTTGCAAATAGAAGACGTGCATCAAAGGGTTTTGGAAAATTTGAACCCATCGAGCTAATCAGAACCTATGATGGTCATTTATGACGGGTGGAACGAATATTTCAAACTTGCAGTTAATTTTCATTTCGAACATAGTCAAATTCAGCATCTTCCGCAGGATTATGGAAATCCACGCAACGGCGCAAATATTTGCAAGCAAAAGCAACATGAAACATGATCTAATTTTTCATTCACAGTTTCCGGTACACTTTTCATCTGCCACAAAGCGTGTCCCACTGTGGAGCGCTAATGGGCTACCGCACCCGGCACCAACCCGAACCCGGTAGGGTGCTTTCCGCGGCAACACTTTATCTTCTCTAGGCTAGGCTAGGGTCCGTTAGAAAAAAGAAAAAAAAGGTGACAGCGGAAAATTTTCCGCACTCCTTGCCAACACACCTGTGAGTAGAGAGCATAGAAAACCGCACGGAAGCAAGGACTATTCGCCGCGGTAATGGACCAAGCAGGAAAATCACAACCAGAATAAGTAATAGCTCAAGATTTCCGGATGTCGCCACGGTCGGAACGCTCTGGAACACGCGCAGATTTAAGTCAGCGACGAAGAGGAACAGAGATTTCGTTGTTTCGTGGTTTTTTCCTCAAAGTAAACCCATGCTCTCGGAGTAGACAAACCAGGAGATAGATAACAGAAAGTAAATTATGTTTTAAATTTATGTAAATTATAATTTTCTCTCCTCCATCGGAGCGCTGAGCAGTGATTCCGAGGGACAGGTGCGGTCTGCGGTTGCTGAGGGGGGGGGGGGGGGGAGTTCTTAACGAGGTTTTGTTTTGCTTTCAGTTGGGCGAAACTTGCAAAATAAGCACAATGTTTCGCATGCTGAACGGGAACATCTCCATTATTGTGCGTTGGGTGTTCCGGGATTTCGGGGGCGGTTGGGTGGAAAAGTGAGAAATTACTGTCGTGCAAAGTGTTTTGGAGGAATAATTAACTTGTACGCCACGAATTGAATTGATAAGCACGTGAGAAATTGCTTATAAGTACTCGGGAGCAGTGAGGTTTGAAAGGACAGTGGCATAACATCGTAAGATCAATCGAAGCGATGAGTGTAACTGAGTCAAGGTCATCGTGTTCTCTGTTTTTTTTTTCACAATAATAGAGTTATACCTGAATAAAAAACTGTCAACTAAGATGTTAAACCTTCATTCTGTAACATTCTCGAACCTTCTGCGGTACACCCACCGTGACGCTTCTCCATCTTCTCTTGAAATCATCGGTACCATTAGCTTTTTTCTTAATTCGAAGGGTTTCCGCTTAACTAGAGCCCAGTACTTCTCTCTTGGGCGAAGTTCTGGACAGTTTGGTGGATTTACTGTTTTTGGTACGTATTTGACCTCTTGTACCTTATACCATTCCAGGACGGATTTTACATAGTGACAAGAAGCCAAATCAGGCCAAAACAGAGCTGGAGAGTCGTGGCTTCTGATAAACGGTAGCAGCCGCTTTTGTAGACATTCTTTCTCGTACACATCCTTGTTGATAGTGCCGGTAGAGACGAAACTTTTAGATCTTCGGCCACAAGTACACATGGGCTGCCAAATACTGCTTTAGTAAGTCGGTAAGAAATGCTCGGCAACTGCGTTCCTTTGCATAACGGTATCAGAAGCCAGACCCGGAAGCTGTTTTAAATGTTCGATCGCGTATCCATTATGATATGAGAAAAAGTTTGCAAACAATTGGTGTAAAGCTCATTAGCACGACTTTTTGCAGTGAAATTTTGCTTTTCATCACGGTTGGGTACCTTTTTTACTTTGTACGCATTCAGTCCTTGCGTCTGAATGATTTTGACTCCCAAAACTTGCTAGCCACATTTAGCACAGAAAGATTGGAATTTTTCTCAATGTAATGGATACCACCTTCTTGTCCATTTGTCGGGAGCATACTTTTCGGTTTGTTCCACTTCCAATCCACAGTCTAGCGCTGATCAAATGATTTGCAAATACACAACACGGTACTTTTCGGTAGTTTTAGTTTTTTCGCAAGATTGCGTACCGATAAATTCGAATTTTGCTGCCGTTCGTACAAAATACCGCTTGATTCGACTCCATTTTACTGAATGTAACAAGAATGTAAACATGTTGTACTACGAAATAAAGTGGAAAGTTTCAGCGATCCACGAAATAATTCAAAATATACACTGAAAGAAAAGTGTCCGAAATTTAACGTGGTAAGCATTTAAGCTTTCTAGAAAGTTACAGGCATTTGAATTTTACTAGTTTACGGTTATCAGTTGAATTTTACTAGTCACAGTCCTTGGTCCACAATGGATGGAGAAGAGTTCAGAATTGTGGATAAATTTGAATATCTGGGTTCATCGAAAAACAACTGAAACAGAGCAATTCGGAGACGCATTACTGATCGCAGCAAGCCGTGCTTTGAAACTGACGTGTTTTGTTTTTGTTCCGTCGTTTTCGCGAAAAAAAAATCAAACAATAATTCGGTATTTAACTTAAACTAACAGTGAAATCATACAATCTCCGCGTGCTTTGTGTAAGAAATAGTGAATACAATCCATTCCCTCCCGAAATGTGTGAATGTCGGTAGTATTTCCCCGTTTTATTGTTTTTTTTGGTTTTTGTGCTTCGTCCCCGCACCCGGAGGAAGAGTTACATCAGCTTAGTTTTGTTAATTAGTGGTAGTATTGTGACACTCAGACATAAATTATTAAGTAAAAATGTTTTCCACTTTGTCCCAAATGAATCGATGATTATTAGCAGGAGGAGGAGTCGAAAAAAGCTTACGTCTAGGATAACGGTTCTCAGTGGCAGTGAAATGTAGTCCAATTTTTACGCTGAAAAACGGCGAAAATTTGGTTAAAAAGTTTGAAAGTATAAAGTTTGGGTCGTTCGGAATCGACTGGTGATGTTTTTCGGTCCGGTCGCAACGTAATAGCAGTGGAAAAGGTTAATTATAAAAAGTGTCCATTCTTGGGTCAGCTGTCTGGTCGTTCCAAACGAACGGCATGAATGGCTGCCGCTGCTTGCATCGAACATAAGCTGGCGATTGCTACGTTCTACGTTAATGCTGACGACGGAATATCTTAGCAGAAGCAAAGGCCCATTAACTAGAACTAGATTTTAGTAGAAAATACCAAAACCGTGCCAAAGTGAATTTTGATTCGGTGTGCAGGCTTAGTTTGTAAATTAATCGGTGTAAGAAGAGTGTATTAAACGGAGATATCATGTAACTATTAGACGGTTTCCGACAAGTCGGCAACGGCCAACTTGATGTGGACGAGTGCCGACTGCAGCAGCTGCGAGTCCAGCAGGACTTGGCCGAGATATAGGACATCGAGGAGACCTGGTTTGCAAAGCAACAAATAATTTATTTCTTCCAAATTTTGAAGACAATATCCAATATCCTGTTTTGTTTTATTTTGTTTATTTTGTTTTGTTTTGTTTTTCGTTATGCTTGTCTCTCTTCAGTCACATTGAAGCGGTCCATTGTTTTTGGCGGATAGTGCTACATACTTTCAGCGAATCGTTAACCAACCCTGCTGCTAACCTTTCCTCAACTATCCAACATCCCAGGGATTTCTCGTGGAAATGCAGAGGATTTTTCGGCTTCCTTCGAAGCGAGTATCACGTCAACACGTTCCTGCCCATTCCCTACTTGACCAGCATTCGGGTACGGCCGGCGCCGGTATTGCTTTATAATGGGTCACCAATTTTTACACATTGAAGACGTATGTTAGTCCCAGACATCATCTGTTGGTTCTTTGTGTAAATACAGCTGATCTGGCAATAACGGAATTGCATCCTTGGGCGGTCAATCATGCTCATTAGATAACGTAGACAATTCATTTTTATCTGTGTTTCTCCTTGGTCTTTACGAGTTCTCGTTTCATCATGACCCAATAAGTTATAGTTAGGCGTAGTTCCAGGCTGTTCAGTAGATTTCTTGGGGAAAAAATACGCCGAATCAGTCTCATCCCATTCCAGCACGCTTTTAAAATATTGGCATAAACTTTTTATTCTGCTGCTCCAAAAATGGTGCCTGTTGTGACGAAAACTTCGCTTAGAGTTCAACATGTGCATATAGCCTACTAAATGAAGAATTTCGATGCAAATTTCGACACTTTCTACATTTTGAAACGATCATTCACTTTGAATTTATCATTTCCTGTGTAAAACTCCTGTCCTGGAAATCAGTTTTAACGTATGTTTCGTCATCCATCACACAGCAACTGCATCTGGTCAACATCTCTATGTAGAGCTTCCTAGGACTGATCTTGGCAACAGTATTCTGCCGTTCATCGCGGTTTGGGAAGTTTTGAACCTTGTATGCATGTGAACCAGCTCTTGCCTTGACTTTGTAAAACGCTGACCTTGATGGTAACATCACGTGTTGAAATTACAGGACTGCGGGGCTTAAAATCTCATATATGAGAACACGTGGTTTCTCTTAGCTCCCAAAAAGCCAAACGAACTTTTGTACATTACTTTATATTGATAAGGACGCATGGTTTGCCAATTGGTTGGTAAATTTTTTTATAGTTTATGTTAAAAAAGTCTAAACTTTCAAGAAAAATTATAAAAACGAGGGAGCTCATTGATTCTAAAATTAGGCAAATCATGAAAAATATAATCCATGTTTTTAGAATGTATATCGCAATTCAGGTGTATATATATATATATATATATATATATATTCATATATTTTTCAAAAACGAACATTCAATAAGCTTTAAATTGCATATAGAGTTGATCTCCCGCCACAGTCCATCTGGTGGCGTACGCAGTTCAGCAGTGTCTTCTGCGATGTAATTCTGGATATTGAGGGCCTCGAAGCTGATACTAGCAGTGTTCCCCGCTTGTCTGTACTTGTCTCTGCATCTACTATCCACAGTGATATGGTTATTTCAGCCGGGAAGTAAATGAAAACCCAACTGGATGTGGTCCTGACGGTATTGCTTCAATTGTCCTGAAGCGTTGCCCTAACACCTGGCTACGGTCTTAAATTTGTCATTAACTTCCGGTGTGTTTCCTGAATGGTGGAAAGAGTCGTGTGTTTTTCCAATACACAAAAAAGGATGCAAACGATCCGTTGCCAACTATTGTGGGATTGCTGCACTACGTGCTGTATCCTAGCTATTCGAACTACTTGTTCGCCAAAGTCTGGTTCATGACTGTTCACAGACTATTTCTCCCGACTAGCATGGTTTTATATGACAAAATGGGGGTTCACGATCAGGAGTTGAACTGGCTCCGCTCATACCTGACTGGTAGAACTATGTCTGTGAAGATTTAAGTTTATGCCTCGTCCAGCTTTTCATTAACATGCGGCGCTCCGCTAGGCAGCCACCTTGGGCCATAAAATCCGTTATAAAATTTCCAGAAAACGCACATTTTCTTCAGCAGGAACTGCAAGTGTTCGACGACTGGTTTCGGATCAACAGAATGTCCTTAAATGTATCGAAATGCTCGACTATCTCCTTTGGTCGAAAACGTGCGTCTATATCCATCAAGGAACGCGCTTGAAACGTGAAACAGCATCATCGCAGCTAGGATGCATCTTCCGCTTCGCAAAAAACTTCAAAGACGCCTACCGAACCAAATATTTTTTTAGCAAACCTGGCCTTTTTCTTCGTCCTGAAATGCTCCTCTACGCCGTTGGCAGTGTAATAAGATAGTCCGGAAAGCTGCTTAAAATCATCCAGCACATAAGTTTCATCGTACATTATCACGCAGGAAAACTTCGTCAAATATTCGCGATACAACTTGCGAGCCCGGGTTTTAGCGGCTCGGTACAGTTTTCACCTTCAACGACTTCTTACCTTGCCGGTGCTTGGAAGTATGCACGAAAGTTTAGGACATTTTTGATTTTCTAGCCACAGTACGTACCGAAGGATCTGGTCTCTACTGCAATATTTGCTTCACCTTCGCGTCCTTCTGGTGGTTCCTGTGATCAGTTTTTGTTCCGCTCCCAGCCTTTCTGGCTGTTGTCAAACGCGTATCGAAAGATTCAAGAACGTTATGGACAGTGCAAAAAAACCAAACTTTTTTGCATGTTTTCTTACTGACAGATCCAGATTTTCATTGCGACCGCACACAATTGCTTTTCGCACCTGCTTTTCTTTCGACGCCATCTTCGATCGAAAAACTTGTAGTATCATCAAAAATTGATTTAACACAATGAACAGACATACGTTCATCAGTTTGCGAAATATTTCACGCGTGGATGAAGTATTTCCAGAGATATAAAGGGCGATACGGTCAAAATTTGGTCAATATCAACTTGACGTATTTCTTTCAATTTTGCATTTAAAAACCTGAACACCCCCTCATTTTGAAGGTGTATTGTAGTAGAATGTTGCTCCTATTTTGATTTTGGAATTCACTCTTCAGTTGTCAAAATGCCGTCCAAGCAAGAAGAGCAGCGTATCAAAATTTTGCTCGCGCATCGCGAAAATCGAAGCTACTCGCACGCAAAGTTGGCAAAATCGCTAAAAGTTGCCAAATCAACCGTTACAAATGTAATTAAAGTGTTTAGGGAACGTTTGTCGACAGCCAGGAAGTCTGGATCGGGGAAATCGAAAACCGGAAGCCGCTGAGACGACAAAGAGAGTTGCCGGTAGTTTCAAGCGAAACCCTAACCTATCTCTCCGAGATGCCGCAAATAAGCTGGGTGTATCGTCTACAACCGTGCATCGAGCCAAAAAACGAGCCGGACTATCGACTTACAAGAAGGTAGTGACTCCAAATCGCGATGATAAACAAAATACGACGGCCAAAGCGCGATCCCGGAGGCTGTGGTAATGGACGACGAAACCTACGTCAAAGCCGACTACAAGCAGCTTCCCGGACAGGAGTTTTATACGGCAAAAGGAAGGGGAAAGGTAGCAGATATTTTCAAGCACACGAAACTGTCAAAGTTCGCAAAGAAATATCTGGTTTGGCAAACCATCTGTACCTAGTGGCTTGAAAAGCAGCATTTTCATAGCTTCCGGGACTGTCAACCAAGAAATTTACGTGAAAAGAGTGTTTGAATAAACGTCTGCTGCCTTTCCTGAAGAAACACGGTTGTTCCGTACTGTTTTGGCCGGATTTCGGCATCTTGCCATTACGGTAAAAGGCCATGGAGTGGTACGCCGCCAACAACGTGCAGGTGGTTCCCAAGGACAAGAACCCTCCCAACACGCCAGAGCTCCGCCCAATTGAGAAATACTGGGCTATTGTCAAGCGGAACCTAAAGAAGACCAAAAAAACTGCTAAGGACGAGCAGCAGTTCAAGGCAAACTGGCTTTCTGCGGCGAAAAGGTGGACAAGGTGGCTGTACAAAATCTGATGGCAGGGGTCAAGCGTAAGGCCCGGCAATTCGGATTTGGAAAACCGGAAGCCTAACTGAATATTTTTCCTGAATATTATACTAATTGAACTTGAAAAAGAAATTTAATTTGATTTTTTAAATAAACGATTTCACCGATTTACACGCGTTTTCCCTTGACCAAATTTTGACCGGATCACCCTTTACAGATTTAGAGGTGTCCAGATTTTATCGCTTTTTTCACAACCGGTTTTGAGAGCCAAACAAATGGAAAAAACTTCGACAATTCCACTGCAGAACAGTGATGAAATTCCCGACATCTATTGGAAAATTATCCATCGAAAGAAAATGATCGCTCCAAGGAGGGACCACTTAATTGTCAATTGCTACATAGAAGTGATTCATCAATATCTTTTCATATATTGTCATTTTTCTGTAAGGACATGATACACTTCCGCATCAAATGGTTGTCATTATTCGTGGAAGGTATAATAATTCCGCACAATCACGGCAATATCCCCATCGTTCCGCGGGTGAATCATCCCGATAAAACTCAATATTGTTCCCTGATGAAATGGTGTATCACTTCAGTTTTTTTTTTGAAAACACACTTAACTCAGTCTCTGTTTCACGTTTGCATTTTATAATCGCACCAATTGAACGCGTTCAGCAGAAGCAGAAGCCGCTCCGGGAGGATTCCCGTGAATTGATAATTACCATTATCTGTTTAACAACCTCACTCATAATCATCATCAGCCACATTAAAATCGCTTCCATCCCGCTACCTTAGGCGGGGGACGCTTTGATGGCAAACGGGTCGGAGGTTCTGTGCTTTGGCAAAGAATCGCTCATCTCCACTACACTGTATATAAATTTAATTAAAACCATTTCCAATTATTCATGGTATTTGGCGTTTGTTTTATTGTTTTTTCACACCCGCCCCCCTCGTGGATTGGCCCGAAAGCGATCTTCCCACACCTCGTCCCACCGTCGCGGGGACATCTCCCGGGCAATTAGCTTCAGTATTGTATCCCTAATCATCACCCTCTGCAAACGATGGATGGGACGGAAGAAGTCGGGGGGGTTTGATCCACTTGTGTTGTTCGGTTAGACGAATGTGGGAAATTTAGAACATGCATACAGATACGTCGGCCCACCTGACAAATTGGCTCTTTTGTTCGGTTTGATGTGACATGCATTTGACGTTTGACCCGGGCTTTAATCACGATTGAGGTTATGCACTTCTGCACACTCAATACCATCCTCCGGGTGCTGTCGAAAATCAATCGTCGAGGGTGGGGATGGGGTGCGGGGTTTGATGCACTAATGCGGTTAGAGCGTCGCATATGGACGTAAAAATCGATGTGGTTTTCCGCATCGAATCATCAAGCGAGACTACCGCAAGTCTGCCATTTCGGCTCTAATCAGTTGGGATTGACGGAGCACTCTTTAAGTTCCCCGTTGGAAATCGAATCAAAAATGCAATAAGACGACGATCGCGAAACGACGAAGACCGAGCCCCGCTCTACCAGTGCTGGCAAAAGTAATTAGAGACGAGAAGCCAAAACGCAAACTTTGGAGTTGCTGCTGCTGCTGCAGTGAAGTCGCATCATGGCTTGGCACGGCATGACAATGGAGAATCTAAAGTAAATCGGAAAGCAATGGCTGGTGAGTTGGTGACAGAGTGCTGAGTCCGGAGTGGAACTTGCAATGAAAGATGAGAAAAGTTTTGACTTTCTTCGAGAACTGCATCAGGTAGGATTGGCAGTACGAAAAAGGTAAGATGACTTGTCGGCTGCCGGGGAAAAGTTTAAGTTGTCGGAAAAAGTTTTCGCCGGTGTTGCACTAACAATATGTTAGCTCTGCAATCGATTCGGATGCGCTGCAGGTATCATTATAGTTGTTTATGCTTGCGAGATGGAAAGCCAAGCGTGACGCCTCGGTAATTTCTTCTTCGGGAGGAAGCTGGAGGTTGTTATGTTGAAATTCTCGAACTGAAATATTCATGAGACCCATTTTTAACTGAAATTAATGTATTTACGTTCGCCGTTCATAATTCTCTGCTCACCCTTAGCTTCCCACGAAAAATACACCCTTATCTCATCGATCAACCCCACGAGACTCAAACCACCAGTCACAAATCATTAGCGTGTACCCACTTCAAAAGCCTCCCCCAGGCACTCTAAATAGCCTTTTTTTTCTAATGAGATATTCTAAGAAGTTCTTTCCTGTCGACAGTAATGGTCGCACACTGCAGTATCAACCGAATCGGATCCGTCCAATCAGTCAGCCAGATCCCTGAAGAGACACGACAAGTCACAAGACGACGGCGGTAAATTGCGATAACCACCTCGGCCGGGGACGGTTTCGGGTTCGGGTTCGAAAGAACGTAAATTTTCCGGATCCCGCGCGGAGCTGGAAGTGAATATATTTCTTTCCTAGAGGAGCTTCCACGGTGGTCGTCGCCGTGATAATGTTGATAAAGTGTGTATTTTGAAAAATGGTTCACAAAAGTAAGGGCGATTGGGAAGAGAGCGAACAGGAATATTTATCGTGAGGATGTTGGACGTGTTCGAGAGGGGGCTCGCTTGCTTAGGTTTTTTTTCTTCTCTCCGATGAAGAAAAAATCGCTGGAAAAGTAAACCATCGAACAAATGTTTCTTTTTTTATAAATGTATATTCGAACGAAAAAAAAAACCAACCAGAGTGAGTAGGCGAAAAAACAAGCTAACGTTTGGAGCAAACTGGAAAGATTAATGGTACTCTTGAGGTGCACCGATTCCGTGAAGGCGTAAATTTATTCGATACAAATGTAAATCGTTTTTTGCTCTGATTTTTCTTTTTTCCTACTTTGCATGTTGGCCAGCACCGATTCAATTCGACTCTCACTAGCATGGGAATATGTAATTTCGTTAATATGGGAGGCAGTTTTCTAAAATGGTCCCACTGAGTGGTGATTTGATTTTGAATTAGGTTGTAATGTGATGAGAATCGCCCAGGGCGTTCTAATGGAGCTTTTAACGGATAAGCATGACCTGTGAGGGGTTAGGCTCATAGGAATAATTCGACAGTAACAGTTTAGCAAACCTTTGAAGGCAATTTAAATATGATGGAAATGGCCTTGCGTGAAGATTTACTCGTATTTAATCTTATAGAATATAATGAGACCTGATGTGACTGAAAACATAGCACGAATATGTATTTTCAGATAAACTGGTCTCGATTGGTCAAGTCGTATAATATTTGTCCTCGAATCTCTAAGGCTACGGCAAGGTGCTGTGTTTTCTTGTTTGCTGTTTAATATTTCTTTGGAAAACTGTGGATACGAGTGGCACAAATCTCAGAAAGTCCGTCCAACTTTTTTGCTTCACCGAAGATATCGATATAGTAACAAGCAGGGTCATACAATTTCACTTTCAATTGAAAATCGTCGTGGGACGATGAGCTGAGCATTCATCCCTTTCAATTGAAACACACTATCTTCTTTTGACAGCCACTTCTTAGTCAGCTTCAGTAAATCAATCTTCAAACAAACATTTTCGACTAAGCTTTTCACTCATCGGTGTTTATTTTAACCTTCGGTGTCATACTAGTATGAAACAGGACAGTTGAAATTCATGCAATACGTGCGGATTCATATTCATTTCTAAGGTATTCATTATTCTTAAAACTAGAGCAGTACCACCAGATAAACTTAAATTGTAGCACCGAACACAATAATCAACCATTTTATAAAATGATATATGAGATTGCTGATATTTAAGTTGCTTTCACGCGATTGCTCCAACGCAAATGCAACAAATTCAATTTCAATAAGTCATCGCAGTATCAAACGAAATGCAAGCGTTAACTCGGGTAGCTTTTTGTCGAGCAAAGTTGCAGCAATGCGTGTATCGTCTAATGACAATACTTCTAGCAATACTGGCACGCATGTTTCGCTGTGTTCGCCAACCATTGCTTGGGTGGGGAGGATGAAGGCAAATCAATTTTAACGAAGTTGATTGACGGTCATTCACCACGTCGTTTGAAGCAAACATGAATTTCGATTGAAACTCTTCCGACGGTGGCTAGATCGAAAATGAATTTAAGCTTACTCACGTTTGACAGGAAGTGTATTGGGAGAGAATCGGTGAAGGTAAGAGTTATCCACTACACGAAAGCTAATTGACGTGGAGTGAAATGAATACAAAGCGATTCATTTTCATTTTATTGCTTCGACGATGTAGGGCCCTGGTAACAAGTACAGTGTGCCTCACAATAGGTGTCACGTTTTTTTCAGTCTTGGTTTATTTCAGCTGGGTAATTTTAACAGCGGAATTGATTATACCCGTTTTGAGTGTATTATTTTGACAGCTTATTGCTGACGATAAAAATAGCGATTCCGTTTGTTTATCATTATCAGATGCCATGGAAGCCATACGGGAGCAAGTTTTCAAATTATATTTGCAAAAGCTTAGACCATGTCAGATATTCAATAGCCTTAAGTAGTTTTTGTTTTTCGTACCTTAAAGAGGTTCAAGAAAACTGGAAATGTCCATATTCAACACAAAGGAGGTGTCGTATCTGGCCCTAAATTGAGCAAACTATTTCAAATGTCACCTGCTTCAATGAACAGGCTCCTCAGACATGATCGGGAATGCAAGCCGTACAAGAAACAACGGGTTCACGGGTTGACGGAGCATCACAAGCAAGCCAGGGTCTAAAGAAGCAGAAATCTTTTGGTTCGGCACGGTGACTGCGAGATTTAATTTTCGGATGAAAAGCTCTTCCTCCTTCAGGACAGTCATAATCAACAAAATGATCGTGTTGCCAATTGTCAAAAGCGCTGTTTCACGAAAAGCAAAACTTCCTCTTCTTTTCATAGAACCTAGCGTAAAAATCAACACTGCACATTACATCGAGCAGGTTTTGAAGAACCATTTGCTTCCTCACGCTTCAACGCTGTATGGAAATACACCATATTGTTTCCAACTGGACTCAGCTCCAGTTTAAAGGGTGTCCACGATGAAATTGCCACACACAAAATTGATTCGCAAAATTCGAGTTTTCATCCGATTGCCATCAAATTTTCTGGGATTGAGAAATAACTATTAAACTTCATTTTACCATTTTACTCGTATTTTATTTACAGTCCATACGCAAATGCCCGCACCTTGGCCTTAACCCCGGCCATAAGATTCTGCACAACCTGTGAATCAACCGTTTTTTGCATGTAAACCCATACTTTCTTCAGTTCCTCGACTGTCTTCACTACCTTAGGTCGTTTAAGAAGGTGCTGCTTCATAATCGCCCAGTACTTCTCGATGGGGCGGAGCTCCGGAGTGTTGGGAGGGTTGAACATTTTCGGCACGAAATTGACCTTATTGTCCGCATACCACTTCAGCACGTCCTTGGAGTAGTGGCATGAGACCAAATCCGGCCAGAAGATTGTTGGGACGTTGTGGGCCTTCAGGAGAGGAAGCAGCCGCTTCTGGAGGCACTCTTTTATGTACACCTGTCCGTTCATCGTGCCCTGGGTCACGAAAGGTGCACTCCGCTTCCCGCACGTGCAGATTGCTTGCCAAACCAGGAATTTCTTCGCAAATTTGGACATCTTCTGAGTGCGGACATGCTCCGGAACGCTGAACTTATCCTTGGCCGTGAAAAACAGGTTGCCGGGGATCTGTTTGAAGTCGGCCTTCACATATGTTTCGTCGTCCATGATGCAGCATTCAACTTTCGTCAGCATGTTGAGGTACAACTTCCTGGCACGGGTTTTGGCGGACTTGTTCTGCTTCTCGTCGCGATTAGGGGCCTTTTGTACCTTGAACGTTCGAAGCCCAGCCTTAGTTTTGGCCTTCTGGACAAAACTTCGGCTTAGGTGCAGCTTCTTAGCCACATCCCGAACGGAGGCGTTCGGATTTCGGTTGAAGGCCCCAACTACGCGGTTGTGATTTTTGGTGTTGTACGGAATACTTTTTCCGTCACTTCTGGGCTTCCGATCGGTGGTCAACCGTTCCTCGAACCGCTTAATCACTCGCGACACCGTGGAATTCGCGATTCCCAACGTTTTAGCGATGGAACGATGCGAGAGATCCTTGTTCTCGTGATGAATGCGCAAGATTTTATCACGCACGAGCTGTTCTTTCGACTCCATTTCCGCGAGTTTTGATCACAGGACTTTAAAACTTGCAGGATGTAAATAATGCACTATGAACTAAATCCACCCAAATTTTCATTAAATTCTACCCAACGGTTAAAAAGTTAGAGCAATTTCATAGTGTGGCAATTTCATCGTGGACACCCTTTACAAGGCAAAGAAGACACAAACGTGGTGAGCGGAAAATTTGCTCGATTTCATCACAAGCCAAGAATGGCCTGCATCTTCACCGGATCTCAACCCGCTTGACTACTTTGCTAGGAGTAATATGCTTCAACATATAGGCTCAACGAAATGGCTTACTTTAGGTCGATTCAAGAAACATTTGGTTGATATTTGGGACAAAATTCCTCCGGAAATCGTGCGTGTCAGCTGCGATGGGTTTACAAAGCGTTTGCGCAAAGTTATCAAGGAAAAGGGCGAGAGATTCACATTGAATTAAAATGATATATTTCTATAGCATGTATCTTTAAAATGAAAAATAAATGCTATGATTTGGTTGATTTGTGGTGATGTAAGCCCATTTTGTTTTACAGACAACTATTTCAAAACACCCTGTACATGAAAGGAAGAGCTTGACGACAAGACTATATTAATAAAGGTCAACGTTGATG
Source organism: Aedes japonicus (assembly GCA_034211315.2). NCBI lineage: Eukaryota > Metazoa > Arthropoda > Insecta > Diptera > Culicidae > Aedes > Aedes japonicus. The sequence continues at coordinate 67,633 of JASCZW010001304.1, read as the reverse complement.
AAGTTTTGGTGGTAGGCGAGTTCGTGTATCTTGGCTCATTGGTGATCGCCGACAACGACACCAGCAGAGCAATGCATAGACGCGACTGGAAAACATACCGATTTAGAACGCCGAAGGACGCTACGCTCGCCGCACTCAAAGTACAATCTTCGAAGCATTGATTCGACCCGTAGTCCTCTGTTGACGTGTTCGTGGTTCATGGGTTGGGGAACGCTTGCTAATCCGTTTTAGATAGAATAGCAATACTCATAGGCAAAGCAAACATCGACTTCACTACAATGCAAACAAGATAATTTAACGTTTGCATTAAAAAAATGGACTTTTTTCGGATGGTGATAAAAAAAAGCTAAGACCCATGGAAGGTAATTATTTAAGCTTACTACGCCCTTGCAAGCGACGCTCCGGCAGTTAACCAGAACATTCGCCATGGCGGACAAAATCATGCGTGTAGGAATATTTTTGAGTTATTTTTTCGTTTGATTTATCAATTCCTGCTCAGTTTTCGCGAAAAAAAATTGTTGTAGTAGACCTTACGCTTCAGGTTGACCCTGAAATTCTCGATGGGACGTAGCTGGGGGACGCTGGGCGGGTTCGCCAACTTGGGTACCACATTGATATTCAGCCGCTCCATCTCTTCTAACGATCGCTTCGAGTAGTGGGCCGACGCCAGATCCGGCCAGAACACCGCGTCTTCACTCTTATTTCTTGATATTTCTTGGTGAACGACGCAGCTTCCAGCAGCCATTTTATACTATAAATTTCCCCGTTCAAGGCCAGTCCAGGGCGAAATAAGAGCGGCTTTGACATCCGCTTCTCGCTGATTGTCAGCCATAGCAGCACCTTCACGTTTTCGACGCGGCAGGGTGCCGTTCTTTGAACGCGCACACTTCTGAAAGAAGTTGCTTCACTGTTTTTGCCATCACTGTTAGAATTCGACTGATAGAGTCTGCTGACTCATGGGTTACTATGATTGATGCTGTATGGGTGATTTTGTCAGCGCGGGTGAAGGTAAACCCATGAAAAACCAGTAATGTTTGTCCTATTTGATGCAAACGTTATGAGCTATCTTCAAGAGCTTTAAAACTTCTTCGACGATAATATGGACTTGAACAGTTTTTATCTTCCATTAAATCTACAAGGGTACATAAGTTCTGCAGCTTAAAGTTTCCCCAGTCAGGTCAGATCTAAATATGGCAATTTGGCGTTAGTGAATTTATCTTACATCCTGCAGTAATCCTTCTTTCCTACAAAATTAAGCAACTCAAGCCAACTCCCTCCCCCACTTTAAGTTAACTATTCCTGATTCTTTCATAAATTAATACAAATATCATAAAGTACGTTGTGTTGACTGGTTTATCACCCATTCTTCTGAACGATGTTCGTGTTGGCTTCTGTAAGAACCTATGGCTCTTAGATCATTCTCCAAAATGACTCGAGTGAATTGGTTTCAGTTGTTCCAGGCTACGTTTAGATATTTTCAATCATAGATGAACACAATTTCTGGTTTTATAAAAACCCCACCATAACCGAAACTGATTATTTTATCGCTGTTAAATGAGATGATCTCACCATGCCTTTAGAAAAAATAGCAAACTGACAGCCGAACAGATGAACCAGAACATATGAGCTGAAACTGGAATAGTCTCACGAAGTTATGACGTTCGATATAATTTAACTTTAACAACGCCCAAAGTTCACTAAGAAAAATAAAAAAAAATCTACACTCCTTATTATATCCTTGAAAATTTGCCCACGTTTAGTGGACGAAGTACTATGTCATTCTTGTTCATTTGCAAATATTCAATTTAATCCGCCTCAGTTAACTGTTATGAAGAATTATATTTGTTTTTTGTGGATACATTTTAGCTGTAGCACGGCGGTTTTGGAATAAAAGAGATGTATTTACTTCTGAGCATAGTAGCCTTTTTGAAGATTGAACTCGTTGGACATGTTGAGTTTTTGGTCACTAGACGTATTTCCTCTGGTTGGTTTCGTGGCCAATTTTGGACTTCATCAAATCTCATAATGCAACACCTCAAATCATATCAGATTTCGAATTGTACGGAGAGTTTATTGATAACCATACCGATTGCGCTTGACATCATTTAGCACATTAGATTACACGGTTTGAAAGAAAAATTTAATTTTCTGTGTGGCCCAATGCACACAAAGGGAATGCTGGACTTGGCATAAATTAATAAGATCTTTCATGTAAATAGCATAGCATAGCATAGCATACACAGTTACACAATATCGTAGGCGGTGAATACTAAATCTACTGTTCAGAGAAATCTTTCATGTAAATTTAAGCCAAATTTCGCTGCAATCAGGTCTATTGTGTGAAAGATAGCAAACAATTACGTTGTCTATGCTTGCATTGGCATCACATATAAAAAGAAACATTTAATTTTCTATGTTATCTAATGCACATAAGGGAACGTCCATTAATTACGTCACGCAAAAATTGACTTTTTAAACCCCCACCCCCCCTCCCCCCCTTGTCACAGCCTTTCACAGAGATTCTAAGCAAAACTTAGTGAAACAGGTGCAACTCAAATTGGACGTTGAAGCTATATAATTAATTAAGCATATTAGATGAAATCATGCCATAAGTCAGGCCTTAGCTCCTTAAAAGTCAGTTTTATAAAGATTAAATTTGCGATGTGTTGAATCAAAATGACAAGATTGGACCTAGGAAACCATATATGAAACCATAACAGCATATTTATACAGCAATTCCATAGAAAAAAGATAAACAATCTCTCAGAATTTCATAAAATAGTGGTGGTTTCGTTCCTTATAAAAATCTATTAGACTTGCATTCATGATAACATTTTTGCGTTAGGGTGGTCCCAACAATTGTTTATTTTAATTTAAAAAAAGGCATTTGTTTCAAACATTCATAACTGTTGAAACACTGCGCCTTGTGGCCGAAAATCTAAAAGTTTCGTGTCTACCGGCACTATCTATAAGGATGTGAACGAGAGAGAATGTGTACAAAAGCGGTTACTATCGTTTATCAGAAGCCACGACTCTCCAGCTCTGTTTTGGCCTCTTGTCACTATGCGCAATTCGTCCGGGAATGGTATAAGGTACAAGAGGTCAAATACGTGCCAAACACAGCCAATCCACCAAACTGTCCAGAACTTCGCCCAATAGAGAAGTACTGGGCTATAGTTGAGCGGAAACTCTTCGAAACAAAGAAGAAAGCAAATGGTATCGAAGTTTTCTGGAGAAGATGGAGAATCGTTACGGCGGACATATCTGAGGAGGTAGAATCTGAGGAGAAAGTTCGCGAACTTTAAAGGATTAACATCTTAATCGACTGTTTCTAATGTAGATTCTATTATTGTGAAATGAATAATCGGTTTTGTTGAATTAGGTGTAAATTATTGTTGATGTTATTGTTTCGGTGTCCGAAATTTAATGTGGACAGGCTTTACCTAGATTTAGATCCGTGTCAATTTTAAAACACACATTTTAAATGATTGATCACATGTTCAAGGGATTTACTACAAATCTGAAAAGCTCTGGGCTTATTTCCGCAGGATTAGCCGCTTCTACGGATGTTTCAAATCTTTCTAAGGACCGTCCCATGTCCATTTAGTCCGTGTCTAATTCATAGCCTAAATTAGTCAAGGGCTGTAAGGTAGTTCGCCTCCTTTTGGTCCAGCTTGGGTAGGCCTTAATGAACTACAATCGAGCGTCTGCTTCTAGGTTAGGGACGGCTCAAATCAGAGTCTGTTGGGAACAGCTTAGCTACCGTCTTGTCCAAGGACTCGAAATATAATAGGTGGTTCTCGGGACTATTAATTAGTTCGAAGAGTTTTTGTGGGAAAAGTGCGTCACAGGTATGGAGTTTACCGGTTTTGTTATCGGACATATCGCGTTATCTATTGTTTCGGTAATTAGTTGTTTGGTTGCGAACAGCTGCGGTCGTAGTGCGGTATTTATTGTTTCGGTAACGTATTGTTCGGTGACGTTAAATGATCTATATGGAAAGAAGATCCGGCAGAATTTGAAGTCGGTGGTAATTATCACCGATGATGAAGAGCAATAAGGGGCTCCTGTTTGTTTAACAGTGCGCGTGTGAGTGATAAAGAGAGACAAAGAATGATAGACTGTTATACGATGCTCATTTGATTTTCAACATATCAGCGGTACATTTTTAAATGTTTTTAATTATATTTTTTTATTAAAATTGTTCTTCCGCTTGTATTCCATTACAAAACTTCTATTCCGCGTATAAGAAGTATAGGATTATATTTGAATATGTTTGTTTAAAATTATTTAAACAACTGCTCAAACTGGATATTTTTAAGTAGTTTTGTATTCCATTGAAATAAACCACCCACACTTGTGAGTGGCCTCAAAGCATTTTTACTGTTGGTTCTAATCGGTCCTTAAACTTGATGTTTTAACACACCGTTGTATTCTGCAGAAACAAACCACCCACTCTTGTGACTGGCCCCAATGATATCTTTAATGTTGGTTCAAATCGGTGCCAAAATTTTAATAACTCTAGTGTGCATCTCTGTACGGAGAATAAGCCAGGAACATAGTAAAAATCCATTTGACGTTATTTCTGAATGCGATCGACTATTTTAACCAAACTTGCACCAGTTGTAGAAGTTTCAACAAACCACTGTCAAAGATCTTCGATTTCAAACACTAGAGGCATGCTAGCGGCACGCGAGGGCGTACCAATTTACTTTTTGTCAGCCTTAAGTACCTTCTTCCAACACAGCCTCGAACAACGATAAACCAAACCAAACGGTGTTGTAACTGAATTTTAGTAACAGCTCCGCGAGGAATGGACATCATCTTGAGGGGAGCAGTTTTAGCCTTTCCAGCGACTCACGTTTAAATCCAGAACTATTTTTAGTAGCTTGGCAGCGTCAGTGGTCTGAGACAACGTAAGATATTCTTTCAGTATATGGTTTAGCTTTCAGTGAATCCGTTCACCTTCGTGTTAATGAGCGTATTGTTTCACTTAAATTCAAGTATTGGACCGTCCGGACACCGCCGAGAATATGGTGTCGTATGACTCCTGCGATTCCTTGTTCCACTTTAGCTGCGTGGAGGTCAACTAAAGCGTTTCGAACCAACTCTGGAAATGCATCTCGTGCGGCACTCTCAACTTAACACAAGTGCGGGCGTGGAAGTGGACGATACGGTACACAGCTAAAAAGAAACATTCAGTTTTCTGCGTTATCTAATGCACATAAAGTGAATGCTAGATTTGACAGAATATATTGGGATATTCCATGTAAATTTATGCTAGATAACGCCTGAATTTAGCCTGTTGTATAAAAGATTGCAAACAATTTCGTTGTTTACGCTTCCTTTGGCTTCTAATTTTAAGCGCTTGTCAAAATTCATGATTCTTTCCGTTACAGAACACGAGGCTTTAAGTTCCATCCAACGGAGTAAAATTATCGAATGCTTCAGACGTCAATAAACCCAGAAAGAAAAAGAGTAAGAAGTCGGCAACCAAGGGATCTGTAAGTACTACATCTAGCGTTAAGAATAGGACAATCCCTAGCAGCACACTTGTTGCAGACCAGTTGAAGCAACTTAAATACGACTCGAATATACCTCAATCAAGTTGCTGCAACCAAGTATAACAGTTCTGTGCTGCTTGTGTCAGAGATAGAGATTCAAATGCTAGAGGAGCAAGAGCGGATAAACGAACAGGCCACGAAGAAAAAAAAGAAATGAAACAATCTAAGTTGAGGTTAGAGAAAAAAAAAACAAGAGCTCACGTGTTAGCGTACGAAGGCAAAAAGTTGGCGGAGGAAAAGGCTTTCCAGGAAAAAAAACACCTAGCGTTAGACACGTGCAGAGATGAGGCAGTAGTCATTCGAAAAGTTAAAAAGTCTGGTTAGGCACAGAGATGGCATTTCACACTAATGTTACACCAGAGCGTGAGATTTGTACCTTCACAGAGGATACAACCATAACTCACCGCTGATAAAGTAAAGTGCTCTTTTATTCGGTGGTAAATAGATAGAGTGAAAGTGTGCGCTTGTGAAGGGACGGCTTGGAGTGAGTGAATCACTCTCTCTTTTAAACGACCGCTCTCACGTACTCTCATCTGGCTTCACCCAAGTGCTCTCGCCTGCGATCGCTGCCGCGTACACTTGTGTGAGGAAGCGCCAGTACCCTTTCTGTGATTCGCTGGTGCGATTGATAGTGAAAACTTCATCGGAATTGTAGAAAATGTTCGAAAAAAGGAAGCGGTAAGAAACATTCTTATTTCTTCTTTTGTAATGTAGCGTCAAAGCGAATTTGCTATCACTGCTGTATAATAGCAGAAGAGCCCACGCCAGTGAGGTCACTCACACGGTGCGGCAGGGAATTTATCAGCATTCGCTCCTGTGAATTTGAGAGCTCTTCTTCTCACTCTAGAGCGATTAAGTGTTGTGTGTGAAGAAAAACCATATTTTGCTCTCACCTGCGCTATTCGCATGCAAACACGGTGGTGAATGTAACCAAGAGAGAAGAGCTCTCGTGGAGATAGGAAGAGTGTATGGAAAAATTGAAATCTCTTTACCACACTGAGGATATGGACATCACTGGTTAGGCAGCCGTCACGGGGCGCTAATGAAGCTTCGAGCGTTTGTCAAAGTGAGACGGAGAAATCCGTTAACAAAGAGAAAAAGTGATTGCAGAGTCAATGCCAGCAGTTAATGAGAGAGAAGAAAAACTCGGAGCAGTTCGCGATCAAGCTTTGTTAAACCAGATTGAAAACTAACAGGAAGATGAAATCTATAAACTGAGGAAGCGGATTGTACAGCTTGAGAGAGATATCCTGGATTAGAACCTGGACAAGAATCTTTCCGGTAAGGAGAGAACAATAGCCAGTGAATCTGGATAAAATACCTCGGAAAAAAATAATCAGCGATAATCCCAATCCAGATCCTTCCGGGCCTCAGAGAAACACCAAGCCCAATAGAGTATCGTAAAAACCCGGGACGAGCGATGATGATACCAACCCAGATAGCATCATTCTCCGAGTAGAGATGGAACCAACCAGTCATCAGCTAGCAGGAAGGCAAGTCATCAGTTACGCTGTGGTAGGCCAGAAACTTTGACCAAAGCCCTTTCCGAGAAAATTCGCCATCTTCCACCCCCAAGGAAATAAGCAGTGAAGAATGGAAACGCTTGGCGAAGGATAAGAAGAAATAAAAAAAAAGGCAAAATAAATATACAAGGAATCAGAAAGTAAAATTTCGGACGAAGAAACATCGGAAGAAGACAATGACAAATCGAAAACGTACAAATATTGGAAAAAAACTCTAATGATTGAAAAATAGGGTTCAAGCCGAACAATTTATGCAAGAAAAAAAAGTATAAATTGACTTAGGTAGGTTCGGTTAGCTGGGATTGTAATATAAGTATAAAAAGATACACCTTGAATATACAAAGCACATGAAAAAAAATACATACATATGAACAGAAAAAAAAATTAAGCTGAGCACAAAAATACTAAGTCCAAATACATAAATACTAAATTTATATTATACTGTGGATATTACCCTTAGGCAATAATAAGAAAAATCAGTTTAGGTCAAAAGATAATTTGTTAAATACAAGAACCCTAATAAAAAGTAAAAAAATTAAAAATTAATTTAAAAAATATACATAAAAACAATTAAAAATTTAAACAACTACATTAAGGTTTGATATAAATAGGTTCATCAATAAGTAGGAATAAATTATCCTCACGTGAGTGAGTTCTTCACGAATTTCAATATTCTCGTTTTGGGTTGAATGGAATAAACGAAAAAGGCTTAAACAAATATTAAGAGTATACATTTTTCTTAACTTTACTGCAGTTCGACTTACTTCACATCACTCCAAAAACCTATGATTAAAACTGAGGAACGAACCAAAAAATAATTACAGCAAGCAGAAAACCTGTCGTACAAAAAAAGAGATACTAACAATCGAAAACAGTTTAGTGTGTGTTAAGTGTGAAAAATACAGTAAAAATCAAAATGTAATAATTCACTGTCGTTTTGCGTACCCTTTAAACGAAAATGAATTATTACATTTTGATTTTTACTGTATTTTTCACACTTAAAGTAACTGAAATCTCAAAATTAAACGCATTCAGAAAGACAAACTTTGTTATTATATTGTATCCCTGGTCTTGACAGACAGTAACAATAATAAAGAATAATAAACAACCCTTACTTTTAGCAAAATTCTCTAACACAAGGTAAGCAATCAAATGACCACAACAAAATATACTAATTCTAAGATTACATTAAATAACATATAATGAGAAAAGGGACCACCAGGGCACCCAAATGAAATGATTTGGATAGGGAGCATGGGACTGCCTCCTCCCTATTGTTAAGATTTCGTGGAATGAGGGCAGGCTCTTCGACTCCATCTATTAAGTTTATTCTGTCAATTGAGGGCTCGATTCTAGTGCTGTGAGTGTGAACTTGCTTTTGGAAGGAGATTCTCTTTCCTATATTCGTGGGTTTCACGTAAGTCAAAAAATCAGCAAAAAAATGCGCCGTACGTTCCAGTCTCAATTGGGTATTTGTATAATATTGTGAGAGCATTTTTATGGTATAGCCCTCAGAAATTTTACATCTTATGCAGAGCTCTTATATATCAAAGCCAATTATCAAGTTATTCAATCCGGCTCTCTTATTTGAATGTATAAATTTATTGTAGTTGGATCTATTTTATTGTGCCAGCCACTGTTGATTTATTTTGAAATACAATGCTTTGAGGTATTTATTGAATATGTTCTAATAAGTATTTAGTAGGTTATGATGACCTCGGTCACGCAGTTTGGCATTGCCCGGATAATCATGCCTCCAGAGCACGACTATTGGATACCCTAGTGGACCGAGGTAGACAACCCTTCCGCGAGGTGAGAGATGTTTTGGGAATGCGTGATCTTCCCTACATGCAAACGATTTGCGCATTCCTTTGTTTGTCTGATCTAAGAGTGTAATGTCATCGCCCCTCTCCCGTCCACTCTAGAAAATTCCCTGCAATTGTGTCCCCAGTTATACTATCCTTTTGTTTCCGTGCTACTTGTACCTGCTCAGCAAGCCATCTGCGGCTTGATTCCTGAAAGGGACTACAGGGACCGAAGAATTGTTAGATGTCACAACCATGAGCAGCAAATAATACCTAAAATAAGTTACCTGCCAAACCCCTTCCAAAAATTTATGTGACCCATTAACCTCGAGCTAGCCACGAGTAATTGGCACCCCACTTTTACTAAAATCTAAAAACAAAATCTTGTTTATGACAATATTGAATATGGGCTCCGTAAAGTGTTGCATACGCATGAGCCTAGAAAATAAATAAACTTTTTTGTTTAATATTAGAGGTGGGTCAGAAATATAACCACAAGGTTATCGTAGGACCACGTTGGTGTGTCCCTTCTTACAAAATGTACTACATACTGAGCCATTGCTTACGATTGTCAGTTTGGGTTCTCGACTTATTGCCTCAAACAATCAAAAATGTACTATTTTCGAAAATATACAAACATCGTTTTCCACTGGAACTGCAGCTGGGAAGAGAGACTATGTCTGTATTGAACATGGAATAAAACCTAACGAAATAAAAAGAAGTAGACCCGTTTTTGATGACCCGGAAAGGGAAAACCATATTTTCAACCTGTTCATGTGCAGATTTGTATGGGAGCAAAAGTAGGTAATTTTTAAGCTAAAAGTTGAACTACTTAAATTATTGGCAATTAATTGAAAATTAAATCAAAACATTTGTAAGTTTTTCTGATTAAATGATGTATAAAAAAAGTTATTCGGATCACTTAAATCGGACTTATTGGCATTCAAAAACCTCTCACTTTTGCGTATCATTCGCATTTTTCAACATTTTGAAATGACACCCGGTATAGAAACGAGAAACGTAGTCCTACGTTAAAAAAAGGTATTTAGTTGTATTGATTCTCTCTGATCAATAACCTGCCTCTAAAATATAGAAAAGTACCATAATTGATTGGTCGAAATCCAAAAAATTCAGAATCTACAAAAAACAAACAAGAACGTTTCGCAAAAATTAGCAAATAATTGCGATAAACTTCGGATAATAAGCGATGTTCGACGCAGCTTTTACTAATTCATCGAGGCTAAGTTCAACCTCCATGGTCTGGACACGGAAAGTACTTACTCTTTCCTAACCGATTAATATCTTCCTTAATTAACTGATAACTATTGTTTGATTTATCATTCAAATGACAAACTATTATTTTCCCGGTAAGCAAAATCTATAATACATTATTCATTAGCTATTCACCAATCATCAAAAGCTTCCCACTTGGGAAATCGTCAACTAGGAGCGAAACTAAACAGCGAAAACTGACCTCACTGAAATATTAATGGAATTATTGAGTCAAACCGAGCGGAGCACCCAGCTACCCGAGCAGGAACCAATTTCTCGATGACTGAAGTTCGTATCATGTCAATACCAAAATAAAAACTCTCAGTTATAATTTTGATTCTCAATTACTAAGTTTTGCTATTCAAAAGGTATTTCACATTCAATTTTTAGTTATTATTCTATGGCCAACTTCAGTTATCAGGATCGGCATTGGTTATTCATAGGTTATTTTCTCCTGCTCGGGTAACGAATCGGTTTATTTTTTGTGGCCTACTGACTCGGTCGACATTGCAAAATGCAGGGGCAGGGGCAGTCGATATAAAATAGCAAATATTTTTCACTGTTAATAATTTAGCAGTTTGAAACTGGCCAATCAACCTGCCTACATTTCGATTTTAGTCCCCGGTGCTGCTTTGTCGGCTTTGGCTGCTCACTTTCCAATAATTGCCAATAGGCCTACTAAGCACGAAACCGGGGAGGCTGGGGCTTCATGGGGCGCACAAAATTGAAACGTTGGGAATTGTTGCGTGAAGCGAAATGTGGCGCGCCCGCCCGTGTGAACAGGTTAAACGGTTTGTCAATTTTGTGTGTTGGTGTAGGTCGAGTGCGCGAAATTTTCCCGATGCCGGGAAAATATTCACAACTATTGGAGAATGTTTTTCCACCACCAACCGCAGCCCCAACCTCCACCTCTCGCTCGATAGGCATGAAACGAAAATAGTAAATTTCGTTAGTTGAGGGGCGTTGGTTAATTTTGTGAGCCAGCAATTTGAGCTAATAAATTTTCAGAGGCTTAAAATTGTCGAAAATCGACTACGGTTCTGACTTCGAAACCGAATCAAAGTGAACCGTGTCACGCCTAGCAGCGATCGACTGTGGAAATCTATAGGCGTAAATGTCAAAATAACAAATTAATTAAGCCCAATAAGAGCAACATGCAGCAGCTGCGGGTGTTTGGAGAGCATGGGATGAATATAAAAATTCAACTCTTGTTCGACTGCAGATTGATATGCCATTGAGGAGGCGATAGTCGGCGCGACAATTATGGTACGTGATATTGGTTCTTATATAAATAGAGCATTATGCCATGGATATAAAAAAAAATAGCTGGAAAAAGCAATCAACGAACACCTTCCCGGATTAAAACTGCAGGGCAGTGTGCGGTTCATGAAATCAATTTCCGATTGTGTGATTTCTGCAATTAATTTCATTCATTATTAATCGCGATTGCCGTGTCGGAGCGTGATTTACCGGGTCAGTAGATGGTAAGTACGATTTAATTTTTAATAATGAGAGCATCGGGAAAAAAAGCCGAGAAACGATTAAATATTTCGATCAACCAACTGCTCAACGGCCTGCAAGTTATAAGCCCCGATTTGGGCAATCTACATATACGACTCCGCCAATTGTCTTATCAAGTCACTCGAAAAACAAATCGAGCAAAGCAAGGAAAGCAATCTTACCCAGCTCTGCGCCTATGCGAATATTTAACCAGTTGACAGAAAACGACCAGAAAAAAAACCTTTCATAATTGCTGGTGGCAATGGCTGCTAACTTTCCACGCATCCGAGCCGCAGAAGCACAACTTCTCATGTCAGTATAGTGGCCAGCAGGGACCACCTCGGCGTGCGCGTTTTCGACATTAGAGCTTTGCAGACAATTTGTGGCCGAAAAATAAAAATTAGGTACCATACAGTAGGGTGACTTTGGTTCAGTGGTGCGGAGTTAAAAAAGTGCTTGTTTCTATTCTTACACGAAGCTTAATAAACTCTTAATTAATAAAATAGTGACGAGACAAATTTGCTCAGTCAGTAAAGGCGCAGCTAGAAAACAATACCATGCTGGAGGTGACTGGGTTCGATTCCCGGTCTGGTCTAGGAATTTTTCGTTTAGGAAAATTTCTCGACTCCCTTGCCACACAATCATACAAATGCAAAAATTGTACCTGGCATCAAAAGCTCTCAATTAATAACTGTGAAAGTGCATTTAGAACACTAAGTTTTGAGAGCAAGCAATAAGCGAATTGTGAAAGCAATAAGCTTGAAATGCTTAAAAGAAAGAAGTAGGCGTAGTTTGACTAGTGAGCATTGAGCGTGTAGCAGCAACAGAAACAGTACAGATCGCAGGAAGATTTGCATGAAAGAAAAAGTGGCTGCCTGTCAAGCTAGTAGCCTGTTTCTGCCTTCGTTTGCTGCCTGCGACTATTTCGAAGGAAGAAAACCAACCCTCGCGCACTTTGTTTGGACCCTTGGTCAGATAGCGCCGAACAGTGATTCCTAGGCGGAAAAAATGTCGACAAATCAATTTCCTCATTTTACAGTATATATTTGTTTGCAATTTTGTACACTATTTGAAATATCTTGTTTCAAAACTTTGTGAAGATTGAAGGGTGGCCACACAATCTTAATTTAAAAATTCCCGCAATTTTCCCGAATTTTTCACGCATTTTTGTATTATTTTCCCGACTCTGAAGATGAGGTAATATATATTGAATTTATAGGTATTTTTGGAAGTTTATTATTTTTTTTTTTCAAAAAGTAGCCGCGGGCTTCTTGCGAATTGCATAATCTGCTTTGGTCTCTCATATTGCTATCGAGAACACTCAGCTTTATGTAAGTCATTGAAGAAAAACAGTAAAGCGATCGAGGTTTTCGAGTACAACGTGCGTTGCGTGCATATTGTATCAAGGACTTAGTGTTCTCTACATTGTTGACAGTTCGTAAACAATTCTCTGTGCTCCCAAACTTTTTACAGTTTGGGTCACCAACAGACAGGATGAGCATTTTCTTGGAATGACCAATCATTTCTAGCCAGAATTTGACCAAACGGTGTTCTTTTCGTCAGACGACATTGAGCACAGCTGCCCAAATTCTTCGATTACTTTGTAAGAAACTGAAGCGCTCAGATATTCTTTAACTACGAACGTTTCCAGACACAGACCCAGACACTTTTCAGCTATGTTCGTGATGTGAGTTATAACAACAAGATAAATGCAGATGACGTAACGCGTTAAAGGGAATGTTAATGGAGATTTGTTCAGTAGCTTCAAAAACCACAGTAAAAAGATCATAAGTCGTTGCGGAATGCCAAAACGTCTTTGTCGGAAATTTAAGCAATTTCTGTCGCTTTCTTAATTGCCGGTTTAGAGGCAAAACCAATTTCCACATTAAGGGCTAGTAGAGATTCTATTCCAATTAACGAGTTAGCTTTGACTGTCAGACGCTCGAGCTTAACAATTTTCTCCATAACGGCTCTCACAAGTCCCGTCAAATCGTCAAAAAGAAACGAAGTCATAGGAGATTCGATCTGGGAAACGACTCGACCCCAGCATCGTATCGTGTACCGCATCAACCTCAACAGCAAGCACTTTTGATCGGAACACCAAAGAAATTCGGATGACTTTTATTCAGGTATCTTTTTTCCTGCGTTCTGACCTCGTCCACAAATCTTCTCAAAAAGCATTTGTAGTGCCCTTGCTTCCTCGAACTCCTACAAGTTTCTTGAGGTTCTAAGATTTTCTGTATACTTCTAGCAAGTTTCATGAAATTCTGAAAGTTCTCTGAACCTCTAGGAAGATCCGCAAACTTTTGAAAAACTTCATGAATTTATGGAGAGTTCTCTGAATTTATGGGAAGTTCTCTACTTTTCTGGAAAGTTCCTTGAACTTTTGGGAAGTTTCCTGAAATTCTGAGAAGTTCCCCTTAAGTCGTTCTATGAACTTTTGAGAAATTTCCAAACAAATCTGATAAGTTTTCTGAACTTCTGGGAACCTCCCTGAATAACTGGATAGTTGCCTGAACTTCTATAAAGAACCCTTTACTTTTGGAAAGTTTCCTGAACTCATGTGAAGCTTATGAAAGCATTAGGGAAAAAACATCTGAATTTCTAGGAAACAAACTGAATTTCAGGGAAGTTACCTGAACTTCTAGAAAGAACCCTTAACGTATAGGAAGTTCCCTGATTTTCTGGAAAGTTTCCTAAGTTTTTGGGATGATCCTTTAAAATCAGGCACTATAGCAAAACCTCGGGGAGGTTTCCTGAATCTCTAAGAAGTATACCGAGCTTCTGACAAATCTCCTGAGTTTCTAGGAAGTTCACTGAATTTATTCGATTTTTTTCGAATTTTTTAGAAGCATTTTCGTTTATCAGTTTCTTCACCTCTTCAGATATTGAGGGACGCAAATACTGCGGGCAGTATGTCTTCAGGATAGGTTTGCAAAAAATCCTCAAGTTCACCAACCCTCAAGTTTTTGTCGAAAGAACTAGCTGAGAAACACTATGCCAACATCCGTTAGGCTGCAGTGTACCTTTGTAACAGACTCAGGTCAACATTTCCAGCTGCATCGCAACAGCTGGAAAAGGTCATCAGTTGACTCTAGTTGTCGCATAACGTCCAGGAACATCTCGCTTGGCATGTTCAAACAATGCCGAAAGTGCGTCGTGTTATAGGTTGGCGTGTCGCTAAAATAGTCCTGGAACAGCTTCTGATGACCGAAACGAAAAACACGGTTGATATTGGGGCGTCTTTCAGGGCGTGGCCCTCACGGTTTCGACTCTGGTTTTTCCGCTGCCAAATTACAAATCAGCATTACCTAATATCGTTTAAATGAAATGCATGCACCTACATACTCATCTTCAGCTTAACAAAAGAGCAAGTATTCTCGTCGTCTGCTAACGACGCACTACTGTCAGTGAACATTATTTGGTCAAACCAACCCATGGCAAAAAGTTTGCGAAAAATCCGTGGTCTCTGAAAAAACAAAACTAATCATCTCTGGATGCTGAATGATTGACAGGATGATAGATGTTGGTGGGTTTAGTAACAAGATATACAACACCACCGGTGCGGAGAACGCAAAGTTGGTCTATTTCAGCTGGTTCTATTCAAGTTTGCTGAAGCAAAACAAGTATAAAGTGGTTTTAAAAATAGACCACCACTGAAGATGCCCTAAGCGGTACGTTTTTAACAGGTTGAATAAAGTACGCAAATACGGTTCCGGGAGGCCAGAATTTTGGAATGTGTTGGAAAACCGTAAAATTGGTACACACATAAATCTAGTGCTAGATTACCATGGTTTAACCCAAGGGTAAGTCGCTTAGAACAGTGTGCCAGCCACGATGTCTAACACACTAGACGAATAAGTTTCATAGCTGCGGCACTTCAATTGTTCAATCCATACCACATGTGTGGCACACTGAGGAACACTTTTGACATTTGAGTTTTAAGAAATAAAAAACAAGCTACCTTGCCAATATGCATAGCCCGGTTGCCAGGCTCAGCAGAAAATAACAATTTGGGCTGTCAACACATCGGCACCTTCGGCACATACCCAGAACATTGCAAAGCTGTAGACACATTCAAAAAAAAAAATAGCACAGGAGAAAAGTATGCTGGGCGATCCACTCTTTGATTTTTTTCCTTCTTACAAAAAAGTGTATTCATATATCTTGAAAAATCGACTTGTGATCCAAGGCCTGGAGGGTCTCGTGTTATATACAACGAACTCAGCTCGATGAACTGAACACATGTATTTGTGTGTATATATGTGTAGTGTAAATGTCTAACGAAATTACTAACACAGTGTCCCAAGCAACTATTGAACCGATTCGAATAAAACAACCGCTAAATGAAAATTATTATGGTCCCATACGTTGATATTTTTTGGTGGTTGATATGGATTGGTTCTCTGGCTCCGAGGATATCCCCGGGGAAGTGGCCAATATATGACTTAGATCAAAACCCATCATGCGACATCTCAAATTACATGAGAATTCGAAAATAAGTCCAATTGTGCTGATGTAAAAAGTCTAGAAGAACATTGGCCACATCCGGGTCGATGTTCCGGTTATAACCGAGAAAGTGATCAGAATCGGATTTAGATCAAAAACCATCATGCGACACATCAAATAACATGAGGACTCAAAAATAAGTGCAATGGTAATGATATTAAGTTTCCAGAACCACAATGACCACATCCGGGTTTGTATTTGTAGTAATCCCAGGGAAGTGTAAAATTGGTCAGATCCCATGATAGGGGTGAATAAAGTTTGCTTTTTGTTTTGCTGAAACAGAAAATTTATGGCAGATCAAACTTCAGCATCGGTTTTTGGTTGTACACGGAAAAAAATCGGCACCCAAATCCGTGAACTGCAGTCATGAATTCGAGTTCAAGCTAAAAAAAACCGTGAACTGAATCACGTAATGATCAACTAAATCGCGTTAGAGGTCGACTGGTTGGAAGAGCACCGGATTGTTGACCGACCAAAAGTAGCTGGCTCTAGAAAAACGAAAGTCGGAAGACCCTTAAAGAATTTTGACGAGCTTTTTAACAGAAGTGAGCGATTAACAGCATAGAGTTGATGGATATATTGAAGCTGCTAATTAAATTAAAAATCGGTCCAATGCTTCAAAAGTTATATTTCTTCTACAAATATATATTTTCTAAGATTTCGTTTTTGAACCACCCTATTTCAAAATGGGTCACCCTAATGATAAACTGAAAAAATCGAGTCATACGTTTTCCGTAAAGAAACAAACATAGCAAATTTTGCGAAATTCTATGATCCACTTCATCTCTTGGTATGGAATTGCTTAATGCACACATCTTGGGGATGTTCCGGAACTTCCTATAGGCCATCCAATGGCCACTCTGAGCCATAAATTGTTATCCATATCGTTTAACTCCTTAAATTTTCTGTACAAATGATTTTTGAAAAAAAAACTCACCGTATTTAAAAAATGAACCTTAACAGACGCGTAAAATTTCCCCTCGTTTTATTGCAAGGCAAAGCAACCCTAAACAACGTAATTGATTGCAATCTTTCATACAGCTTTCAACATTGTCTGCATTCTTCCGTACAACCGACTTGATTGAAGCGATATCTGGCTTAAATTTACATAAAAGATCCCATTTATTTATGCCAAATCGAGCATTCTCTTTATATGCATTAGATAATGTAGAAAATTAAATATTACCTTCAAACTGTACTTTTACTTTGCTAAAATCCAAACCTTTTACTTGTGCATTTGCCCACGCGTATGATATGCACTACCATCCATTGTAGTAGGAAACTAATCAATGGGCTTTCCCTTCTGTAAGACTTGATCAAGCTTTAATAACCACTGATTATCCTAATCATGCCATTGTACGAAGGGCCAAAAACGGGTTGGGGGTTTCCACAGGGATGTAAAGAATCTCCTACCAACAACAAGCTTGAATAATTGGTCATAAAAGCGAGCTATCTAACATGAGGATGCCCCAATGGGCGCGAAGAAGAGCCCGCCCTCTGTTCACAAACTTTTAGCAATGGGGAGTTGGCATTTGCACTATCCCCATCTAAAATGCTTCAATCGAGTGCCCTGATGGTCCCTCCCATTCCCATGCAACATTTATATAATAGGGTATATATTTATGTAAATGAAAAATACTGCAAGCATTCGTATCTTTTATATATGATCATCATTCGGCTGATCCTGAAATCTTGTTATCATATAATGTTGTATAATTGTAGCAATACAAGTCTTCCGTATTTTAAAAAACCAACATATTCATGAAATTTCAAATGCCAACACAACTAGTAGAATAATGTTGATTTAGCCTATTTCGTGTACGATCGAACATTATTTGCATGGAAATAATTGCTAGTATGATGACGTGGCAAAAACTTTCCTACTCCTGAATTCTTGTCTGTTAAAATGAGTAATTATGTCCCCAATTACATTGGAGCTTTAAATAATTTAAATAATGATGATATAGTTTTAAGGGAATTCTGATTGTTCCATTTCTCTCATGTTGAAATGATCGAGTGGTAAGAAGATCTTGTAAGCATAGAGTTTACGGTTCAAATCATCCGACAATAACTTGTTTTACTGAAGCCCAATGTTTTTGTTTTCAGAACCTTTGTCGAACATAAATTATGTTTCATAGTCTCCACCGTCTGCGCTATTTCAATTCTATTGTAGTATGCTAAATAGTTTTCAACACCGGAATGGCAACATTATTATTTGTCACATTAAAGCGAAAATGCATACAGTAAAACATGTAGTATTACTTGGGATCATTCTTAATGTTGGTCTGAATCGGTTCAATGCGGTTATTAGGCGTTATTAGGAATTCTTTTTTCCCAATGAAGTAAACCACCATCACACTTTGTGAGTGACCCCAACAGCTTTCTTTCAGTTGGGTTTAGTCGGTTCAAATCGACCCTCGACCGTTTTTCGATGACCTTACTAATAAGTATTCTCCATCACATTAAGTGAGAAGCCTCAAAAGCGCTCTTTTTTTAATGTAGATCAGTCCAAATCAACTCTTAAGCGTTATTTATGAATACATTTTTTTTTTATTGAAAAAACCCTAGCACACTTTGTCAGTGTTCCTAACAGCATCCTTACGGTTAGTATAAATCGACTTTCAAAAGTTAATACACCTTTTCTTCACAATGAAAAACGAAAGGGTGAGTTATGTTTGTAAAATAACTGCTAAGTTGACGTAGGACTGCTTTTTGATGTGAACAAATTGATGCCATCAAATTTATAAATTTCTACTATATTTTATTCAGTTTAAATAACCATGAAACCCTATGCTATTAGTGTGTGAGGCTATACTATTGGTTCTCCACGAAAATTTATAGAAACTGTAGTTCGGGTCGAATTAACCGTTAATAATATTTTGTTTCTTGTATGCCAACGTGCTTGCAAGTGTTAAATGGAACCTGTGTTTACATTTATTTGAACATAGAGCGAATTACAATGAACAACTACAGTTGACACCCAGTGGACCAGTTTGTACATTTACGTTAAAGTTCCGTAGGCTAAAGCTGGTATCGAACCCTCACTTCATGGCAATTGCTTAAACGACGGGTGACGCCTCTAACCAGTTGACCACGAAGATGACGTGGGCGATTGATTTGGCCATTTTCTCCAAGACGGGGCTTTTTAAGCAACGCAATGTTCAGGTGGTGCATGGTAATAAAAATTTCGATGAGCTTAAGTGAACTTTCAATCAAACATCTTTAGTCGGTAAATTGAGTTGATCATCCTGAAAAGGGCGATTTTAGTTGTTTACGGAGGGAACATGGCTTGCGATTGAAAGTTTCTTGTCTTCTTGGGCTTCAGGACGTTTGGCAGGTTCCGTGAAATGGTCACACCGGAGAAAAGTTTTTTTCAGCTCCTCGTCGTTGCGGATGGCCAGCTGCAGGTGACGTCGGATGATTCTGGTCTTCTAATTTTCACGAACGGCGGTTCCTACCAACGTACTCGGCATAGTTGCCCTTCGAAGTAGACGGTGAATACGATCGACTGGGAGCTGCAATCCGAGCGGGATTTTGCCTTTCCCTTAACCTTTCCTTTACGAATGCACAGCTATAACTGATGGTTGGTGGGGCGTCCCCACATGTTTCATAATCGCCGGCATGGTAACTGTGGCAGTATGAAGCAATCAGAGCGTGGCACAAATATGATGTCATTTTCGACCACTAGCTTTGTGCGATCATAATTTTTTCTTTTAAGTACTTTTTAATTAGTTTAAACAACTACAATGAATAAAGTTAGCATCGGGGATTCAGCTTTGATGGTCTACCTTTCGAATGAAATACTTATCGTAAAATTTCTGTGGGCCAGATAGGAGATATTATCGTTCCAAATCTCCAAACTTGTGTAACGCTTTCGATTTCAGATATTTTAAAACGGCGCCTCTATACAGGAATAGAAAAGAGTGACGTAAGTCGTACGTCAAAACCACTGCCACACTTTGTTTGGACCGTTGGTTTTATTCGGCTCAATGTGACTACAAAGCGTAGTTAATGAACATCACACTTTGTGAATGGCCAATATGGTATCCATACTGTTGGTTTAAATTGGTACTAATATTCAAATATATGTACAACAATTTCATAGAAAAATACATGTACGATATCTCAGAATTTCTTGATAATTGGTAGTTTTGTTGCTTTTCGAAAAATATTTGACCACTTCTGCGTTAGGATCCGAAAAAAACTTCTTTTTTTTTAAATAAAATTATAACTTTTTAACCACTAAGTCGATTTTATCATCCAAATACGCAGATGAAAGGTTATTATTTTTGTATTGTTTTGGAAATTGCGATAATAATTATGATAATACGGTTTATATTAGCTTTTAATGGTTTTCGTGGTCTCGAAAACAAAGAGCTCTCTCGTTTTTATATTTTTTTTTAAACGTTTCGATTTGTGTTACAAAACAAATACTAAATTGGCAATGTATGTATTTAAGTTTTTGAGCTAATTTTTTTTACAAAAATGCTGTTTTAAGTCTTATCTGACCACGCGTTTCCGGGACATTACGGTAAATAGAGGCAAAATACATTTTTTGTCTATTTTTATTGTTATGATAAGATAGTATATTTTTGCTCATATATTGGTTTCAGGTTTCAAAATTTGGGATGTATTAATTTGCATGATGTATTTTGACATCTCCTTGTTCGATATCTCGCATTTGTTACTGTTCAGTTTCGTTGTTGGCAGGAGACTCTTTGAGATTTTCGAAATCTTCGGATACGTTCCAAGCAGCACAGATCGATCAAAATTGGTTGCAGCAACTTGATTGTGACACCACAGTTAATTTAACTGATTTACAACACATGTGCTCCTAGTGGTATAGAGATGTTGCCTATAGATCCATCCAACCGATTTTTGTCACTTCATACAATAATATGATGAGGACAAACTGCGTTTATTAAAGATTGATTAAGTAAAACATAGAGGAGAGCCGGTTGCTGCCGGACTAGGTTACCGTGCTCAAATAAGTGGTAGAACATATCATCATCATTACATTATCTTAATTAATTGTTTTCTGGTTCTGAACAACAATAACCATTCCTTAATGTTTTCTTTTTGTTACATTTTCAAGAGAATGTCCTTTTTTCAAGACATGCTGTGATTTTGAGTTGTTAATTTCAATTATATTCAGAGCGCTGTTTTACTTTAAAGTCTCTGGCCTGCAAAAATCGGTCCAAATCAGCCCTAAAATGTTTTAAATAACCTTGTCGCTCCAAAGCCTCCATCAAATTGTGAGAGTGACCCTAACAGCATTTTTACTGCTGATATAAACCGGTTCTAAATTGGCTTTCATGCCTTTTATAGTAACCTTACCTTCCAAATGAGACAGGTTGCCCTGTCTTCATAATGATATACCACACTTTGTGATGGCATCAACAACATTGAGGATGCTAATGTTAATATTGTTCAAGTTGATCTAAATCGGTTCAATGCGGCTACTAATTGTTGTTGAAAATTCTTTTTCGTAATTGAGTAAACCACCATCATACTTTGTGAATGGCCCCAACAGATTTCTATCAGTGGTTTAAAGCGGTCCAAATTGACCATCGAGCATTTTTCGATGACCTTGCCAATGAATATCCTCCATTACATTTAGTAAAATTGAGGCCTTTTACTAAATGTAATGGAGGATATTCATTGGCAAGGTCATCGAAAAATGCTCGATGGTCAATTTGGACCGCTTTAAACCACTGATAGAAATCTGTTGGGGCTCTTCTTTTGATGTAAATCATTCCAAATCAAAAAGTCGATAATAAACACATTGTTTGTTTTTTTTTTTTTTTTCAATAAAAAACATATTGTCAGTTTTTCCAACAACATCCTTTCTGTTATCAACACCTTTTTCACAATTACATACCACTATCACTTTTTGTGACAGACCCCAAGGGCATCCTTACCGTTGGTTGGAATTGGTTCAATATGATTATTTTATGAAAATTGATAGTTTTGTTCCTTTTAGAAAAATATTAGACCATTTCTAAGATAAGTTCCAAACACCTTTTTTTAATGTTTTTTTTTAAATACATCAAACAACCACTAAGCCAATTTTATCAACCAAATACACAAATGAAAGGGTATTAAATATACTTTTTTAGAAAAACATGAAAATACACCTTAATTGCGATACTTATTACGATACTTATAATACGGATTATATTAGTTCTTCGTGGTTTTCAAGATCTCTAGACCAAAGACCTCCTTCGTTTTTCTATGTTTTCTTAAATGTTTCAATTTTTTACGAAACATATACAAAATTGACGATGTATGTATTTTAGTTTTTGAGCTTATTTTTTTTACAAAAATGCTGTTTCAAGTTTTTCCTGACTATCCAACCACGCGTTTCCATTAGTCAAAGTAAGTTGCCAACTATGCATCCCCATCTATCGAAAGTGATATTTATAAGTTCATTGAGCTTTTGGGAGCTAAGGGATTGTCCATAGCCCACGTGTTCTCATATTTGAAATTTAAGAGCGTTGTGGTCCTTTATCTATACCTTTTTGTTTAAAATTTATATGGAATATGGGTTCGTGCCAACTCCCTCCGTCTGTTCCTTCCTGAAAGGGTACCTGGTTAATGATTGGTCCACATTGTTTATTTTTAATTGATTTATCTTTCAATTAAATTACTTCGCGCCTTTTTTGACTGCAGAATTATACTCAACTTGGTGGTAAAGAACTATATCTAGTTTTTTAACACATTCTGTGATTGAAAATTTATTTTTGTAGAATTATAAATCAATAGGTATGGATTTTTTATGAATACAATAAACGAAAATATATATGTAAAGAAGTTCAGTATTTCTCTCAACGCCAACACTCCAACGGACGATATGTCCTTCGAAACTGTTTTGGTCATTTTTATTTACAAACGTTGTTCATAATCTAATATTCAATTGAGGATAACATGCTACCGGGCAAAACAAATGGTGTATACATTCTTAACATTCGAACTATCAGGAAAACGTCCAGGAGTGACGGAGAGCAACATTATTCCGTAAAGAAGATTCAACATTAGCGCTGATTTTGAAAAGATTTTCGTTAAATATTTTTAGGTAACGGGCGGCGACAACCGGACAGCGGATAAACTAATCACCAACTTAATTTCTTAAATATTCAAATATGTAGATTGCCATACAGCTTGCTGAGCGTATCCTGAAATTTACCCTCTCTCTTAAGTAAGTGTCGGACTAACATTCCTTCCTTATCCCCACCAGTTGCAAGGACGTGACCAGGACAGCGCTGGTTTGTTAGAAGGCGACACACCCTTTATTTGAGAGGGCGGGATTGCTCCCAAATCACTATCCAACAGCAGCCGATGAAGGTGCGTCTCCCTCTTAACAACAGTTCAGAGCTTGTACCACCTTCTAAGGTCTTTTTTCCACGGTTTTTTCTACACGGTTTGTTTTCGGTGATAACTCCAGAACGAAACAACTTATCGACCTCATTAGAATCCCATTTTGCGTTTTAGGCCAAAAGTAATCATATGTCAGTTTTTCAAAAAAATCACAATTTTTGGTGTAAATACTCAAAATTTCTAAAATTATATTTTGACCAATGCATGAAAAGGTAACACATGCAAACAAATCGAAGTATTTTAAAATGTTTATGCATGTGAGTTGATCAACTCTATTTAGTCTTCTTTACGTTTTTTATGTTTTTAAAAAAACATTTATGTACTATTATACCGACGAGGAAGGAGGATGTGAATGAAAATTTTAAATTTCTCATATTTAGTCCCATAGAAACTTTGAAAGGCAAGTGTAGTTCGAGTTAACAAACATTTAACTTTAAATTTTAGGAGAAGAGTCAGGACCTGATTTGCAAATGAATGAGTGGGGTAGAGCAAAATCGATTCGCCCTTATACCCCAGGGAGTCTCGCTGAGAATGCTATGTCTCTATCAACTAATCATTCATAAATCATATTCAGTGGCAATTGTTTAGATCAAATAATGGAACGGCAGTCATTAAAACTATATTTTTTTTTAAAGAAATCCTAAACCTCTAGTTCAACACCTTGGAAAAGTGTCCAATATATGAACTTCATTCTCCACTTCCTCTGTTTTGAAAGCCCCCCGAGAGCGAAATTGCTATCTAAATTGTAATGACATTTGAAAAACTGACTCAAATTAAATTCCCATCTTTCCATTCCTAACGGCTATTTAACGCGACTTCCCAAATCAACCCTGCGCACAGCTCCGCCATCTCACGGTACCTACGCAAACCACAAACTGCCCGCGGGAAAAGAAAAAAACTTTTGCGTGACTTACTCATTGACCTGCAGCGCATCGTTCGAAAGCGGAAACATTATGTTCCCACGACGACGTGCTGGTATTAAATCGACCATCATTCCCGAAATTTTCTGCCCCGTTCGGACTTCGACTCCATCGTCGTCCTCGTCCTCTATTTTATGAGCCAGTGAAAAAAGTTATAAATTTTCCCGAGTGTGGTAGCAAAAAAAAAGAAAACATATATAAATAAGGCAACTTTTTTGTTCGATTCTATTTTCCCGAAAGCATAAGTAAAAGTAAAAAATAGTTTCACTCACTTGTGGACCGTCATTTGTCAATTTGGTCAGCGCAGCGACGTCCTCCGACGTGATGGTGGTTCCGAAAAATTCAAACCCACCCAGCAGGCCAGCTGGAGGAGCTGTTGAGTACCTCCCATTACACATGTGTTCGTACATCATGCCAATTCTTCTTGCCCGGACTTGGGCCGGAGCTCTCAGGGAGGTTCGCAATGGGCCATAAATTTTCGGTCCCAGCGATAAACGCTCATGTCTGGGATTAATATCGCCCTCTTCATAGTCGTCGTCGTCGTCGTCGTTTTGGATGGAAACAGTTGTTTCTAGGCAGCACTTTTCTGACACTTTTTTTTGGCTCGTTTGCTCTCGTTGACACTATCACCGAGCTACTCCACTGAGACACACTTTGAGTCACATGTTTTCCGCTTTCGCTGAGCACCTTTCGCTTCTCGGTCAACTCACTTGTGCTTCCGGATCACTAGCTAGCATAATGCCAAATGCAGCCCCGCGAATTGTGTGCAACACTTGGCCGCTGCTCGTCTCTCTTTGTGTGCAGCGAAAAACCTCTATCAGAGTTAGCACAATTTCCGGTCAACCGACACAACACAGCCAACTCTCAGAATGTGCTGACTCTTCGGTCAGTGGTAAGCCAATGATGGCGATGCGACCAGCCCTGGTGAGCCTTGGTCGACGACTAAATTTATAATCAACTTGCATGGAACCCGGTCGGTCCCTGGCCCATCAGTCGGCCCCGGCCAGGACGTGTCCCGCACTTCCGAAACAAATACACACACTCACTGGGTCGCTGGGCTTCACCGCTTGGTCTTCGGCGGATCCGAACTATCCGAGCGGTCGGATTGCAATGCGCTCGCTCTCGCTCACTCTTCCTGGAACTCTCCCAGCCACGGTCACAGATATGCAGAATTGGCCGCACGCGCGTGCTCTACTTCGACTCTTCCGGTGGTGTCTGATAACATACACAAACCATCTGGTTTCTGCAACGACGGACTGAACCGAACGCTTCAACGTTCCGAATTGCTCTGGTTGTGAAATGCATCGCACTCGCACTTTGCTATCCGTGTGGTACCACCATCTCGACTGGGGGTGGATATCCTCCCCCCATGTGGCGATTAGAACGAAGCAAAAGCTAACGAACGGACCAAACGTACACGAACTGCGTGTTCCACTGTGATGCGAGCGAGCGAAATTCGAGAGAGAGCGAGAAAGGAGCTTTCCGGAGGGGAAGCCTGCTTCGATTGATATGCGCAGGAGTTCACCCTGCGAGAGCTAGTCCGGTGCATTTTGGGGTGAGTGTGGGGAAGGGAGTGAAGTGAGTGACAATGGGTATTTTACTTGAGTTTCCATCTTGCCTCTAGAGTTGGGGGTGTGTTGATACTGAGTCATGATCTGCTGAATTATCAGTACCAATCAACCTAATATCGACCAAAATGTCAGATGAAAAATATTGTCAATAATAGGTACCTACATTTTTAAATTCTATTATAAAAGAAGTCTTAGATCTGACATTGTGCAATAGAGCAGTTCATGAAAGATTGGGATGTTTCTGACTACGTTTAGAACTCCTAGAAAAACTAACTGGGATCAAGATGCACAATACTTGAATTCGGAGTTATTTACAGAAGGTGGAAAGATTGATTCAGTTCAAAAATTAGAATCATTTTCCCAAAAGGTAAATGATAAGATAAAGGGCGAACACGAAATTATTGCGACACATTCAACAGGGCATAACTTTTTTACCATTGGGTAAAAATCAACCAAATTTTGCACACTTTCTCATTGATGTGTATTGTTTTCATGCTGTCAAACTCGAAGTCGTGTTTTTCGATTCAACCAAAATGAAGGTGAACCAACGCGAGTCGAGAGAACAAATTCTTTCCAAACACCTGGAATTTTCTGACCTGTCGCACCGGCAGTTGGGAAAAATGTTGAACATTCACCATTGAACCGTCTCTAGAGTGTTTAAGCGGTTCCAGGAGCGGTTGACGTTGGACCACGGCAAAGGAGCTAGAAGAAAACCGGGACCGGAGAACAAAAAGACGGAGGGAAAGGTGAAGCGGATGATTAAAGCAAATCCCAACGTCTCAAGCCGTGATTTGGCTAAAAAGATCGGCATGTCGCAGAGCTACGTCCAGAATGCAAAGAAGAGAGCTGGATTACATACATACAAGGTACAGAACTTCCCAAACCGCGATGAGCGGCAACAATCGACGGCTAAAACTCGGACACGGAAGCTCTACGAGAAGATGCTGACAAAATATGGCTGCTGTGTGATGGACGACGAAACGTATATAAAAGCTGATTTTAAGCAAATTCCGGGGTTGGAGTTTTTCACCGGCAAGAGCAAGTTCTATGTGGACGACAAATTTAAGAAGAAGAAAATGTCGAAGTTCACCTCTAAATATCTCATTTGGCAGGCCATCTGCTCTTGCGGACTGAGGAGTGAGCCTTTCGTGACAAAGGGCACAGTAAATGGCGAGATCTACAAATCTGAGGGCCTCGAGAAGCGCCTTTTGCCGTTCTTGCAGCAACACGACGAAACTACGATATTTTGGCCAGATTTGGCATCATGCCACTATTCTAAAAGTGTCCTGGAGTGGTATGAGGCCAATTCTGTCCATTTTGTTCCAAAGGACATGAATCCGCCAAACTGTCCGGAGCTGCAGCCGGTGGAGCAGTACTGGGCAATGATGAAGCGGGAACTTCGGAAGAGCAAGAAGACAGTCAAAGACGAGAAGGACATGTTAAGAAAATGGAAAAAAAAACTGAGAAACTGGTACCGGATGACACTGTAAAGACTTTGATGGAGGGCATCAAGCGAAAATGCGTTCAATTTTACACTCAAGGCTCCATCGATTAACTTTTCTTTTGATTTTTGAAGTAAATATATGTATAAAACTACCCTAAAATTTAGGTTTGATTCTTAACATTATAAGAAAATTGGCATGACATTTTCGGTGTCGCAATAATTTCGTGTTTGCCCTTTAATTAATTCTTTTACTACTAGTTGTCCTATCAAAGAACCGTCCTCTAACAGGGATGATCCATGGTGGAACTTTAAACAAGAACGTCTCGTAGATTATTTAATGAAGAGAAGAGAACCTCAGTTTGGCCCTTATAGAAGTGCACTTACTGAGAACAATAAATAAATAACAAAATCTAAACGAAGATCCTGTGTTCTAACGTGTGAAAACATAAACAATAGTCCGGAAGTCGCAAGACTTCAGAGGGCTCTTGCAAAGGATAATACGATTGAACTTGGGATTCTGAAAAATGAGGATAGAGTCTTACAAAAACTCCTAGTCAAACGTTAAAGTTGAGCATAAGCATGAGCATGATTGACCGCCCGAGGTTGCTACTCCGTTTTTGCCAGATCAGCTGTTATTACACAGAGAACCAACAGATGATGCTTGGGACTAACATATATCTTCAATGTGTAAAAACTGGTGATCTCAAACTAAGACAATACCGGTGCCGGCCCCGTCCGATTGCAGGTCAAGTAAAGAAAGAGTAGGAATATGTTGACGTGATACTCGCTTTATTGGAAACCGAGAACACCTCTGCACTCCCACGAGAAATCACTGAGATTTTGGATAACAGGATTGGGTAGCAGCTGGTTTCGTTTTGGTAAACGATAAGCTGTCAAGTGAAATATTTGATAATTAGTACCAATATCCGATATGAACCGATTTAAACCAACAGTAAGGATGCTATTGGGGCCACTCACAGAGTGTGATTGTGGTTTTTCATTGGGAATTCAAAGTGATTTTAAATAATGCAGAAAAGCCGATTTGGACCGGTTTAAACCAACAGTAGGGATGCGCTTGGGGCCACTCACAAAGTGTGATAGTGATATTTCCTTAGGAAAACAACATTACGGATGCCGCTGTAGTCACTTAAAAAATGGGACAGCGGTTCATTTGTTCCAAGATAGGGTGGCCCGACGAGCATAACGAACGAATAATTTTGATGGCAATTAATTATGTACTCACCACCGACCCATCTTACCCGTCGAATCACGACTTTTCATGCTCACTCGATCACTCGCGCAACGAACAATAGGCAACCGAAACAATAGACAAAACGCAACGCCCGATAACAAAATATTGCGAAACGAAGTGTCGACACAGCCGAGTCGACCAATTAAACTGATGGTCGACCCGCAAACCAATTAACCTACTGAAACGTTAAAGTTGATTATGTAAACACATTTTCCTGGATCAGTTTTGTGTGTAGATCCAAACAGGGATAGATCACTTGAAGGTGAAAGAAGTTCTACAAGAACACCTAAAATGTCTGTTAAAACAAAAATCGCAGTCAATATAATCTTTAAGGAAGCCAGGGTAGAAAATACGTTGAGATCTTTTCAGCCTTACAAATTGGTAGCAATATTTCCAGCATTGCTTCAAAATGGCAAAGCAGTGTTGATCTCTCCATTAATTGAGATTTTAAGGCAAGTTTGAGACTCAACCATATTCCGTCTTCATGGACCCAAGTGAAAGTTATCTTTATACCTAAAATTGGAAAGCGAGATAAGGCGCTTGCTAAATCATACAGACCCATTAATCAAGTCCTATTAAAGTATCCACTATCTGAGTTCCAGTTTGCTTACCAGTCTGGTAAGTCAACAGGCATTGCATACTGTGGTTTCAAAGGTAGAATAAGCCCTCTCGGTAAACTAAATAGCACTTTGTTCTTTCGTAGATATTGAAGGAGCTTTCGACAACGCTTCCGATTCGTCTATGGCTCGTGCCATGAAGAAAAGAAATTTTGACATGAACTTAATCAACTGGGTTCACATGCTTGAAAAAAGAGAAATCACTTCAGAGCTGGTAAGATCGTGTATTACAGTACGGGCAACGAATTTAATAAGGGGTTACTTTTGACCTATAAGTCTTTTCCATATCTCTTGTTAGCGAGTTATTTACGATTTTCTCATAAACTTATGCCCTTTTCAAATATGTTTTATTCAAGCTATCTCCAGTTATTAATATGCAATAATAAAAATCCTTTCAAATGCAGTTGAGAATATTTTTTCTGTCTGTCCCAACCAGAGAGATCTACATTTGAAAAACGCCTATTTTTAAAAAAAATCATAATTACTTTTGTTTGACATACGATAGCACCCAAAAAGTTATTTCTATTATTGTTCTAGAATCAATGGGAAGACAACTTTGCTCAAAAATATCAAATAAAAAAAAAGAGAGCAAAACAACTGATTTTAATAGGGACACCCTAAGCTCATTCAGTCATTTTAAAAGCTACAGAAAAAATTATTCAATCAAAGTTGCCCAACATTTTGTCATCTTCAACTTTACGCCTTTGTTTCTGCAAATAAAAAAGTTAGATTTTAGATTTTTCTGAAAATAAGGACCACCCTAGTTTTCATTCGCACCAAAAATAGGGCCTAATTATTAGATACAAATTTGTAGGAAACATTTTTGCTCCAAAACTTCAAACTTTGGCTGAAAATGTATCTTTCCAGCTAAATTCGCATTCTGAACCACCGTGCAATGGGATAAGAAATGATCAAAGATTTAAGATTGTTTTCGCCATTGAGCATTCTTTTAACGAATTCTGATTATTATTGACTTGTCCGGGGTGTAACTATTACTAAAGCATTGGAGCATGTCATCGGAATGCTTTCATTTTTCGGTTGCAAAGGCTTGAGAAAAGAATGGCTAAAGAAAACCACAAACTATTCATAATTGACTCCCTAACATCTTGTACAGGTGTTCAATAAGTTCGAATACATTTTTTCATCATTTTGTAGGTGCGCACCATGTGCAGTCTGTGTATTGGTATTGGTGTCAACTAACCTCATAAATAGCATACTTTATTTTTTATGTTTTTGTATTCTCCGTGCGTTGAGTAACGATTATGATGTAGAAGGAGATGTTCGCTCATCACCATGAGGTACCAAGAGTGGACAGTAATGTTTTGCTAGAGTGAACAATATGAAGAGAAAGTGTTGAAAGTTCCGTCAGTGTACGGTAGGTTGGAAATAGAACAGATGTATTGAAAATTGAGCGAAAGGGCATGGGTACAGTAGTACTCGAACCAAGGACGTCACCTTTTGTCTAACATCCCACAGCGGGGTAGGTCGAGGCACGGACAAATCCACCGGTTGAGATGGCGGATTCGTCTGTGCCTCGACCTACTCCTTCAGGCATGGGAAGCACCCACTGGCGTTTATCGAGAAAAGCGTGAAAATCAACGCCGTGTAATTTAAGACTAAGGTTCTGGAGAAGATCTACGGGGAGGATCATAACGTCTTTCAACAGGACGGCGAATATCGTCCAAGCGTGGTGTCAGGATAATTTGACTGATTTTCTCTAGAAGGCTTTGTGGGCCCCCTGCTCACCGGAACTTAATCTCCTGGACTTTTATGTCGCACATGCTGGAGAAAAACATAGGGTAAAAACTGCAGCAGAGAATTTCGGAGACGCATTATATACATAAGGTGAGCTAACTAGCAACTCAACAAGACCTTGAGATGTATCATGTACAAAGCCAGTAGGACCAGTAGTTCTCTACGGAAATTTAAAAAAAATGCCAGAGAAGGACCTGCATTTGGAGTACTTGAGTTTTCCAACAACATATGCTTGGAATCATTTCTGGCATGTGGAGAATAAACCACGAGCAAGCAATGAGCAACTCTAAAGAGAATACAATATTTCGAAAGGCGTCCAATCTGGAAGTTGAGTTCATAACCAATGACAGCCGAGGAAGTTGTAGCCAAGTGCCAAACGGCGCCCAGCATACTGGTGGAATGAATCACTCAGCGACCTTCGTGCTAGTTTTCTCAAAGCCAGAAGACACGTTTAGAGAACGGAAGCGAATAGAAAGGTGCGTAGAATGGTGCTCCAAGCAACCAAGGCTGCATTAAAACACAAAATGAAGCAAAGTAAGTCTAACTGTTTCAAGGACCTATGCCGACATGCCAATGTCATCCTCCGGGGCGACTCTTTCCGAGTAGTCATGCGGTCAAAGTCCAGTAATGCAAGCTGAAAGGTGCACAGACAAGACGCGGTCACCCACATCGTACAACGAAGCTTAAGACTGTAACTGCCGCATCCGGATGTAATTCCCAACGTTGCCTTTAAAATTACGTTACAGGCTTTTCCTGACATGTATAGGAGCGTGTTGCAGAGATGTCTGGTGGAGCCGTGCTTCCCAGGTATGGATGACTGGATGATTAAAAAACTACTGGCGCTATCAAAGTCATGAATGCCGTTGAAGGCCCAGCAACCATGTGTTTGTTGGATACAATCGGTAAGCCTTTGGAAAAGGTAATCTTCAACAGGTTGAAGAAGTGTACGACGAGTGAGCATGGCTTATCGTCAAACCAATTCAGAGTTCGAAAAGAAAGTTTAACTGCTCAGCTGCAATTCAGAATGCAGTCGAGAGGGCAAAGAAGGCGCACAAACAGAAGCAGATGGGCAGTCATTGCTGAGCTGTGATAACGATATACGTCAAAAATACCTTCAATAGTGTTGGAAACAACAGCTAAGCAGAACACCGACAAGCTAGTTTCTGAACCGGGCTTTAATGTACGATACAAAAGGTCGTTTAGGATCACGGCAAAAATTCCACAAAGTTTCATCCTACGCCCGAAAGGCCCTGAAACGGGATGTACACGGGATTGGAGTCGTTGACTTTGCGGACGACGTCAGACGACTGGAAGATGTAGAAATGATGGCGACAAAAGCGATCGATACAATTGAAGACTGGATCATAGAGCAAATCACCACAAAACTGAATTGCTGTTGTTCAGCAGCTGTAAAGCGATACAGTGAGCTGAAATCTCCCTTGAAGGTCATGCCGTAGCCTCGAAGCGCGTGTTGAAGTACCTGGGAGTGATGATTGAAAACCAGCTGATCTTAAACAGCCACGTCGATTATGCCTGTGAGAAGGCGGCGAAATCTATCATGCCGAATAATAGTGGACCAAGAGGCGTCTCCTGGCTAGTGTTTGCTACTTGAGGTATCGAGGTCCAACCTGGGTTTCCAGCGCTGGAAATTAAGCAGAACCGAACGAAGTTTAACAGGAAGTATCGTCTCTTTGTTATGCGAGCCATGAGCGCTTACAGGACCATCTCGACGGAAGCAGTATTCGTTATCGCCAGAATGATCCCTATCGGCATTATCCTAGTGACGGACAACGAGTGCTACAAGAGGAAGGGAATCAGAAGAGTTCAGAAGATCGTGCGAACGGTGTCTACTCCGAAGTGGCAACAGGAGTGGAATACGGTCAAGAACGGCAGATGATTGAACAGAGAACATAGCGAGGTCAACTTTCACTTGACTGATCATGGCTGCTACTGGCTGTATCGGCACAGATTCAGACACCCCTCTTTGTTGGAAATACGCAAAAGCCGAAGAGTCACCGGATCAGCTAGCTTTTGAGTGCCCAAGGTTCAGTTCAATGCGAAGCGCTGTGATTATCATAAACGGAGCAGACACCACCTCCGACAACGCCGTTCAGAGAATGTGTCGCGATGAAGATATCGTCATAGGAGGACGTTCCATCTCCGGGGAGCTCTCCATCGGTGCAGGGCAGATCTGCCACCGGGGACTGCTTGAGTCGCCTGCTGCGGAGATAGGAGTGAGATGGTTTACCATGGTTCGGTTTCGGAAGAATTGCAGCGTAGATAGGAGCTGAATTGCTTACCGTGGTGCCGTCTCGGGAGAATTCCTTCTGTCGACGTAGGGCAGATTCACCGTCGGACTACTGGAGTCGATTGTATCATGGGTGGGAACTAAATGGCTCAGAAAGTGAGTTAGAGCTAAGGGGCACATGAAGAAGCATACAGCAGCAAGCTAGCTCTAAGTTATCAGAGCTGCAGCGCAAATAGAGAGAAGATCAACGGTTCAGCAACGCAGGTGCATAGTCGAGGGTGGCTGCACAGGAGAACATGCCATGACCGTCGTTTACTTCATACTCCATAGTCATAACAGCTTGTAACAGCAGAATTTCGACCAAAGCGATCAAGGTGCTTGAGCTCAGCGCCCCCAGAATTAGTCGCTACACCATCCTCCCGAGGGGAAACGGCTAAGAAAGCGTAAGGATTGTTTTCAGAGGTTATGCGCAAAAATGAGTCCCATTACCGCCAAGTGAGTTCCACACCGTATCAACAACACTACAGGCCTGGCCTGTGAAGCTTACTATAAAAAACAAAGATCAGCACCGACATTTGATTAAGGCGAATCTGCTTTTGTAAACAAACACTATGTCTGCTAATTTATCGAAAGTTGAAGACAATTCTTTCAAATTGAATTTATCAGTGGATAGAGATTAAGCTCCTCTTCCTTAAAGAGTGCTTAATTTGTATTTGTGACCTTTTGTTTAAGAGAAAATGACTACCAAAGCCATTGTTTACAAAAACAGATTCGCCCTAATCTAATGTTGGCGCTGAGATGTACTAAGATCATCAAGCTCAGTTGGTTTGTATATACGATTCGGCTCTTGGGGTTTCGGATTGAAAGTCGAATTTTCAAGCAATTCATACCGTTTTTATTGTGTAGGGAGGGTAATAAGACGATGCAAAGCTTCATCCAAGTCTAGATGGAATTTGCTCAGGACAAAATATGCAAAGTTGCTTAGCATGACGAAGTCTTGAGCAAAGTTTCATTCGATTCAGAAATGTTGATGCCAACTCTATGGTCAAGTTGACGCAAAATAATTCGTCATGCACGAAATCGAGAAAACTCTTTTAAGTTAGTTGTAAAATTTACCGCAAATTGTAAACAGCAACAGAAATATATCGTAGTGTGCGTAGTGAAGTAAGACGTGAAAAATTATCTCGTGTCGTTCTCTCACCACCCGTTTTGGTATTCTCAGGCATCCCTAGTAGCACACTTGTTGCCTATCGGGTGAGACAACATAAATATGACTTGTTAAGTCATATTCAAGTTACTACAACTAATTATGATCGAATTGTGCTACTCGGGATGCTTCTCATTTTCAGTGAGCGAGAAATGGCGCTATAACCATTGACTAACTCTAAGACCAGTAGGTCCCATACAAAAACGATTTTTTTCTTGGCTCAGTCAGTATTAGAACATCGGTGCCAAGCTCGGTCCCATGCTTAATAATGCGCCGCTAATAATGAACTCACACGAACACACTCTCAAATATTTTGTCAAAATAACACAGCAAATCAAAACAAAGGCGTAAATATGTATAGCAAGGTGCTGGCTTCAAGGTATACTTCAGACCAAGGGGTTCTACAACAGTGAACCAATTTCAAATCGCTAGTTGCATATTGATTGTTGCTAGAACCATAAACAATATTGGGCTACGAGTATAGTTAATGCTTATGTCCTAACCATTTGAAGAGAAATGGAGCATCACTTAACCTTCTCAGGCAAGATGCTTCCAACGACCTGTTTTAAAAGTTTTTGTTCTGTATACCAAACATGGCACTCTGTTTAACTATTCTCCCCGACTATTCATTTCACCTTTCCTTTGATATCTACTGAAGGCTACGTGTGTTCCCCGTGTCATCTTAAGATAGATACCAAATCTTCCCTATAACCAACGGTTGCATGGACGTGGCCAGGAGTGTGATCGAGGTGACATGCAATGTCTTCAACGAATT
Organism: Aedes japonicus; assembly: GCA_034211315.2. Lineage (NCBI taxonomy): Eukaryota > Metazoa > Arthropoda > Insecta > Diptera > Culicidae > Aedes > Aedes japonicus. The sequence continues at coordinate 32,294 of JASCZW010001304.1, read as the reverse complement.
ATTCCTCATCGTAGCTCTATGCACGAGGTGTTCAAACGTCTATGCTAATGCTAATGCTAATGCAAAATTGTAAACAGCAATAAAAAATAAACAAAAAAGTCCTGTTTAACTTTTTTAGGTTAATAATCCGTTATGGATGCTTCTGACAAAACTCTCATAAACTACAGTGAGAGCTCGCCTCCCTTTTTTGTGAGTTCCCACTTCTCCTCCATCCAACAGTACATTCCATTTGGACTGGTACCAATAAACCATATGGATTGCCCGCTCTCTCAAAAGCTCCTTTCCTTTCGAAATCAAAGTCAAGAAAAGCACCACAGTTGCTACAAACCTTGACCGTGGACGTCGCGGCCAAATATCGACGGAGCATTTGGCATTCCAGAGAGCAACACTCACCTGTAAGTAGAGAAAGAAGGAAAACAACATAGGTTAGAACATAATCAATGTCTCTTGATGGAGCTTTATGTTGTGGTTCTAAAGCAACCCCCACTCAAACCCACCCCAACAACGCCAGTCAATCGAAGGGCAGCTGATTCCGTTCAGCAGACCGTGCTTATCTTCTCTCGTTCTCGCTCTTCAAACAGAATGTTTGTGAAATGTTCTAATCCTCCCCTTACCCACGAATTTCCCCCCCCCTCTCAAGGCTTAGCCGCAAACAATCAATTTAGGCAGCTTTAGGCAGGCATTAAGTACTTGCTGCACTGTCTGTAATCCTTCGAGTGGCTCGGACGAACGTACTCACTCATTCACTCGCTGGGTTCGCTCGTTCACTTGTTTGCTTGCCAGCTCGCTCGCCCATGGCCCATAATATTATTTTCTCGCCTCAAAATCCGGACAATAAACAAGTTGACTGCTGCGAATTCCGGCACCCTGTGTACGGAACGGCCACGGAATACTGCGCGGAGGCAGGGCGGGGGTGTTCATGTAAAATGTATTACCATAAGCTCAACGTCGGGGAGAGAGGAAGCCTCGGGGTAAGCTTTTCCGGAATCGGAACGAATTGAGGCAAATGCAAGAGGTCGTTTCCGTGGACGGGGAAGGAGTGATGGGGGAAAGTTTTTTCAGCTGTACGGTCGCCCGTATGATCCCGCACGCGTTGTTTGATTGTCGGCGGTCATTGGTGTGGTCAAAATTCGAGTGTGATATTGGCCTTACGAGCAGCAAAACTGGTAGAGCTGAGTGCAACTACCAACACCGAAATGACAATTGCAAAGCGCGAGGTTGTTGCTGAGTGGGTGGACCTTCGAAGTTTTGTTTGAATTGAATCGATATTGTTCGATGTTGAAAAAGGAAAGTCATACCATACCGCACGTTTACCAACTCCGAAACTTGATAAGGGCGGCAACATCCTTAACTTGGAATTCGAAAATTTGACGGTACGAGTCGAGATAAAAAAAAAGTACTGCCATCTCAAAAACGAAAACTTCTCCTTTAAAATCACAAGGAACAACAACAACAACATTTTGGAGATGCCATGCAAACCGAAAACGGGTCCAGGCCGAAACCTACAAGCATGCATCCGAACGAACGCCGGAGCTCAGTGCTTTTCGATGTGTAAGAGCTTTTGCCGTCTCACCTCGCCCAGGCTCGCTTCGGTTGGTTGGTCCTCGGCAGTCTCCGTTGACCAGCCTAGACCGACCTGTGCCTGACTGACCAGCAAATGCTCGAGGATGAATGATTGAAATATTCATGGGGGCATCGTCGTCTGTTGGTAGGTCAGCGAGAAAATCCTGCCCGGTTCCAGTTTGAGCTGCAGAGTGGCAGAGTAGCACAAATTTTCCACCGCTATCCAGCAATGCAATGGAATCTATGTCTGAGGTTAGAGTGATGGGATAGCAAAAAAAAAAAAGTGTGAATGACTCTGTAACATTCGAGCAGGACGTAAAAGGAAGTATTTAGATTGAGCTGGGTTTGGAGTTTTCAAGGATGAATGATAGTAGTCGGTTTGAACTACCGGGATTGATTGCAACTCAGGCGCTTCATTCATTTGGAAACTCAACGAAAAATCCCTCCCCCGAACACATTCAAGTGAGATTCTTTGTCCTGCGGCTTCATACAATGCCATTCATCATCGTATTTCAGTTTTGTCGCAGAGTGCCAAAACAAAACAGAAGACAAACTCCATACGAAAACGACTTCCGTTTATGAGACAGCAGAGCAGACTTTCCCAGCTTTTCCTCTTCTTTCGACTAGGTTACTATTGACATGCCGAGAAAAGAGTATGCCACATATTCGCCTATTCGCATTCCCCTTTAATTCGACTTTTTTCATTTGGAGTTTTTACGATTCTCGGACCATTTCGACTATTAGTTCTATTTCATCAATTTCTTTGTTTTTTTTCATCATATCTTGCTGATTTTATCTATGCATATGCGGCTAGGGAATGCCATGATTTATGATCTAATTAAACGAGTTTAGTAGCAGCAGTAAGTTTTTTGTTCGATGACATTGGAGGAGGGCTTCGCCGTCCCTAATTTATTGATACAGAAGACATAAAATGGGACCTTACACTAAAAATAACTCCCAATGCGCTGCATGAAAAATTGTTGAGCTGCTGTTTGATTTTTCGTCTAGCCTCCAAATTTTAAAATTATAGCTGACTTCGGTTGCTTTGATTGAACAGCCCAATCGTTTGGTAAAACTTGATTTTAGAAACCATTTGACAATGAAAGTGATTTTCTACCAGATGGTCCTCGACGTTGTCTTCCTCCTGAAACTTGTGATCGAGAAATCGCTTCAGTAGGTGAAACTTCAAAGAAAAGGATTTCTACTCATGCTGCTTGTCCAGATTCTTCCATACTCTCGGTCAACAAGCAGCACGTTGGCCGCGCGTTTATTTTGGACAATTTTTATCTTAAGCAAGGAGCTCCACCATAAGCGATAAACTAGCAAAGACCTATTTGCACCAGTAGGAAATACACCTCAAGCTTCCAGGTTTCATAGTTTTCATTCGTCATTTTCGATATTCCGGATCAATTTGAATTTGAACTTGAATTTGAACCCTGTTGGGCCCACACTGAAAATTAAATTCAGTTAATATTACAAAATCGAAAGTAGGACTCATCAACCTTTTCTGTTTTTTTTATTTCAAAGAAACTGATTTGTACAACTCATCAAGTTAGTTCTGTACTCAATGTGACAGGCGCATCTCTCAAATATACGAAGCATTTGTTTACACAGAAAAAAATAAACATTTGTGTACTGTTCAAAAACAATACAAAGAGCAGTGAATATTTGTTGTTGCAAAAAGCAACGTCTCTCTGATGGTTGCATGAATAAAGGGTGTATTCGATAAAAATGGCACACACATATATACTCATCAAAATTAAACTGATTATCGGATTTTCTTGAAATTTTCAGGGAATGAAGAACTACTAATGAGTTTTGATTTACAACATTTGTTTTATTCAATTTCGTCTCCCATCCCGAATGCCCGCACCTTCCTTTTCACTCCACCCATCAAATTTTGTACAACCGATTTTCCCAGTGTTTTTGTTGTTTTTACCCAAATTTTCTTCAATTCTAGCTCTGTTTTTATAGTTTTGGGATGTTTGCGAAGTTCCGTTTTCATAATTGCCCAGAATTTTTCAATTGGACGAAGTTCCGGTGAATTTGGTGGGCTCATATCCTTTGGCACAAAATTGACTCCGTTGGCTCGGTACCACTCCAATACGTTTCGAGCGTAGTGTCAGGATGCTAGATCAGGCCAAAACAGAGTTGATCCTTTGTGCTTCTTGTTGAATGGCAAGAGACGCTTCTTAAGGCACTCTTCCGTGTAAATCGCACCGTTTATTGTTCCGGAAGTGATGAAGGGAGCACTTATTTCACCACATCCGCAAATCGCCTGCCAGATTAGAAACTTCTTTGCAAATTTCGATAGTTTCTTCTTTCGAACATCCTCCGGAACATCGAACTTCGACTTGGCTACGAAATATTCGTGCCCAGGAAGTTGGCCTTGACCTATGTTTCGTCATCCATCACGATGCAACCGGATTTGGTGAGCAGCTTCGCGTAAAGTTTCCGGGCGCGGGTTTTTGCAGTGATGTTTTGTTTTTCATTCCGGTTTGAGGCTTTTTGTACTTTGTAAACATGTAACCCAGCACGCTTCATGGTTTTCTGCACATAACCGACTGACACCTTAAACTTTTTAGCGACATCTCGAATTGACATGTTTGGACGGTTCTTGAATTGTTGTACGACTTTCCTGGCCATTTTACTGTCCATTGGACCACTTTTACGACCACTCCCTTCCTTCCTTTGGACACTCAGACGCTCCTTGAAGGTTCTTATTACACGAGACACAGTTGTATTTGCAATTCCAAGCCTTTTAGCAATCCACCGGTGGGACGCCCCTGGATTTTGATTGTGAGTGCACAAAATTTTCTCACGGACAATTTCTTGTTTCGACGACATGACTGGAACTACTGAATGTATAACTATGAAACTTGGCAGATGTAAAAAATACACTATGGATAAGATCTACTCAAATTTCTAGGTTTTTTACTCATACGATTCAAAAGTTACAGAAGATTTTCTGTGTGCCATTTTTATCGAATACACCCTTTAATTGGCTATCCGCGGTTGATCTCACTATACCAAGGAGAATCGTGACTAGTTGCTTGAATAATGAACATCAAGTCATACCTTTCGCTGTTGTTTTTATTTCGGAACTGACCAATGAGTCCCGCCCATCCCTGCAGCAGCACTAATATGTATGAGTACGATGAAACCTGTCCACCTTAAATTTTGTAACACCTAAATTATAGCAGCAAAAAATATACTTAATTCATCACAACCAATTGTTTATTTCACAATAGTAGAGTTAGATCTACAATAGAAATAGTTGGTTAAGGTATTAATTCTTCTTTCTATAAAATTCTTGAACTTTCTGTTGTGCATCCGCCATCAGGTTCTGTACGGTATCCTTAGATACGCCCGCCGTGCCGATTTTCCATCATTTCCAGAAATCATCGGTACCATTTTTAAATAGTTTCCGCTTAACTAGAGCCCAATACTTCTCTATTGGGTGAAGCTCTGGACAGTTTGGTGGATTGGCTGTTTTGGCACGTATTTGACCTTTTGTAGCTTATACCGTTCAAGGACGGATTTCGCATAGTGACAAGCGACCACATCAGACCAAAACAGAGCTGGAGAGTCGTGGCTTCTAATAAACGGTAACAACCGCTTTTACAGACATTCTTTCTCGTACACATCCTTACTGATAGTGCCGGTAGAGACGAAGGTTTTAGATTTTCGACCACAACTACATATGACCTGCCAAATCAAACACTTCTTCGGGAACATGGACACCTTCTTTGTCCAGAAATTTTCGACAAAGGCGTGCCTTTGCATTGCGGTGTAAAAAGCCAGACCCGGAAACTGTTTGAATTCTTCGAGTACGTATATTTCGTCGTCCATTATGATACAAGAAACTGTTGGCAAAAAAAGTGTAAAGCTTCTCGGTTGGGCGCCTTTTTCCCTGTGTACGCCTTCAGTCCTTTCCACTGCTTAACTTTTTCTACGTATTATTTTGACTTCCCAACTTGGCGAGCAACTTTTTGCACAGAAAGATTGGAATTTTTCTCAATAATGGCTACTACCTTCTTGTCCATTTGTCGGGAGCATACTTTCCAAATTATTCTACTTCCAAGCTTCTGATCCATGGTCAATCTCTGGTCAAATGATTTTCAAACACAAAACACGCTACATTTCAGTAGTTTTAGTTTCTTGGAAGATCGTGTACCGATAAATTCGAATTTTGCTGTCGTTCGTACAAAATGTGTTTGGGCACTTCCACTTGATTCAACGCCATTTTACTCAATGTAACAAGAATGTAAGCATGTTGTACCACGAAATAAAGTGGAGATTATCAACTGTCATATTAGTGAAACGTTTCAGCGATCCATGAAATAATTCAAAATCTACACTGAAAGAAAAGTGTCCGAGATTTAACGTGGACATGCTTTAGTAGAGAAATAGCAATTGTCTTTAGATTGGATTGGATTGGAGTCACAAGATGACAAGCAATATGAATATTTCTTACAAATCACAAGACACTAGTTATTTTACCTTTGTACAAAATGTTCTACTAGTGATATTTTAATTCAGTACGTTCTTCTGCATTTTAAAAAGTCCTTGTTGAATGATAAAATTATGTAATTTTATCCCTTGCCAACTCACGAGTGATTCGATCTTGATGGTTGTGATTCGTCATCAGTTTACCAATCTCTGTAAGCTTGTTCCTTGCACCAACAAAGTTTGTGCCGTTGTCGGAATAGATGTACGAACATTTTCCTCTTCGTGAAACAAACCGCCACAAGGCTTGCAGGAATCGATCCGTGGAAAGATCGGAGACTAACTCCAGATGCGCTGCCTTGGTACAGAGACAGATGAATACTGCTACTGTCCGTCTTGGAATAGGCGTGAAACGGTGACGCGGGGTGACGGCAATTCTCCCATGAACTGCTGTATAGTAGATGGTTTTGTACGAAAACATTTAACGCATCGATGAGATGAACTACTTCTCTAGCTACATTTCTTCCACCAAGTGGCCAGAATTGTAGTCGAACTGTTCCTAGTAGCAGCTTTGGACCAGCATGCAATAATCTCTCGTGATAGTATCGCAAAATCAACCGAGTTAACGTGTGTCGTACAGGTAAAACGATAGGATGTTTAGTGCTCTCTAGTTCTTCGGAATTTTTGAGTCGTCCTCCTACTCTGATAACCTGATTGGACCTTCTGGGTTCTGCCAAATCATTCTCGGAAACATGCTGCCTCTTTCTGCTTCTCCTCGGAGGTTCTCACGGTTCGTCTTTACGATCTCTCTTTGCTTGGATGACGCGTCCTCCTTACAGACCTTGATCTGCCTCCGATGAGCCATTACGTTTGTGCTTCCAATCGATATCTGAGTCGCTGATCTCGTCCTCCGAATCCGCTGTCCGCATCCTACTGAGCATTTCATTTATGTGTCTATCCGCTGACGGCTCAGGTTTGTAGGTGTCCACCAAGTTTGTAGCATCACGATGTTGGTTCTTCAACTTAAAACATGTTTTTCAAATATATCCTTTAATGCCACAATAATTGCAGACCATCTGCGAATAGTCAGGTCGCTGTCTTCCGTATGTTTCTTCCCGTCTACTTCTGGTTCCAGGTTGTCAGCCTGTGCTTGCTTGCGCTGCCCTTTCGTATGGCCTATATCCCAGTCGGTTCTTTACTGGACCCCGGCTGCTACTAGGTCCATCGTAAACCTCCTCTCTCTTGTATCTGTTAGCTGTATCGTGAACCTTTGCAAGCTTTCCCAAAATTGTCCCATATCCCGGTCTACATTGTTCCCCAATCGACGCTGCCATATTTGAGGAATCTTTAACTACCTCATCCGTGCCATGTTGCTATTAATTTCTCAGCCGAAGCTAATTTCAATTTCTCTTCACTTAACAACCGTTGTCTCAAATTTTTGTCTTGCATTCCAGCAATAATACGATCCAGAACTGCCACTTCATTAAAATTCTCCAAACCACCAAATTCGGCCTGTAGTTTTAGTGCTAGAACGAAATCTTCAGTGGTTTCGTCAGGTTTCTGAACCCTAGTGGTAAATTTATAGCGCTGCACTAAATCTGGGTCAATTTTTTCCAAGCGATTTTTTAATTTAGCAATTAAATCGTCAAATGGGATTTCTTCAAAGTTTCCAGCAGGAAACAAAAGTTTTATCTCCTCAAAATGCATTGGCCCACTGAGGGTTTTGAAATACGCCATCTTATTTTCGTCTTTAAATTTATTTACCTTGAAAAAGTATTTTAAGCGTGTGTACCAGTCATTGAAACTGTTTCCCCTACGGTAGGGCTCAACAGTGCAAGCAATGCCGGAAGAACTCATGTCGAACAATCAACAGCCTTTGCCCACTTGTGACCTTTGTCGTCTAGAAAATTCTCACCGATATCCTGCTGATTTGCCACCGAACACTGCTAACAATTTGTGATAGAATCACAAGATATATTGTCTTATATCGATCACTGGAAGTTCTAGTTGGCTCCAAATAAAAAAAGAAAAACAACCACCTCCGTACAACACCGTCTTACATCAGCTTCCAAATCTTTTCGAGTATCTCGTCACGTTTCCAGTGTCTGCCTTCCTTTGACGTCGAACCAGTCTGCCAGGTTGCAGCAAATCCCCAACTTTGCAAAACGGTTGCAATAATCACCGTGTGAAAGCGTCACAAACTTGGTTTCGTCATCGTCGAACCGCATCAATTGTCCCCGGTTTTCGTCTGCCAAATTCACCGATTACCTGCTAGAAAAAAAAGGCAAATCTGAACGAAATAGAATCTTGTTTATGAAGATGGCAGGTTAGTTCAATGGGTAAACAATTGTTTACAGGGTGAGTGATAATTTTTGTCAGTGATTTTTCAACACTTTGGATGGGTCAATCCCAGACATGTCTGTACAATTTCCCATGTCAACACGGCAAATTTGTATTGAATTTTCATTCGACTGAGCCTCGCGCTTACCGTGGACGCGAAAAGGAGGTCGTGATAAGTCTGTTTTTGAAATATTTTAGACCGTGTGCTATTTTAAATAAATTGAAATCACTCAGAATAAACGAACGATTCATTGTTCGCACCATCAAACGCTTCAAAGAAACCGGTGCTTGGAAAAAACCCCCTAGTTCTGGCAGCAAACGCACTTGTCCGGAAGCTATCAAACGAATGAGAAAGCGATTTCGGCGGAATCCTGGTAATTCCGGCTGAAAGATGGCCAAAGAATTGATTGTGTTCCAGTCAACGATCAGGAGTATTTGGAAAGACGACTTTGGACTGAAGCCGTAGAAAAAAACGACGGATACATGGCTTGCCTGATAAGCAGATGGTGGCAAAATTCGAAAGATGTCGCAAGCTGACCAAGCGGCACGGTGATTGTGAAATTCTGTTTACGGACGAAAAAATGTTCCTGTGACAGGATAACCACAGGCAGCAAAATGATCAACATCATATCTTTGTGATATTCGTTGAACCTGGTCTTAAAATCAACAGTAAATATTACAGGCATAATATTTTGAGGAGCCATTTGCTTCCCTTTATCAAGAAACACTACAAAGCATACTGTTTCCAACAAGACTCTGCAGCGTCCCATTAGCCGAAAACTACACTGGCTTGGTATGAGGGCAATTTTCCGGATTATATTTCGTCTAAAACAAGGCCTATCTTTTCTTATGATTTGAATCGTATCGACTTCTTTGCATGGGATTTCATGCTGGGCCAACTGGAGAATACCAAAGGACTAGACGTGGAAACTTTTAAGAAACGTTCGATGAAAATAGGGAATGACAAGCCTCAAGATATTGGGCCGGCAAAAAAAAGAGAAAAAGATTTGAACTGAACTAAATTAGGACAAATGTTATATCAAACAGGAAATACATTGACAATTAAAATTCATGCAAGCATTTTTTTACCATATTCTTAACTGACAAGAATTCCCTCTCACCCTGTATTGCCTATAATTGCTCTCACTTCTTTCACGTCTGTCATAATAAAATCGTCGCAAACTATGATAATTTTTATGTTTAAATCGTGCACTGCGTGATTGCTAACGAAAATTCGCTGGGGCATTTGTTAGTTTGTGCCTGTTTCCTCCCTATATTCTAGCGAAATATCCAACTTTCGAGTAAGTATTAGAAATGCTTGCGTACAACAAAGAATTTGAGGTTAGTTTACAGCAAATCCTAATTTTTTATTGTAAACCGTAGAGCTAAAGTTCGTTAAGTATCACCAGCAAACACCAACCTCTGTTGCATTGAGATGATTATCAATTGATATCGAATTCGAACTGCACTGGCGTGTGAACTTGTTGTCATGATCCCTGTTGTTCTTCGGTTTAAAAGCATACAAAGTTATTTGCTGGCTGTGGTTACGACAAATTTTCGATTGCACATCGGCATAATTAGATATTAACTAACTAGCAAAATGATGTGCCTAACCGTACAGTGCTCCGTCAATTACTGAGTAGGCAATATTGTTATATCTGTTGTATTGTTATAGGGTAACGGGATGTAATGTTAGCCTAGCTCCTTGATTCGGCCTATGTACCAAATATGTCATTATTTCTTCGATAATCAACAAAATCATGTTGCTATCAGCATGACGAATTTATTTCAACGGAATTGAGACATAATTAATCAATTTCTAGTAGTTCACTTCCGCGTAGTTTTCGATTTTCTTGACTTTTTGGACACCATGACTTTACTGGTTAAGCTGAACAGATTATCTATACGATCTTCGAATGATCTAAATTTGCCGGAATTGAACCTATAAACCGAATAATGCAGCCAAGATGTACAGAATATAGTCACATGTTATAAACTAACAGGTCACATTGGTAAAATAACAATGATTTAACAAGCAAACGGTGGACCCAATGTTAGGGACATATTTTTTTCTATGTTCCCAACTATGGCCTGTTTTATGAAAAGTGTATTAAAAATGTTGCTATTGGCAACATTTACAATACAAATGTCTGAGTTCCGGTTGAATGTTGTTCATATGGCTCATTTTAACACAAATTAAAGGAACAAAATTTGTGTAGAGTGAATTATAATGTTTTGTTTGTTGAATGACCGCTAAATCATATGTAAAAATCACTTCAGTGTTTCTTAGCAGTTTAAGTATAGTTTGATTTGTGAAATTGTTTGTTGGGTGAGAGCGAATACAGCTGGGAACGCCTTGAAACAGAAAGTCAGGAAGAAACTCGTACAAAGATTGCATTTTATAAAAAAATCAATCGGATGGGACGAACTTGTATCCTTGATTAGACCCAATTTGATACCCATAGACCGACATTACATCCACATCCCTCGAAAGTTTCTGACTTTATAAAAAGAATTGTGTAGCTTTTCGTGATACATACTACCAGATGGCTAATAAAACGTATCTTAGGAAGAGTTGTTTCCAGCTCAAATACTTTATGAGTTACAATGAAAAATGTAATCGATTGTTGCATATTAGGCTGAGTCAAGGGACACATACCCTATGTTTTGCGGCATCACCCGTCATCGTTTAGGCAATTGCCACGAAGTGAGGGTTCAATTTGCACTCCACCCTCCGGAACTTTTTCTGTCATTCACTGGTTCTAAGATTTAGTTATCCTTTTTAATCTGCTCTGTGTTAAAAGTTCAGTTTTTACAACCTCGAATATGAAAGAAGATGTGATAATCTTTGGAAATATTTATAATGACCTCATACTCTTCAATTTTTATAAGTCTACATAAAACGAATGCATTAAAAAAAACTTCTGTTCCTATGTTTATTAAGTCTTCTACAAAAATACTTCGACTGCTCAGTTCTTCCGTGCCCTAGGTAATCAGCTGCTCCTCCGTTTGACCACGAAATTTCATGTTAGCCCAAAAAATTCATATCGGTCGCAACTTGGGGCCGTTGGGAGGGTGGCTGATCTTCGGTACAAAGTTTATCTTTAGCCGGTCCATTTCTTCCAGTGATCTCTTGGCATAATGGGCCGAAGCCAGGCTGGTCAAAAGATCGCATGCTCCTTTGCGTGATACTTTTGATTAAAGTGGTAACTTCTGGCAGACGCTTCGTATTGTGTGTCTCCTCGTTCACTACATGCCCTGAAGGAAAGAACAACGACTAGGACATTCTCTTCTTGCTGATTGTCAGTCACAGAGAGACCATCTTCAGGAACGTTGTGTAAGAGATGTATTTGACGTCAACGCTTACCTAATTAAATGCTTACCTACTTCGTACCTGTCTGCTCAGACACGGCCGGCCGTGGCTAGCACTTCCTCATAACAAAGGCCATCTTGTCCAGATTAATTCTCCTCCGATTGTCCGGTCCTCCCAACCTATTAGGGATACAATGCGCCCACCTTGCCCTCGGTTTTGAGCAGTTCCAGGTGAAACTGGCCATGACATGTCGAAATATGACACGAACCGCTTGGATATGGACGAAATTTCATATTCATATTCATATTCAGAAAGGTAGGGAACGACTTCAGCACCCCGGGACCCTATTCCAAGCACGGGGTAAAAGTTAACCTACAACACTCATTTTTTCCAGTATGGTGCTTCACTGTACGGAGCGCCATACTGCAAAAAATGAGCGTTGTAGGTTAACGTTTACCCCGTGCTTGAAATAGGATCCCGAGGAGCTGAAGCCGTTCCCTACTCTATAACAGAATACGAATTTTGACATAAGGATATATTGTTTGGACTCATGAGTAATTTTTGAGAAGGGCTTACGTGTGTTTGATTCAACTGTTTTGGGAAAACAGTAATTCTGAAATCGTTCGTTTTAGAGAAAAAAAAAGTCTGAGAAGAAGTGGTAGAAATGGGCAAAATTCCCATTCAAAAAATAAACACTGAAAAAAAATTTTTTTTAATTAGAAATTCTTCTAATTCTCAGATTACACTATTTTTAATTTTTCTATATTTCGATGGACAAAAAAGCCGAACAAGAGTTTGTAAACAAAGTTTTCCTAGAAGCAACTTTTGGAAGATTTTCATAAAATTAATTTATATTTATCAAAAGTACTTTTCAATGATGTAGAAGGAGATGTTCGCGCATGAGGCACCAAGAGTGGATAGTAATGTTTGCTAGAATGAAAGATGTGAAGAAAAAGTGTTGAAAGTTCCGTCAGTGTAGAGAATAGAAGTTTGAAAGGGAATGGGTAAAGTAGTACTCGAACCATCTTTTCAGTGCCAAAATATGATTTAACATCAAATTTCAAATCTAAATGTGTATAATAATCTCCCTGAAGCTAACCGTTTTCGAGATATTTTGAATTTGATTTCATGAGTGGCTGAAAACTTAAGAAACACACCATTTTTATAAGTTATTCGAGATGGTCCATCACCAAAACTATGTTTGTTAAAACAAACATGGATATTCCAACAACTTTTTTTAGACTTTCACACAATTGGACTAATAATTTGAAAGTTATAGGATATTACTTCAACATTATTGTTATTACTCCCACAACCGTTTGGTCGATTTGTAAGTAAATCCAGCTTGTGGATAAACTAAATACACAGATAAAAAGAAACATTGAATTTTCTGCGTTATCTAATGCACATAAAGGGAAATGAATGTAACGTAATCGGAAAATTATCACAGTTCCCTTAGTTTTTACAGGAAACAAAATTCATAGGTAATTAGTTTAAATGTACTATTTTGCGTTAGAAATAACGTTTTGTTGTGAAATTTGCGGTAATGTATTGTATTTTGGTGGAACGTATAAGCCGCCTTTAGGCGGGGTTGGGCATTTGGGCGAACTAAAAGTCTGTTTTTGCAGTAAATGAAAAAAACATCAAAAGTTTGTCTATTTTCATATTGTTCTATAGGTTTTGGATTCGAGTCTAACAATGAAAACACAATCGAGTGGAAATTTGTCCCTGTTGAGCGACTGGCAGGCCAAGGAGGCACTTGAAGTGCAGGAAGACGAGTTCGAAATTGATGAGGAACCTGATGTGGAAGACGACTTTGGTGATAGTGATGTCAATTGTTCGCACGACTCTGGAGCTGCGGACGAAATCGATCGTAAGTCTTCAGTGTTTAAGAACATCAAGTGGCGTAAAGGAAATATGGTCGTTCCGGAATCAGACCTCCCTTTTGATGAGCCCGACCTGGAACAGTTTAAAAAACTGAACACACCGTTCAAACGCTTCTCATACTTTCTCAATAGCATCCTGGAGCACACAGCACCTCAGACAAACCTTTATGCGAAGCAAAAAACATCACGACCAACTTTTCTAGAATAGCTTTGGAAATAAAAAATTGTTTTGGAATTCTTATTTACATTTCTGTTTACCGATTCCCAGGTGTGAGGTCCTATTGAATTGAATATGCGTTCCTGCCCATCCAAAACACAATGACACGGAACAGATTTGATGAAATTCGACGATACCTACACTTTAACTACAATTACACCATGCCTGTTAAGACTTAAGAGGATTTTGACAAATTATATACAATCGGACCCGTCATTGAACATTTAAATGGTAAATTCAAATCGGTTTCACAAAACTGTCAATCCTTCATCATGAGGAATAAACAGTACGAGCGGTTTTGAAGAATTTTTTTTTTACTCAACTGCCCAACCCCGCCTAAAGGCGGTCTTATATTTTTGGTATTTAATAAAAAGTACGTTACTTCTAAGAACTAGTAATACGTTTTCCAGATTTCTCATCACAAAACTCATGTAATCTAGTTTTTTCACGCAAATTAAAGATCTGGGCATTAGAGGGTTAAGTTATATGTATTACAATTATGTGAAAAAGAAACTTGCATACAAATATACACATATTTGACCAGAATCCAGTATTTCTGAGTTATTAGGTGATTTATTCTTGAAAACATTTTTTTTACAGCGTATATTTTTTTTATGGACATTTTTATTTTTATCAGACACTTTTTCTCTAAAACGAACGATTTCCGAGCTACTGTTTTCCTTAAACTGTTGTATCAAAAACACATAAGGCCTTCTCAAAAGTTACTCTCGTATCAAAACGACCGTTCCTTATGCCAAAACACTTTTACTGTTATTCCGAACACGTTTGCGAAGTTTCGGCCAAATCTAAAAGGCAGAGATAGAAAGAAACATTGAGTTTTCTGCGTTACCTAATGCACATGAAGGGAATGCTAGATTTAGCAGAAACTGATGGAATATTTCACGTAAATCCATGTCAGATAACGCCTGAATCTAGCTTGTTGTATGAAAGATTGCAAACATTGTTGTGTTGCAAACAATTTCTTTGCTTACGCCTCCTTTCGCTTGGAATTACACGAAGGGAAATTTAACGCGCTTGTTAACATAAGTTATTTTTTCTGTGACTGAAATTTTATCATTAACTGCTTTAGCGTGACGCCGCTCTTTTCCACTTCTATTACTGCTGCGCTTTATGATCGCTCAGCACTGTTGGTAACTGTCTTTGTCGACATTGTCTTTACGTTCCTACGGCTATGTAAAAACATGTTTATGTATTTTCAACACACTGGACGATAATACAAAGTGTAATAAAGGATCCAGTTCGTCAAAAACATCAGTAAATCGTTTAAAAGACAAACTATTAACGAAAGCGAAAGTCGACGAAAAGAATCTCTCAATGTTTCTTAGGAGCTAATGCATTGTTAAGCTTGCATTGACCACATGCGTTTCCGCAAGCTGCACAAGATTTATAAGGTTTAGCCTAGTATGCAGCTGACAAGTAACGACCAGAAGTAATTTGTGCCATTTCTACCGAAGTAATTTTGACAACTGCTCCAGTATGGGTGAAATGTCAGTTTTCCCTGCGAATTAATCGAACAGAGAATTATTCCGCAAAGAAAAGTGACAGCCCCGTTTAGATTACATGGGCAGGCGTTACTAAAGTTACGATGTTTGCTTTCATTTTCAGCTACATACAAGGTAAGTAATTCGGACAGTAAAAGTATTTCTTGACCATAACTTGTCCTATTCTAAGGCACATTACTTTTTAATTGCATACTAGTCCTATAACGTTAACCGTAAGTACCCGAACAGGATCGAATAGCTCGATAACTGGCCTAGGTATTTAGGAGGCCTAGGGCCTAGGAGATTAAGAGGTAAAATACCTGAGGATAATAGCATAAAATTGCTCCCACAATGTTAAAGGGCGATACGGTCAAAATTTGGTCAATATCAACTTGGCGTATTTCTTTCAATTTTGCATTTAAAAAACCTGAACACCCCTCATTTTGAAGGTGTGTGTGTGTAGAATGTTGCTCCTATTTTGATTTTGGAATTCACTCTTCAGTTGTCAAAATGCCGTCCAAGCAAGAAGAGCAGCGTATCAAAATTTTGCTCGCGCATCGCGAAAATCCGAGCTACTCGCACGCGAAATTGGCAAAATCGCTAAAAGTTGCCAAATCAACCGTTACAAATGTAATTAAAGTGTTTGGGGAACGTTTGTCGACAGCCAGGAAGTCTGGATCGGGGGGAAATCGAAAACCGGAAGCCGCTGAGACGACAAAGAGAGTTGCCGGTAGTTTCAAGCGAAACCCTAACCTATCTCTCCGAGATGCCGCAAATAAGCTGGGTGTATCGTCTACAACCGTGCATCGAGCCAAAAAACGAGCCGGACTATCGACTTACAAGAAGGTAGTGACTCCAAATCGCGATGATAAACAAAATACGACGGCCAAAGCGCGATCCCGGAGGCTGTACACGACGATGCTGACGAAGTTTGACTGCGTGGTAATGGACGACGAAACCTACGTCAAAGCCGACTACAAGCAGCTTCCGGGACAGGAGTTTTATACGGCAAAAGGAAGGGAAAGGTAGCAGATATTTTCAAGCACACGAAACTGTCAAAGTTCGCAAAGAAATATCTGGTTTGGCAAGCCATCTGTACCTGTGGCTTGAAAAGCAGCATTTTCAAAGCTTCCGGGACTGTCAACCAAGAAATTTACGTGAAAGAGTGTTTGAATAAACGTCTGCTGCCTTTCCTGAAGAAACACGGTTGTTCCGTACTGTTTTGGCCGGATTTGGTATCTTGCCATTACGGTAAAAAGGCCATGGAGTGGTACGCCGCCAACAACGTGCAGGTGGTTCCCAAGGACAAGAACCCTCCCAACACGCCAGAGCTCCGCCCAATTGAGAAATACTGGGCTATTGTCAAGCGGAACCTAAAGAAGACCAAAAAACTGCTAAGGACGAGCAGCAGTTCAAGGAAAACTGGCTTTCTGCGGCGAAGAAGGTGGACAAGGTGGCTGTACAAAATCTGATGGCAGGGGTCAAGCGTAAGGCCCGGCAATTCGGATTTGGAAAAGCGGAAGCCTAACTGAATATTTTTCCTGAATTTTATACTAATTGAACTTGAAAAAGAAATTTAATTTGATTTTTTAAATAAACGATTTCGCCGATTTACACGCGTTTTCCCTTGACCAAATTTTGACCGTATCACCCTTTATACGAATACCAAATTGAGGTAAGATCATACCAAAATAGTACCTCTAAGGTATTCCCAGGTATCCGAAATAACAAATTTTGGTATTCGAGAGATATTTTGCTTGCAATTCTTAGGTATTTTGCTTAGGTATTTTACCTCTTAATCTGAGCTCTTTAATACCAAGCCGAGTTATCTAGATCACAATTAGGTATTCACATGCTTTTTTCTCCTGCTCGGGTACCCTAGCAAGAAACAATAACATATGAATACCTATTTGATCTTGATAACTGGATTAGGTATTAAAGAGCACAGATTAAGAGGTTAAATACCTAAGCAAAATACTTCAGAATTGCAAGCAAAATATCTCTCGAATAACTAAACTTGTTATTTTGAATACCTGGGAATTCGTGAGTCTGAGAGGTACTGTTTTGGTATTGTCTTACCTCAATTTGGTATTCGCCTAACATTGTGAGAACAATTTTATGGTATTATCCTCACGTATTTTACCTCTCAATCTGAGCTACGCTAGTTTAGCGCTACCCGAGCAGGACCGAATAACTTGATAACTGGCCGAAACTGAGTTCTGGACTTCACGATACAGATGCCATTCTTAAGTATAAAAGAAAAAAAAGAGAAGATTTAAGACGCCATCAGTTAAACAGCTAGGATGTAAAATTCTGGAGTTGTGATGGGCGAAATGCTGTGATCAGCGCGTGATCGGTTGGTGGCCGATTTATGAAATGTGTAGTTTGAGGATCAAGGGTCGGATTTTCAACTTCAGGATTATCAACGTGGATTCCCCGCACTCTGAAAGCAATGATTTTTACGCGCAGCTAGAACGTGAATACGACCGCTATTGAGTTTACACCGACTATTGGAAAGTTCTCGGCTTTCCATAGAAGGAAAAGAATGTTGTAAATGCCGGATCGGCTGTCATTTTTTTTTTCTGTACACAACTGTGTTGCTACGATTGGCGATTCATAGGTAGATTTACCACCACTTCGCTAAAGTTAGTCCATATTGTCAATGCATACATGATCAACACGTTGCCGATAGTGACAATCAATGAAATCCATTTCAAGCTTACCAGAGCTCCTGTTACCCATCAAACACACAAAGGATTCATTCGCAAATAACTTGTTCTATCATTAAGTCCCACCCACGACATTAATCCTCCGATGCTCAACAACCTTGCAAAACTCCATCTTTCTTAAGACGCCCACCACCCGGCCCAGGAATCCTTAGAATAGCTCTTCCGCAGCATGGCTTTCCAGTAACGGAAACTAGTCACGCAATAGAAAACTAATGCCAAACTAAAACGGCAACGGTTCTAGTTTCAGAAACCCATTATCATTGAACCCTTTCCGAACTCTTGGCTTCAAACAAAACGCAATTGTACAACTGTAAACTTTTATTAGTCAGAACAACTCTTTTCCCCACTATTTATGGATTCATCCCAACAAAACGGAAAATTGAGTTGAAATACGATAAACGAAGCATGAGCTGCCGAAAGAAATAGTTTTACACTCAAACAGGTTGGCAGCTACGAATCAGCTGTTTCCCCCTCCCCCTGCCCAGACACACGGACACACCCTCAACGACGGGACGGTTTTCTGGATTAGATCGGTTCTGGGCATGCGCGCATTAGACAACTGGCGCCGTCGTCGGGAAATCAACTGTCGGCGCTTGGTGGTTCTAATCCTACCGTTCGGGTCGTATGCTGCCCTGGTGCAAATTTTCACACATAAACCTATCGTATTTAATTGCTGGGGGAAGACTCGCTCGGTCACTTTAAGAATGTGGTCGAAACTTTTGAGCGGACTTGGTTGGTTGATTAGGGTGATTCCCAGACGCATTTGGTCTGGGATTCGATGGTTGCACTGTATTAGGGAGAACCACGTTGATGATAACTGTAAACAATGGGTGTTGATTTGCTTTTAGCTACATTCAAAAGTTAATTTTATTGTATATGATATATATTAGTCTAACTCATGATAGTTTCTCTTTTGGTTCAACCAGAACGAATGAATTGCTTAGAAATTAGGTATCAATTCATTCCATTCTTCTTTTTGTCAACATATCTCAGAAATTATGGCATTATGATTCATATGCTTCATAGCATTCGGAATTCACATTCGCATGACAAAATAACAAAAAAGGTCGAACATATGGAGATTTTGATTAGTTTCACTTCCAATAACCAACCTAAAACTGTATCGAATCTCACAGATGATTTGAGGAGGAACAGTTTTATGAATCACCCTAACGTAGGAAGACCTCTATTCGATTCCTGTAGTCCTGAGTCGCATTAGAATGTTGGGAAAAGGAATAGAAATTAATTTGAAAAATTCCGAAGTAATCACCCTACGGAGGGTTCGAACTCTTCTTACTTGGTTCATTTTAAGTCTTCATCGATAGAAAATTTCGAACGTGGTGGTTTGATGGTTGATGAATTATTGTTTGTAAAAATGTATCGATCGATGGACATTCTCAAAATTTTCGTTTTCCAAAAAATAGTGTATGCTTAGTAAAGAAATATGAAAACAAAATACATTTACTTTGAAGATTGAGTTTTCAATCCATTTACAGCAAATTATTGAAATTTAAGGACTGCCCCAGAAAGTTTGGGCACCCCTAGTTTTCAGAACAAATACTCGTGTATTGGAAATTCATTTTTTATTAGATATACTGCATATATTAGAATACCACATCAGGTTAGTGTTCTCAATATTTGCAATCAAGCGATTGTACACTAGCTGCCCGAGCAAAGGATTGAAGCTATGTCCATTAGGAATCCGGAATCATAAAATCATCTGTATCTCGGTAAAGGATTGACGTACAAATAAGTTAAGTACATCAAAACAAAGTTAATTGACTGTACTTTAAGAAAAAAAAAAATATCAAACCAAATCATTTCCCTTCGTTTCTAATGAAAATTCGCACTTTCTTTTTTATTCCTCCCATCAAACGCTGCACAGCTCCGGAGTCAACATCCTTGGCACATTTGTTCCACATTTTGGTCATCCAAGTCGTGTCCCGAGCCGTTTTATCCGCTTTTATTAAGGTTCCGCTTCATTATTGCCCAAAATCTCTCGATGGGCCGGAACTGCGGGCAGTTTGGTGGATTAATGTTTTTATCGATGAAATCCTGCTTCGCGGTACCACTGGATGACTTCCGTATGCAGTGGCAATTCTCCAACTCTGGCCAAAACTTCACAGGACCTTTATGGGCTTTAATTAAAGGCAGTACGCGGTTTTTGAGGCATTCTTCCTTGTACAGCTTCGAGTCCATCATCTTATTCGTCACGAACACTTTGGTCTTTGCTCCGCTACTGCATATCCCTTGCCAAATCATCAGTTTTTTGGCAAATTTGTCCATACAAGCAAACTTAAATTTCGCAGGTAACATCTCCTCAGTGCTGTCGCCATGTAGAATTTTTGGCCAGGAAGCTGTCCGAAATCCATTTTGACGCAGATTTCATCGTCGATGAGCAGGCATCCTTGGTACTTCGTCAAAACCTGCTGGTACAATTTCCGAGCTCGAGTTTTGGTGACGAAACTTTGCTTCAACGTTCTGTTTGGTTGCTTGCTGGCTCGATAAGAACGATATCCTGCTCGAAAACGAATTCTTCGAACGGTACTGTGAGCCGCAGCGTATTTTTGTGCGATTTCATTATCTGATCGTCCAGGATTTGCTCTGGCGGTTCTCAACTCCTTCTTATTCAGCTTGCGGTCATCTGTTCCACTACGATGCTTACCTTGAGACACTCGATCCACGCTCTTTCACTCCCTGGAACGTTTGAGCACGTCATACACGGTTGATTTGACGATTTTCAACGTTTTTGCGATTTTTATTGTGGACCTCGTTGGATTATCAACGTGGGTGTGAAGATTTTTTTCTCTCCTATCGGCCTTCATCTGGAATAACTTTTTATTCACTGCACGAAATATCGTGAAATCTATACCACAAAAAATGGTCGCCTAAGTGAACAAACCACTGTAAAAGAATTCTTGCTGCCGTCCCGCTGCAACACAATAAGTGTTTTGGATTCTAACTGGACAGAACTTTATACCAAATTGATAACAAATTATAATACCAAGTTATCACTGTTTGATAACAAAATATGTTATCATTGAGGTTGAATAAACAATTAAAACAACAGAATGAATAACAAAAAAAATTTCGTTGAATACCATAAAGATTATTTTATTGTCATTGCGAATATCTTGATAACAAATCTTGTTTTCCAAGCAAATATATTGAAATAGTTTCAAATAATGTTAACAATTTGAAGTCATATTCTTTCGTTAATGTCTGAAAAAATCCTTTTAAAAAAAGCATCATTTCTTGTTCAAATAAACTATTAAAATCTATAGTTTGGCATGCAGCTAGTATGTTGAAAATGATAATATAATAATCAATTGGTGATAACTAAATTTGTTTTGCGATAGCAGCGGAAATCAAAACGATATCTGTAACAACAGAACTTGTTACTTATATGGTACCAGCTTGTTGTTTTCCTTTGCTGGGGTGACGCACGTTCCCACGAACGATCTTCAAAAAATTCGGCACAGACTTCTTAGTGATCCAATCTTTTTCAAACTTTTGAGCGGTAGCATTCGTCAATCCTCAAATTTCTTAAGTTGGTCGAATTTGCAGGGCAATAAGAAGGGCGCAATTCTTTGAAACGAATTGATGATTATACAGTTCGAATTCCCATCGAGCATCGTATCGTACAACTTTTCCGGTCCTGATCGATGGTTCTTGTTTCGGACTCCGTTTCAGCTGCTTCTGCTTCTTATAGGTTTGAAGATTCAAACGTTCTTTAGCACGATCAACATTGAACTTCAAAGTGCGAACCATTTGCCTCGATTGCCTTCATCATACGTTTATCCAAACGAGATTAGCAGGACCTTTTTCGACCCAATTTCGGTTTATCCTCAAACGTGGTATACACACTGAACTAAGGAAGTTTCGCTACACAGAAAAAATAATTAATTTTAATAAGCGCGTAAAATTTCCCTCGTGTAATTCCCAGTCAAAGGAGCGTAAACAACGATATTGCTTTCAATCTTTCATACAACAGGCTAGATTAAGGCGTTATCTGGCTTAAATCTTCATGAAATATCCCATTATTTTCTGCCAAATCCAGCATTCCTTTATGTGCATTAGATAACGCAGAAAATTCAGTGTTTCTTTTTATCTGTGTAATTAATTCTTCCGGTCCGCTTCCTAGCACCTTGCTTTGAAGTACCTAGTAGTCACTCACCCACCTGTCTATCTGCCAAATTTTGGTAAACCGACTGCTTAGAATATTCCGCCCACTATATCACAAAGTATTGTGGTTCTAGAAAGCGTTTATAATCCATTTTCACATTTCCAGTTCATCGTCCATGATTAGCACACCCAGAATTTCTACACACAAATTGTATGATATAATTCCTGGACTCTAGATTTCACAGTCGTGAGTCTGATTTGAGTTCCTTTTGGGTTTCTTCTGCTTCCGATATGTCTTGAGTCCATGTCACTCATTAGTACGCATCATGTTAGACGTCCGCCCCATACTTTTTGCCACATCTCAAACGGAACCCGATGGTTTCTGCTTATAGGCATCTCTGATTTTCTAGTCAATCGCAGGACTTTAGGACTGGATTTCCACTACTCTCGGCATCTTCAAAAGTATATTGTTCTCCATATTTTCAACTGTAGTTCATACATGCTCCGACGTCACACTCTCTTCTTCAGCTAATTCTTCTTAAAGAGATCCACATCAGTGTGATACTTTTTTCGCACTGGAGTAAGACTGCCACGCATTTTAAAAGTCAACCAGAAACTTTATGCCATAACATCCATAAATGGGTAAACAATAGGACTCAGTCAAAATAGTCAACAGTCAAAATTTCATTCACTTCAAAATAACTTCAACATTAGGTGCACTAATAAGTTCTGGAACAGTCTAGAGCACAAATCAGTTGTATTCCGATCAAAGATTAAGAATTTGAACTAATTATATATCCAGTGTTCTTTGAATGCATGGAGAAACACAAGCAGATCTATCTCCTACTTATGGTATATGAGAACAGAAACTGTTATACATACTACAGGTATACTTATACGCGGGGTTTAGCACGAGGCTCACGACTTTATGTCAATCCATCCTTCTTCCAGAGAGCGAGTAATGGCGCTATAACTATGCCATAATAGCTACAAGAGTTAGTGATGTCGCATAAACTGATCAATAGCAGGCTCTCAGGCCAGATGAACCTGTTCCAGTTTTTGTTCCAGCTTGAGAAAGCGGACAACAAAGAATTGCATTAATCTTTGCATGTAACTCCCAACAACCTATGTTTATTTATAAATGTTTATGCTTTCTCGCAAGGAAAGCTCTCCCGCATTACTCCATCCAATCTCCAACTCCAGATGTCTATTTAGTGTCTCAGCATCTTCTAGTAGACACTCTAATCAATACTTCTCCCCATCTTTGCCGATCTCAATGACCAGGCCAGTGTTGTGCAAAGAGATCCTGTCATACCCAAGGCAGCTCTTCCTGGTGCTTCCATCGTTCTCTACAAAAGTCTTGAGAAGCAGTTACAACGTTGTAGAACACTTAAAACGTATGAAAATTCAAATTAAAGAGTTGTGGTGGGTAAAAAACATTTATGGCATTATCATCTGCAATTTTCCTTCCACTATTATCGTGTGCAAGATTAAGAGAGAGAGAGAGAGAGAGAGAGAGAGATTTACAGGCTGAATGACCCGAAGGGTTAAAGTCCTCTCATAAGTAAAAGAAGAAGAAGAAGAAGAGAGTAATATTTCCGTTTTCGGCGAAGTTTCTCAAAATATTCAACCTGCAAGGTGTACGGTCTTTGTGCATACACTCAAAGAGTTAACTATTTATCTTCGTTAAACAAAAAAACTCTGATCAACTAAATCCGAAACATGTTAGAAGACATCAAAAAGTTTCTTCGATATGTATATTAATGCCCTCACGATTTTTCTGTTTCGATGCTCAGTCTGTTCAGCATCGAATTATGACAAGCTCTGAGTGTCAGCGAAAGTTCTTCATTAAATAGCTAGAATCTTTTTTTCGGAATTATGTTGTACTCACTCCTCAGATTATTAGCTAAAGAAAATAAAGGATTTTTTCTCAAGATGTCACTCAGAGCATCGAAAGCATCTGCTCAAGAAACAATCCGCAAAAATGCCTATATTAATAGGTATTTGATCCTAACAGTTTGGATAAAGAATTCATCAGCCTAATTTATATTTCTTGTCGATTTATTCTGAAGCAAGTTAGACTTTATGCATCAATTTATGGATACAAACTTGTACGAAACTTTCGTTTTCCCACATCTTCTAGCTAACATGATTTCACTGATTAGGCTGAAAGATTACCTTCATGATTTTCAAATGACCTAAATTTGCTTAAATAGAATCTATTTGCATTCTAGGTACACAGAAAATAGTTACAAGTAATAAACTATCTGTTCACAAAGAAACATGAACAATGATTTCACAAGAATACCGTAGAACCGATTGCCGAGACGCATTTTTCCCTATGCTCCTAAATATGGCCTAAGTTCTACATTACACAGTTAATAGTGTGTATTGCTAAAAATTTTAACAGAAATGCATAAGAATGTAATTATATACTTTTGATTATTATTTTTTGTATTCTCCCCAGCGCGGAAGTAACGATCTTTGCTGAAGTTTTCAGAAGCAGATAATTTCCATTCCATGCGGCTATGAGCGACAGTCAATTTTATTGCTAGAACGCATAGATGAAGACAAAGCGTATGATAGCTCTGTATAGGCAACGGCAGGCTTTGAAATTGAAAGATACAAGATTAAAATGGAGCGGAGGGCATTATGTGCCTGATTGGATACTACCGTTCAAATGCCCTCCGCTCGTTTTCAGTCTTGTATCTTTCAATTTTTAAAGCCTGCCGTTGCCCTATACGGAACTATCAATACACTTTCTCTTCATGTCTATGCGTTCTAGCAATAAAATTTACTGTCCGCTCCTAGCGCTTCGCATGGAGATGAGAAATTTTCTGCTTCTGAAAACTTCATCATGTAATTTTAATTGGTTTAGCTGTCAGTGGATCCTTTCATCTTTGCATCAACGTACATATTGTTTACTTTTAAATTAAATTTTTGAATATGGCGTCTCGGCAGCAGGAGCTGCGAAATATTATGTTGGACAAACATTAATCGTTCACAGCAAACAATCGCTAATCCGGTAGGGGTAAATGACGACGTTGTCCGGTCGGAATAAATGACGACGTTGATTCGTAGCACGTAACTAACGATGCCGGAAATGTACATCAGACTTAAGGCTGAAGCTGGTAATATTGGGCTTATGATTTTATGCGTTCAAAACAAAATACATGAAGGGAAGAGGCTCACGAGAAGACAATGTTAGCCTCCTACCATCAGTTCGGTCGACTCATCGACGGTGATGAAATCGAGGTAGTAGACGAATTCGTGTATCTGGGCTCATTGGTGACCGCCAATAACGACACCAGCAGAGAGATACAAAGGAGCGTTATGGATGGCAATCTTGCCTTCTTTAAACTCCGACGCTAGGATCGAACCAAGGTCGCCGAACTACAAAGTTGACCGTCTACAAGACAATTATAAGACCGGTAGCTCCCCAAGCAGGAACGAATAACTTGATAACTGGCTTTGGTATTTAAGAGCTCAGATTAAGAGGTAAAATACCTGAGGGTAATACCAGAAAATTATTCCCACAATGTTATGCGAATACCAAATTGAGGTAAGACAATACCAAAATAGTACAAACAAGATGGATCGAACAAGTAGCAGACGACATACGGTCACTCCGCATGGACTACAATGGAGACAACTTCTGTGTACAGCAGAGGCCACACCGGCTTTGGTCTGATTGGTAATGTAGTAAAGTAACTTGACCACGCCTGCGGTTGAAATTAACCATGAGGTCTGTCAAATATACCACAAATGTTGAAGACTACCATGAGCATAGTAAATTTGATTGAAATTTAATGGTAGATTTAAAAAAAGACACAGTCGGGTAAAATTGTAGTTTTAACTTGAAGTTTTTATTTCAGTGTAGTACTAGTAGAGGGTACACTTTCAAACTTGCGTAATTTTTTCATACCGAACCAAAGTTATCCAAATTTGGCCCAAGTTCTCTTTAAAGTGTATTGTTTACATTCGATTAGTTGTGCAGTTATCAGGGAAATTTCGAGTCGAGATGGAATACAATAAACAAAAAATGTTGGTGAAAGGATTTTAAATTCATGGTTGTCGCATCGCGCTATTTTTTGTGGAATTTGTACCGAAAGCATGAACCCACCAAACTATCCTGAACTCCGACCGATCGAAACCCATTCGGTCAGGATGAAACGCGAAGATCGGAAGACCAAAGGAGAGGCGACGGACAAAAAAAGAATGATGAGGAAGTGGAAAAAAACGTACCAGAAACAACTGTACAGGCACTGATGGAGGGCATCAATCGCAAAAAAACCGAGCATTTTTCTAAACATCTTTCTAAAATTTAAC
Organism: Aedes japonicus; assembly: GCA_034211315.2. NCBI lineage: Eukaryota > Metazoa > Arthropoda > Insecta > Diptera > Culicidae > Aedes > Aedes japonicus. The sequence goes on along the minus strand of JASCZW010001304.1, from coordinate 5,841 downwards.
ATAAGAGGAAATATATATATATATATATATATATATATATATATTATATATATATATATATATATATATATATATATATATATATATATATATATATATATATATATATATATACTGAATATACTGAACTACTGTAAAAATATGGTTTCATTTCGATAACTATAACCTACTAACCAAACAATCTAAAGTGTCGCAATAATTGTTGCCTCACCATTTAGGCCAAGAACCGGCTCTGAAACCCTATGATACAAAATTGTGACGACATTCGACGACAAGAGTTTCCAAATTGCCAATGTCTCGTAATGAGCAGTTCAATACACACAATCCAATAAGTTTTTTTTAAATTTTTATCATGTTTCTCTAAAGACTTGCATTAAGGTTTGAAATAGTGTAAATAAGCAGTCTTTAACATCAACAGAAAGCCAATAAATGCAGAAATTTTTTTTTTTCGTAATCTCAATACCGATTCCTAAAAATCCCGGAGACTTCGATTATAGATAAATGAATGTCAACTACGTCAAAAACGTCAATCGAATTTCCATAATTCTTCTCCGTGAGAAACGTAAACTCTGAATTACTGAACCAACTAAACTGATTTCTAATTTTAGGTGAGATTGCGAATTCAGTAATCTTGCGCCTCCTGCCGAGAGACTACAGTAATTTTTGGCCAGGCTGGAAGCGATGCCGAAGAATGCTTCCGTCGTCGTTGTCGGTGATTAGGATTTCAGTTTACTTAGCAGGGTCGATAGTGACTTTTCCCGCTTCGCTTAGAACGGAACAGGATGACATGACACCATCAGGGTGAATATTTCAATGGCAAACAATTATTGTTTTAAGCCACTGTTATATAATGTAACAGTTTCCAAGGTGGGTGGAGGTTAATTCGTACTCTGAGTTAATCTATTGGAAAAGCTTAAACTGCAATCATCGCAACCAAAAAAGACACGTGTTGTTTTTTGACAGTTTATAGGTCATCTACCAGAAGGTCATGAACTGATGAGAAGTTTCGGTGAGTTAGAACATACGCAACAAGAGAAGGCGTCTTTAGTAACTATGCGATTCAGCATTGTCGGATGCAACTTTTCATTTTAGTTTATTGAAGCTTCTCATCTAAACTAGCTTCCGCTTCCACAATGACGTTTAGAATGCTGTGAAAAAACCTACTCCAGCAATGATGTGCAATGATGCGAAAACTCGGACTTTTTCTACACGCATGCTTCACTATACAGTCGGATGCCAACGCATATCGGCAGTCCGCTTGGACGAGGACGATGAGGATATTGCCAGCGTCAATGTAGAGTAATAAAATGCGTAACAAGTATTTTGGCGCCACAGTGTCTCGGATGCATGGCGTTCACCAATACCACCACCACTTGACGATTACCGTCGCCGTAGTCGTGCCAGCCATCGACAACGGCAGCCCCACTCTTCTCGAAAAATCATATAAACATACTTCAAAAGGGTCACCTTTCCCCCCGACTTCAATTTGCGTTCTTCCTTTCGGCACCGAACGAACATCCACTTCTACACCATCATCATCATCATTGCCACTTGCTGCGCGTTGAACTCGGAACGTCCGCCAGGGAAAGAGGTCCCCGTGCGGTCTCCACCTCCCGGCCACAGATACGTATGAGATGAGGAATTGCGGCTGCCATGTCATCACATTGCCGTCTCAAATATTATTTTCATAGGCAAGGGCGATGCAACGTGCAACACTATCATACATCGCTGCGCTCAAATCGTGGCCACTATCTCGATCAAAGCCTTCAACGAGCCTCGTGAAAAGGGCACTTTGTTAGTGGAAATTCATCTGAACAACAGGGATGGAAATTCAGTAATGTCGTTTTCAGAGATGTGTAACTTAGTTATTCCATATTTGTGCCCTCGATTTTTTTTTGTAAACATTTTCCACTCCATATTCTGTTTGCAGTCCTACATTTTATCAGTTGGAAGACTTGAAATTCAGATTAAGAAAGCAACACAGGGTAAATGCTGAGCTTCGGCCATTTAATGACCGCCATTCCGTTATGCCACATACTTTCAAGTTCATGAACGGTCATGGCATTGAAAAAATGCTGCTAAATCTGGTTCTGCACTAGAACCATTTTTTTTCACACGCAGTCTATACATAATATGAATCCATACCGGAATAAAATAACAGGCGCTGCTCGACAGCACTGTTAAGCACTCGCTCAGAAGCTTGGCGCTTTACATGGACACCTTCCAGCATATCTTTACGTATCCTGTCAGATTGTGGCAGATAGAGTAGCAAGGGAGCAAATAAATGTAAACCAACAAAGACAACAGCTGCATGCAAAAAAACGCACAACGTCATAATACTTGTGTTAACAACAAGTGGTGGACTTCACAGCGTTGCAAGCGAGAATACGTGTAAAATCTCCCATGCCATGGAGCTTAACCATGAACAAAAAACGAATAATCAAGCCATATAACAACATTATCTCCATATTCACCAGGCTCATGATGGTGAGGCTATTACAGGCCACGGCTCTAGTTTGGAAAAGAATAATCTAGAATCCAGCTCACAGCAATTAAATTCAATGACACCACAACCACCCAATCGTATCAATTGTTGTCTCAGGATCCGTTACAAAATAAATACAAATTTCTAGTACTCAGTCATAGCTATCTAACAGATTCAAATCGTATTTTTTCAACCTTGACAACCAGTAACAATACTTGGTAAGAGTTAGCAGCGAAAGTAGTAAACAAGTGTTTAATCTACAAACCAATCTTTGCTAAATTTTTAACTTCAAGTTCGTCCACGTGAGAATGTTACGATTCACTCGTTCGGTGCATCAAGAGGTTTGAACTGCAGCTAGGCCAAAGAAAAAGAGAATCCCAACTTTTAGCATACAAACCAGCCAAAATAAGCGTCAAATTCAAAATTGCTCGCAGCAGCCAGACGACACAACAAAAGTATTAATCACGTGCTAGTTGGCTTAAACTTACATGCATGCCTTGTAGTAGGGTACATGCGTGATATATCGCAGAAAATCACATGATTACCAGGGGGGATTAATTGAAGAAGTCGAGTCGACTCAAATTGAGTCATTATGTTTTGGCAGAAACTGACCGAAACCGACCTGAATCAGTAATGGAGCCCAACCGTTAACCGTAGTGCTGGAGTTTTCAAGCGCCTTGAAGCTATTGCATCATGTAGCAATTCAGAACTTTCGTCATTTTTGACAGTTAGAGAACAAATATTTCGAAGCAGCCATTGTTTTTGAGGTGACGACTCTAATGTTTCTGTTATTCAGAAAACTCGCACCACCTCGCTGTTCCAAAGAAGCGATCTGAAATACTTTTCGGGAAAGTTAATAATTGAAATGTGCATGCAAAAAGAACTAATTTGCAACAAGCGTGTAAAATATCCCCTGCTTAAATCCGCTGGAGGAGGGCGTAAACAATGGAATTGTTTGCAAACTTTTCATGCGCACGTTAAACGTAAATTGGCAAATCTTTCACATAACAGGCCGGATTCAGGCAAGTTATATGGTCTGAATTTACATGAAATATTCCTAATATTTTCTGGCAACTTAGTATCTCCTTGCGTGCATTAGATAACGCAGAAAATTCAATGTTTCTTTTTATCTGTGTATGTATATAAAGGGAACGTTGATTTGGTAGAAAATAATGAGATATTTCGTAAGCAATTTCTTTACGATTGGTGCCTGAATTCATCTTTGTTATATGAAAGACAGCAAAAATTTTTGTATGGCATTGTACGAAAGATTGGTAAACAATTATTGTTTACGGCCCCTTGGGTTTGGAATTAAACGAGAGGAAATTTTACGATAGGCTATAAAAAATCTGTGTGTAGGATTTTTCAGAATCAGAGGATTTTTGTTTTTTTTTTAGAGGAGTATCTGAACTTGGAAGAATCCTCAAAACTTTTTGATATTGCTAAATCAGATAGCAAAATTTTATGCTTCTGTGTTAAACTCAGGAAGCTTTCATTCCGATAAATTGCAAACAGAGAGATGGAAATCAAGGAATTGTAATCTTTACATGAGGTTGTATCCTAACAAAGCACGCCGTGAACGTTGGGGAGATGGTGGTTAGTATAATTTAATATGGCGTCATGAGTACCAGAATATCATATAATGTGAGTATATAGGAATGTTTTTCAATAGCATGCTTCTTATGTTAGTCAGTGATTTCTGTTAAAATACAGGGAAGCCTTTCCTGATCTCTTCAACAAAGCCTCTTGTTAAAATTCTGTAGTTTTCTCCAAACTTTCAGCAAGTTTCTTCATGAACTTCTTGGCTCACGATTGATTTTCTGTAAATTAACAAATATCAACCCACAACATTACCTTTCTAAGAATGACTTGATCAGTTTTTTCAGAACCAGTTGTCTAAACTTCGATGAGTCCCATTCTGTCCGCGAAGAATTTTTTCGAAGTAAAGTCGGGAAATGTTCGCTCCAGAATTTCTTGAAAATATTTTTTAAATTTGTTAGAAGATTAACTAAACTGCTGAAAAGTCCTTCTTGATTCAGGAAGTTATCTTCAAATTTCGAGAGAAGTCGCACCCTTAATTTCTGAGAAATACTTGCTTAACTACAAGAAGTAGCCCCTATGCTTTTTTTGAAAGTTTCATCCTGTTTTTCTCAGAAGTATCATCCTGAACCCTGGGAATTTTTAAAATTCGAGAAAGCCTCATTTGAACACTTGGAATGTTCGATTCTGGAACTTGAATTTCCGAAGATGTTTTGTTCTTCGGGATATTCCTCCGTTTGAACTACTAAGAAGTTTTCTTCATATCAAGAAATCTATGGACGAATTCATAATACTTGACTGTGGGTCGACTAGATAATCCCAGAAGTACCTAGAAAAAATCAGATATCTAATAATAATTTCAAAAGTTCAGACATTTACTATTGCTGGTTTGAGAGTTAATTATCGTCAGGATCACAAACGAAAATGAAATTTACTTTTGTTATTCTAATCATAAGGTGCATTGGTGGCCTTAATGAATTGAGTCGGTTTCCTACCACTTTCTGTTGAGCATTAGCTTTGCTGGCTTTAATTTGATTTGTTTTTGATAGGATTTTACATTTTTGTTAGAAGTTTTTCCTGTTAATCCACCTGCCAAAAAATAATATTAGTGTATTTCTTACATTGCTAAGCTAATTACTAAGAACCAGACAGAAAACGCACACAGAAAATACTACTTAGAATACATGTAAAATTTCTCTTGTTTAATTTCTTAACTGCAGCAGGTGTGTCAACGAAGTTGTATACAAATATTTCCTGCACCATACAACAATGTTTTGTAATTGTCACAACAGGCTAGATGGTATGTTATCTGACGCTACGTTGACTTTGTACGAAATATCCATTAATTTTCACAATCTAATTCTTTGTAAAATAGAAACCGCATTAAATTCAATGTTTCTTTATCTATGCATATCAACAGAAAGATCAGTCATTAGTTTCCGAGGAACGATTGTCGACCAACTGATGCGCAAAATTTCATCGATCTTTCCATAACAAGAAAATTGATCTGTCGAACAAAGACGTCACATTTAATTTCTATAATTGCCCTTATAAATTAGAGCATTGGTACATATCACCGAGAACCACCTTGAGTAGGCAGCTGGCCAATTCAGGCCACCAGGACTTTGTTCTATGCTTACAAATGAACTGCACAGGCATGCTTTTTCAGGGATTCTCGAAGCAAACCGATGGTTCCGTTTTTCAGCCAATGGCAAATCGCATGCCAAGCCACGGCCGTCTTCGCGAACTTGTCAGCAAACACGTAGAACTTGAATCTCCCTGGCACACTCCACGTCCAGTCGCTATGTAAAGTTTGA